>CM053581.1:156151959-156182508 GCA_028627135.1 Pseudochirops cupreus
AGGAGAGAATAGACTGGGGCAGGGGGGACACACTGGGATGGCTGTTTTGGGGTGGTGGGCGGGGGAAAGATGGGGAGAAAGTATGTAACTCAAAATCTTGTGGAAATGAATGATGCAAACTATAATAAAATTTAAAAAAAAACTTCAAAATTATTGGAGTTCAGATTTAAGCCCAGCTTTCCCAAATCCACATCCAGTCTTCTATAACACCAGAATGCCTCACCTTCTCTTTGCCATATAAAGTATAAGTAATGTTACAGCTCTTTGTGTATTGACTTAGCCTCCAGCACTAGTAGATTATAAACTTCATCAGGGTGAGGATGAAATCTTCTCTCTCGTTACTTCATTATTTTCCATTCATCTTCATAAATTCCAGTGTTTAATAAATATTTCTTGAATACTGAGTGTCGGATATTCAATCAGAGTGCTTTCCCTATCCAGCCTTATTTGTGTATATCTATATATAGAAATTGATATTGATAAACACATATATACACACACATGTATGCATATGCACACACACACTTCCTTTATTCTATTCCACTGCTGCTTAGTGACTAAGAACTATTATGATAGGGGTGTGAAAAGTAGATAAGATCTCTTTCTAGTGCTTGCCTGTTGCCAAATTATAAGTAGGAAGAAAAAGGAAGTAAAATTGACAGGAAGAAGTGATTAATTTCACTTCTTATCACTTAACATAGGCCTCAGGTTTATGAGGGAATGCACTTGCTTTGAGGATGAAATATCTGGGCTCAAATCCCAGTCTTGTCACTTATTACTTATGTTACTGTGGATACCTAAGTTGTTTCTTCTGAAAAATAAGCAGTTTGGGCTGCAAGGGTGGGGAGCCTGCAGCCTCAAGGCCATATATGGCCCTGTAGGCTCTCAAGTGTGGCCTTTTGACTGAATTCAAACTTCACAGAACAAATCCCCTCAATAAAAGTATTTGTTCCGTAAAACTTGGACTCGGGTGAAAGGCCACACCCAACGACCTAGAAGACCACATGTAGCATCAAGGCTGCAGGTTCCCCACCCCAGTTGGATAATCCCTAATTTCCTGTCTATCTTTAAATTCTATTTGGCTTTAAAGAGAAAATAAGAAGGTTGATGCTATACAGTTGTATCTCCATTCCTTTCCAAGACTCATATAAAAAGGAATATAATTTATTATCTCAGAAAGTCATAGGCCTCTTTTGGCCATTAGCTACTTCTCTGTTTCTCTTTGAAATTTCTAGATTTGGAGGCATGTTTGTATTGGGTACTGATTTCATTTTAAATGCTGGACCAGCTTTTGCTCCTCTTCTTTCAAGGCGATGGTGTTAGCATCTCATTTGTAGGTAGGCTATCCAAGTCAGCACACACTCTTTGTCCTGATTAGCACAAGAAAAGTGTCGGAATGGGAGATGGGGATCAGAATGGGTGATCTTGCAGTAAGATCATCATTCTCTAATTACAGCTAATTAAGGTTTTTTTTTCTGTCACAAGTTCCCTGCTCAGGCACAAAGATGATAAAAAAAAATATGCCTTACAGTGGGGATCCGTGGGGCTTTTAGAGCTCTTTTCAAACATTTTCTCCCTCAGAGAGGCCTTATTAAGCAAAAGGACAAGAGCTAGTGATCACTAATTAGCACTTAGTTTTGAGTCTACTGAAAAATGTGTGCTTAAAGACAAAGACCAGAAGTAGCTCTTTGAAACCTCATTTCATAGAATGTTAGAGATGGAAGGGGCATTAAAGATCATCTAGCCCAGGGTTTTTTCTCAATTTCTTGTGTCACGGATACCTTTGGCAGCATGGTAAAGTCTATGGACCCCTTTTCAGAATGGTTTTTTTAAATGCATAAAATAAAATACATAGCATTACAGAAATCTATTTTACTGAAATACTGAAATTGAAAATACTGAAATATTGAAATATTATATTGAAATAAAAAAGAAAAAAAGATCAGAGACTCTAAGTTCAGAAGCTCTATTCTAGATTAATCCCCTATTTTTTACATTTGGGAGAAAATGCAGAGCAGAGAAGAAAGGTAATTTAAAGAGGCATCATGGTATACATAGTTGAAAGATATATAGACTTGGAGTCTGGTGAATTGAGCCATAATCCTGTCTCTACCACACCACAGACCTTGGACAAGTCACTTGCCTTTTCTGATCTTGATGTATCAAGGAGGCAGCATAGTATAAGGATAAGTAAGACCCTTGGATCAGGAATGAGAGAAACTTGAGTTCAAATACCATCTCTGATGTTTATTGCCTCTGTGACCTAGGGTGAGTTGCTTAACCTCTCTGGCCTCAATTTATCTATCTGTATAATGAATCTGGATGAAAGAAGAAAGGAAGGAAGGAAATAAGCATTTATTAAGTACCTACTATGTTCCAGGCCCTGTGCTACACTTTACAGATTATCTAATTTGATACAATGTGGATGAGAGGATGAGATGACCTTGAGATAAATGATCTGTTAAATACTTGCTCTAGATACTTATAGCATTGTAGTGAGTATAATGGAGGAGAGCTCATATCTCTCACTAAGGGATACATACGACCAGAGGCTTCAGTTGATCATCCTATGTTGCTCCTCTGTAACCCCGTCTCCCTGCCATGCATCAAAAAGGATTAACCACCAAGCAAGAAAAGCTACCCATGTAGTAGATTCAAAAGGGGACAGAACTTCTGCTCCTGTGCTTCTGAAAATGTGTCTTGGGACTCATGACAACTCTCCTTCAGACTTTATTATTATTTAAGCTATTAATGGTCCCCTCCCCCCAACAATGCTGACTGATCACACATAGCAGTGAGAGTATGTATTTGTTCACTTGTGCCTGAGACTGGCTCTTAGTACCAGAACAGCATTTCCTGCTTTGTGTTTTTCCCTATGTACTAGTAATGTGCTAGTTATCCTTAAAGATTAAACTTTAAGAGATTGTCTTCCAAGTTCTATTCAGAGCTAGAGGTGTAAAGAATCAGAAAAAAATGAAAAAAAAACAAACAAACAAACCCTAACGCCTTCCTTTAGAGGACTGGCTTCTCTATTAATTGAACCTAAATCTGCATGAACCCTCTTGGTAGCAAAGGGTTGTTGTTTTTCCCAATCCCCTGTGCCAATGGTTCTTTTAAACTAGGAATAGCTCTTTGTAAACCATAAATGCTATGGAAATGTAAGTTATTGATTCCATCGAAGAAAGTTCTCAATCTATAATCAGTGAACTGGGCTTCAAATTTTGTCTCTGCATCTTACTACCTATAAGATTGATCTTAGAATTTACCTAACTTCTTTGAATCTCAGTTTCCTCATCTTTAAAATGAGAGGGTTGGATGAGATTACTTCTGTGACACCTTCCAATTCTCAACCTATGATCTGCAAGTTTCTCTTGTCTTCAAATTTCTTATCTGTAAACTAAGGTGGGGTGGTTGGACCCATATGGTTCTATGACCTTGTCCAAGGTCATACAGCTGAAACTAAGGCTCCAATGGCCTGCCCTAATCCAGGCCTTTTCCTGCCGTATTGTGCTGTCTCCTAATGGCCTCGAAAGTATGACTAGCTTCATACACATCCAGAAATGTCTTCAGAGTTACAGCTCTGTTGAACCTAGAGGACATCAGATATAGCTCCCAGCAAGGAGGAAATGATTTTGATCACTGCAGTGTATCCTTAGAAGAAATGATATGGCTGAGGATTTTTCTTTACATCTTCATATTTTAAAGTCTTAAAAACTTGAAGTTTGTGGTAAGGAAAAGGAAAGAACATTTCATTTTGCTTATGATTTTTAATTATCAGACACAATTAGGAAAAGAAAATGAAAAAACTAAACAAAAAAACAGAAGGAGTAAGTGAGGTAACATATCCATAAACTAATAAAAGAAATAAATGTTGGGACTTTGGCAGTTTGCCCAAAATCATATTGCATGGCAGACATCCTCTGATAGACAGTAGGTACCAGGTGTTTCATACTGACTAGCAATAATTTATGTGCAAAGCAAGGAGAGATAAACGATAAAAATCAGTAATTCATAAAATCTGGAGATGGGCTACCACAGGCTATGCCTGATGCTGGAGGCTCCTTTGTCAAGGATACTGAGCAGATACTGGTAACATCTTTGAAAAAGAAGGCTTATTGGGAAAAGGTCAGGGGAATTCTGGGCTGAGAGGGAAGGATTAAAACTTTGTCAGCCCAGCTCTCAAACTTATGGTTTAATTTGTCCGTTCAGGTAATGTCTAGCAGAATTAATAAGTACAGTCACTTCAAACATACTAATTTATGTTAAAGTTATCTGTGTACTTTTCTTTTTATTAAATTTTACTTTTTAAAAAAATTAACAAAAATCTCTCTTTTTTCCTTCCTACTTTCCCTAGTGGGGGAAAAAAAACACAACCCAAAATCCATATAGAAATAAACATAATGAAGCAAAACAAATTCCTAGAATTCAATTTCCATATAGTGATGATTTACTTGTCATTGTAATTAATTTGTAATATTTTGCATATATTGTTATTTTGGTTCTATTTCTTTCAATGTGTCTGTTCATACAAATTTTTCCATGTTTTTTCTGAATTTTTTTGTATTCATAAATTCTCAATGTACAATACTACTCTACTGCATTTGACCAGCATTGTTTGGGCCTCTCCCCTTCCCAGCCATTCCCAGTTTATCAGAACCTGCTTTGTTTCCAGGTCTTTGCTAGCACAAAGAACATTGCTATGACTATTTTGGTATATTTTGGATCTTGTTTTTCTCTTAGACTTCCATTAGGTATGTATTCAGTAGCCAGATTATCTACACTTAGGGTATATACAATTTGGCCTTTTCTTGCATTATTCCCAAATTATATCCAGAGAGGTTGGACTACTTGACATCTTCACCCAGGTACTAATATGCCTATCTTCCCACGGTCCATGCAACACTGAATATTCACATTTTTATATCATTAAAAAGAAACAACCTTTGCCAAAGGCATAGTGTGTGGTGAAACATCAGATTGCTTTTATTTCTTCTCTGTAAGTTGGAGCATATTTTCATGTGGTCATTTATGGTTTGTAATTATTCTTTTGAAAACTACTCAAGGACATACGTATCAGTTGGGGAATGGCTAAACAAATTGTGGTACATGAACGTAGAAGAATATTATGTCAGAAACAATGAACATTAAAAATTCAGAGAAGCAAGACAAGAGAAATGACAAAGAATGAAATAAACAGATCCAGGAGAGCAGAATATAAAATTTAACTATAACAATAAAAATGAATTCAACAACAGTAGTAACAATGAAAAAGTCAATTCTCTCTCTACCATGCTAAATAAGCTTCCATTAGTGAACATTATTAATATTTTATGCATATACAGCATTATAAGATGTTATCTTGTTTTATACAACTGAAGTAGGTGTTTTCACAGACAAGGAAACAAGGTTGGAAATGTTAAGTAATTTGCCTGAAATCACATGGTTAATAGAGAATAGACTAGAACTCAGGTCTCCTGATTTCAAGTCTCCAATTTTTTTTCCCTACTAGACTATTGTTGTCTTCTTGGTAAAACTATATTTGCCCTCTAGGAACTTATTGTCTTATAGGGAGGAAACACATCCATGAGTCACTATTACAGAAAGATCTATGGGAGAGTTGCCAGCAAAGTGTTTCAGGGGTATAAAGGAAAGAAACGGGTTTTTTCCCTCTGGGTATGGAGGGAGTAAGGGAAATGGCAAGAAGGCAACTTTTAGGTGGTACCGCCTGGTGGCCTAGGGGCAGCTAGCTGGCTCAGTAGATAGAGCACTGGGCCTGGAGTCAGAAGATCTGACTTCGAATCTGGCCTCAGACATTTACTAGCTGTGGGACTCTGGGCAAGTTACTTAGCCCCTATTTGCCTTAGTTCCTCATCTGTACAATGGGGACATACTGGAGAAGAAAATGACAAACCACTCCAGTTATCTTTGCCAAGAAAGCAGGGTCACACAGAGTTCACCAGGACTGAATGACTGAACAACACCAGGTGGCACCATGGCTACATTGATCTCACAGGAAAAAATGGATGTAATGCTGAAAGCATAGAGGTGGCTGAGCAGCACAGTGGATAGAATACTGGGCCTTGAGTCATACAGACCTGAGGGCAAACACAGCCTCAGGTACTTATTAGCTATGTCTTGTTGACATTATTGAGTCATTTCAATTGGGTCCAACCCTCTGTGACCCAGTTTGGTGGTTTTCTTGGCAAAGATACTGGAAAGATTTGCCATTTCCTTTTCCAGCTCATTTTACACATGAGGAAATTAAGGCAAACAGGGTCACACAGCTAACAAGCGTCTGAGGCCAGGTTTGAATTCAGATCTTCCTGTTTCTAGGCCTGGCACTCCATCTGCTGTGCCACCTTAATAGCTGAGGGGCAGCATGTTGACTTAAATAAACGTGTATTTATCGATTTTCTTTTTATTTCATCAACACATTAAAACCAGATAGGAACTACCTTTTAATCTTTTGGATGTGTTATGGCCACATGTGGCCCCTGGACTGTATGTCTGACCACCGTGATCTAGTCTTAAGTATTTCGCATAAGAGAAGAGGAAACTTGGGCCTAATGATGTCAGTGACTTGCTCAAGGTCACATAGATAGTAAGCAGCAGAGTTGGAATTAGAACCAGGTCTTCTGACTTCAAATCCACCATTCTTTCCAATTACATCCGGCTGCCTTCTCTTCCTTGTTTCATGAGTCAATTAGATGCCAAATGCTGGACCTGAAGTCAGGAGAGGCATGGGATCAAATCCTACTGGGAACATGTGTGGACTGTGTGACCTTTGACAAGTCACTTAACCTCTCTAAAACTCAATTTCCTCACCTATAAAATGGCAGTGTTAACTTACATAGTATCAGTGTCATATTACAGTTGTAAGGACCAAATGAGATAATGTTAAGTGAAATGCTTCTCAAATCACCTGATTTTCTTGTTGTATGTCCTTTCTCTTCCCTGATTCCTAACTTTTTTCTGCATTGCTGTCTCTTCTCAATTATATTCTAACATCAAAAATACATCTGAAATATTTTAATGCATTTTTACACGCTGTAGTTTTCTAGGAAAAAATACAATATAAATGCCTCAGAGTATTAACATACCTTAGATCCAGCAGAGCAAAGAATATCACAACTGGAGAGCACTTTAAAACACAGAGGACGGAATTTCAGATTTAGATGGACCGGATGTGCTATCAGTAGAATCTCTTCATTATATAGAGGAGGAATCAGAGCTTTAGAGATGTTATGCATCTGACTTTTAATTAATAACATCAGTAATAACACCAACTGAATATTATATCTTTTGAGAAGTTCTTTATAACATTTGAGAAACATGTACATATATGTGTCTATGTATATATGTGTATGCATACATGTATACAAATGCTTCTGGCCCTATTACTGAGTCCTAGACTTCCAAACTATTCTGTTTGGAATTTTCCAAAGTGCCCAGGGCTTTCTTGGCCTGGAATATCCAAGCATCCTGTGACCTTCTTGACTTGGAACAACCCTTTGAAAGGTCTGTCTACTTTTCCTATCAGTGACTTCCTCCATTTCGTGCAAGGAGCCAGGCTGGTCCCTAATTCTCCTCCTGTTCCTTTTCCTAGTTTCCAAATTGCCATACTTGAGGGTATGGATCGTCTTTCTTTTTGCTTGGCAAATGTATCCCCAGTAGGTGCATCTCAAGTTTTAAACCTGTATGACACTCCCTCTGGGCTCATTCCCCCAATTCACAATGGTATTGATAAGTGGGATCCCTGACAGGGGCTACTTTCTAAGGATAACACTGGAAAATCACCCCAAGTTTTGGCAGTATTTTTAACTTGTCCTCTTGCTATACTTTTTTGAGTAAATGCCTTTGTAAATAAATGAGTCTGCTGATCAGCCAAAATACCCACAAGTACACATAAATTCTGGGGGTAAGAGTAGGTGTTATCTTCAAGTGCAATGGTAGGAGATTTCATTTAAAGGGAACACATAATCAATGTAACTGAAAACTTGGGCCCTGCAGGACCCCTCTATATGCTTTCATTCTCTAGAGCAGTGATTCTCAACCTGTGGGTCGCAACCCCTTTGGGGGTCAAACGGGATCACCTAAGACCATCAGAAAACACATATTTCCAATGGTCCTAGGAACCCAGATACCGCTCCTCTATATGTCTCCAGGCGAGTCTGCCCACATGCAGATACGCCCACATACGAGTATTAACGGGTTGCGCCATTAGGAAGGTTGAGAACCACTGCTCTAGAGGATCAACTCAGAGTTCATTAAAAGGTCTGGGGTTGGTGGGCAATGAATTAATTGCTCCATGTTTCAATGGGACTCCTCTAAGGACATGGCATGACAGCTGGATGAGTTAAGGTTGTGTCAAGCAGGTCACTCAGCTATTGTCAAGACCTGGCAGATTATTTGGGTCTGGGCTGCTATGAACTGGAATAAGCAGATCATCCAGATACTGGGCCCTTTGCAGAATAGTGTCTGATGGATGGGTTCTCTTTTCAATGTATAACTGCAGTCTTCATCACCTCCAGCCTCTGATTTGTATGGGTGTTGCAGTTATTTTTCAACTCTACTGTTAACATGCTCTCCTCAGAAAGAGCAACAACATTCACCCAAAGAACAGAGGAAGAACTCTGCTCTCTTACTGCTTAATGTCTCAGCTCTGAGGTTTGTCACCTCCAAGTAGGAGGGGAGAGAAGCCTACTTTCCCCCACTCGACAATTGTTCCTGGTTCAGAGGAAGCTTCACTTACTGAGGGACTCCACTTTTTCTTATGATGCTCAGACAAGTTACCTTCCCAGACTCCTGTTGGGCCTTATGAGTGTCTGGGGACCAAGGTATTAAAGCCAACCATGCGAGTTCATTGGCTTGGGGGTCTCTTCATATGAAACTGAATTATTCAACTTTTAGACCCTTTCTAAGGTGAAAAATGTTTCCTTTGCCTCTGAAAGGCATTCATTCATTTCCTTTTACATTTGAATCTCTGCTTTTGCTCTTCCTAATCTTCCATTCAAGTCTCAAAGGGGCAGACTGTTGCTTCTTTATGTTATAAAAAATTTCTTCAGAAGGAATGTCCTAGCGAAGAGAAGCATCTAACATTGCCAAATAAATAAATAAATAAAAATAAATCCAGTCTATCTTAAGAGATATGACATACATAGACTCTTTTCATAAACAGCTTCGTTAAGTTTTATACATATATATGTGTAGATATATACACATATATATGTATAAAACTTAACATAATATATAACTATAACTATATATATAGTTATAGTTATAGTTATATATTATTATATATATTATATAGTATATATATTCACATATATACTTAGATCATTGACTAATTCTAACAAAGGTCAGAATTAACACTATTTTTTTAAATGGTCTATTGTGATAGTCTTCTGAATAGATTCCCTTACTCAGCCAACTAGAATTTATTAAGTATCTCCCATGTCAGGGAGCACTAGGGATGTAAATAAAAGCAACACGCACACACACACACATGTCCCTGCTCTCAAGGAGTTCAAAGTCTAATGGGGAAATAAGAAAACAAGCATTTGTTAAGTACCTACAATGTTCCAGGAACTGTGTTAACTATATCATGCAAACAAGATATACTTACAGAATAAATGGGAGCTAATCTCAAAGAGAAGGCATTAAGATTAAGGAGAACTAGGAAGCGTTCTTGCAGAAAGTGGGTTTTTAGCTGAGATGTTCCCCTGCCTCCCCTACCACTCCAATATATCTTACACTCAGCTGTTAAAGTGATCTTACAGCATGGGTCTCATTTTCTCAGTAAACCCCAAAAGTTTCCTCTTACATTCAGGACCAAATTTAAAATTCACTGTTTGGCTTTTAAAGCCTTCATAACTTGACCCCCTTCTACCTTTCTTGCCTTCTTAAGCCTTACACCCCCTGACACACACACACACACACACACACACACACACACACACACACACACACACACACACACACGTGTTCCTGATAAAGTGGCACTGGCCCCCTAGTTGTTCCTTGAACCAGCCTCTCCATCTCCTGACCACACATTTTCTCTAGCTATCTCCCACGGCTGAAATCCTCTCCCTTCTCTATTCTCTATTCCCCAGCTTAGCTTCTCAGGCTAAAATCCCAATTTCTGCATGAAGTCTTTTTAGATCTCTCTTAAAACTGAAGACTTCCATATGAGATTTCCTTCAATTTTTTCTGTCTATGGTTTTTTAATACATATTTTTAATGCTGCCTCCCTCATTAGAGTATGAGCTCCTTGAAGCAGGAACTATTTTTTTTTGTCTTTTTTGGATCCCCAATGTTTAGCACAATGCTTGGTATATAAAAAGTTGTCACCTATATTTCCCAATGTATCCCTCTCTCACCTTCTGGGAAGCTATCATTTATAACAAATAAAGAGGAAGACTAACCAACACACAAAACATTCTAACATTAGCTATAACATTACACAACCATAGTACCTGTACCTTGCAAATAAAGGAGGGAAATGTCCTCTCATATCTCTTCTTTGGGGTCAAGCTTGGTCATTACAGTTTCAAGATACTCAACATTGATTTTTGTTATTCTTTCTAATTAATTCCAATTGTTACAGTCATTGTGTGAACTGTTCTTTTTTTCTGACTCTGCTTACTTCACTTTTCATCAGTTCCTATAGATCTACTCTTGCTTCTCTGTATTCAGCATGTTTGTAGATTTTTGCTGAATGACACACTTCCTCTACTACATATATATGCCATCACTTGTTTAGTGCTTCCCTAATCAATCAACATCTGCTTGTTTTTAATTCTTTGCTACTATAAAAGGTGTTACTTTAAATATTTTGTTGCATATGATATCTTTCTTTTTTTTAATGTGAATCTCTTTTGAACCTGTGTCTATCAATGGAATCTCTGGGTCAGAGGGCACAGACACTTCAGTCATTCTCTTTTCATGGTTCCAAATTGCTTTCCAGAAGGGTTGGACCAATATACAAATCCACTAAAAGTGCATTAATGTGTTCATTCTTCCACAACATTAACTCTCTCCTCTGCCTTTGTTATGTTCTTTGCCAATTACTGGGTATGAGGTGAAACCCCAGAGTTTGATTTCGTATTTCTCCAATTGCTAATAACAGCATTTATTAGTGGTATGGAGCAAGTGGTTAATATTTTGTAATTCTTATTTTGAAAATTCTTTACATTCTTTCACCACTTATATATCAAGATTCTCTCCAACTGTTATCTTTCATTCTATTTCTACACTTGGAAAAAATTAACATAAAACAGGCAAAAAAGTGTGCCACAAACTCACATTTATAGAACCATTTGCAGTTACAAAGTTCCTTCACATATACATACTCATTAGATGCTTGCAACAATCTTGTGAGAGAGATAGGGCAGATATTATCATTCCTGATCTATAGATGAAGAAACTGAGGATTAAAGGAGTTAGGTGACAGACTCTACATCACACAGTTGTTAAGGGTCCAAGCTAATATTTAAATCCAGGCATCCTGTCTAAAGTCTAATGTTTTGTTTTGTTTTTCCAAAACACTGAACTGTCTTTTACTCAAGAATGAAGTCACATAATCTTCTCCATCAGTCAAACAGAAAATTCTGTTTTTCCTTTTAATGAAATGGCATATAGTGAGGCTGTTCATGCCATGCAGAATTACCTGGAGCATGAGAAACTTAGAGGGAAAATGTGATTACCTATTGTACACAATATATATTGCACAGTAACTGCTAAGCTGACAGCTAAATTGAATGAATGTTAATTTTAAATGAGAGAAAATAGAAACAGTAATTTATTTCTTTGGCTCTGAAGTACATTTCGTGAGTATGCAGCCAAAGAATAACTTTGGGGGATTAAAATGTTCATAGGACTGGAAAATAAACAACAGTTACCTGTGAAAGAAGGCTATTTAGATTTCTACAAAACAGTCACTCTGCTTTGAACAATTTCATCTATCATTGTTAATACCTTGAAGTGGAATCACTATCCTAGTGATCTTTGGATGTCGGATACAGTCATTATCTAAACCCCAGGTCCTATTTCCCTTGCTTGCCTTTTCTCCTTTAGGAATAAATTACTCAAAGCCTAATTCTCTGAAATATGGATCCATGATCCTGTCTTAAAAGCCAGCAGAGGAAGAAAGGTTGGAATCAATATAATTTCATGAATGTTCCAAAAGGCCCTGTTCCCCACAAATACTTTGCCTGAAATTCCACCGCTGATATTCCATTACTTTGACTTAAACTGAACAGAGGCTTTGTCCTCAGCTAAACTAAAAACATCTCAGTGCCTAGACTGTTGTAGACTGTCATAGACTCTTAGATAGAAAATCACAGAATTTCAGAGTTGGTAGGGCCCTCATCTACTGTCAAGTCCAACACATAAACCAAAAAAGAATCACTGCTATGACACACCAGCAAGTAAATGAATGAATGAATGAGCATTTACTTTAAATGCCTGCTATTTGTTCATAGCTCAGCATGCTAGGTGTTGGGGATACAAAGGCAAAAGTGAGACAATTTCTACTCTCAAGAAGCTTATATTTTATTAGAGACAGACAATTTATATAAGGGAGTAGAAGTCAAGGGAGGGAACTCTAGTTCCTTTGGTCAAGGGGAGTGGAACCATAATTCAATAGATTGTTAGACCGTCTCCATTTGCATTGGAGGCATTGAGAAGAGTATTTCCAAAGCAAGAGCAATCAACCAACCAATCAATATACATTTATTAAACCCTTACTATGTTCCAGGCAATGTGTGAGAATACAGAAAGAGCCAAAAGACAGTCTCCGCCTTAGGAGATCTTACAATCTAGCGTGAGAGATAACATTCACACAAATATATACAAAGCAAGCTATATACAGCATAAATAAGAAATAATGGACCGAAGGAAGGCAGGAGACTTAAGACAGGTAGAAGGTGAGATTTCAGTTGAGACTTAAAAGACGCCACAGAGTTCAGTATTTGGAGCATAAGAGTTAGAGCCCTCCAGGCATAGAGGGAACGTCCAGAGCCAAGAGATGAGTGTCTTGTTTATGGAGCAGCCAGGCAGCCAGTTTCATTGAATTAAAGAGTAAATGTCAGGGAGTTTGGAAGGTATAAGTATAAGAAGTTTGGAAAGGTAGGAGGGGGTTAGGTTAGGAAGGGTTCTTAATGGCCAATAGAGCATTTTCTATTTACTTCTAGAGGCAATAGGAAAGTTGCTCTCTTAGTCTTTTCATTCTGAGTTTTTTGAAAATGATTTCTTGATCACTTTTAAATATTGTCTTACTAGAAGCAGAGCAATGTTTTATCCTTTGGAGATCCTTTTTGGGCCCTGACTCTATCATCCAGTGTATTTGCTATCCCTCCCAATTCTTCATAAGGATATTGTGCAAACCTGTATTTAAATCATTGACAAAAACATTAAATAACCCAGGGCCAAGCAGGGGCTCCTGGACCATTTCATTGGACTCCTCCTGCCATTTTGACATTGAATCATTCCTGTCTTTTCCTCAAGTTCAGTCATTCAATCAATTTCTGTAGCCATTTATTTTGTACTGTCATGTAGCCCACATATTTTTCATAAGGAGAGCATGAGATATTTTATAAAATGCTTAGCTAAAATAAGGCTTCACACTGTTCCTTTAAACGATTGGTTTAGCAACTGTCAAAAAAAAAAGAAAGAAAATTTAGTTATTAAGGTATGGTGATCTCTTGAGAAATCTATGCTGAAGTTCCTTGTGAACTCTGATATCTAATTAATAATATATTCTGGATTTTTTTCTCAGAGCTAGACCTAGAGTCAGGGAGATCTGGGTTTAAATCCAGCCTCAGATATTAGCTATGTGATCCAGGGCAAGTCATTCTCTTTTTGCCTGAATTTCTCATCTATAAAAAAGAGATAATAATGGCACCTACCTCCCAGGATTGTGAGAAGAAAAAAGAAATAACATTTGTAAGGTGCTTTAAAAACCATAGATAGATAGATAGAAACTCACACACATACGTATACATACATAACACTTTCTTGTATAGCGGATAGTAGCTAAGCAATCACATCTAACAAATCTTTCAGTCCTTGGTCTGAGGGGGAGGGGGCATAGGGACAATCTGGTTTCACATCTAGCCACCCTGCTCTGGACGTGGGACCAGGTGACTTGAATTCATGAGGAACAACTTAATACTCTGTCTCAGTGTCAGCTCCTTATTGGCCATTTTTATTCCCTACTTTTCCTTCTAGAAGTCATTCTCCTCAGCAGACAAAAAAAAAGAGAAGCAAAATAAAAAATTGAGTAGCTCTGCTTTCTGTTCCTGTCATCAATTGTCATTATCCATCCATCCAAATTGAGTGGTCCTATCCCTCCTTTGATTATCTTCTTTTTCCCTACTAAAAAAAACCCAAAACAAACCACTCTTTTATTTGCATTTGGCCTCCTGCACCAGCTTTAGTTCATTCCCAGTTTTAATAGACTTGACATTAATTCTTATAGAATTATGCCTTATTTTGTGTTTATTATCTGGTAATGCCCACTGCTTCCATCTTCTGTGCACATCTTTCTAAAATCTGTCTGAGTTCTGTGAATCCACCTTGATCTATTCAGACAAATTCCCTTTCTTGGTCCTTAATGGAATCGTTTCTTTTGGGGTCAGAACCAAGGCCCAGGGAGGCCAAGTGATATTACAGCGTACCAGTTGAATCAGTAGTATATTTGGTTTAGAACCCAGGGCTCCTGATACACATTTAAATCTCTCCCACCCCCTGCTCCACTGCGACAGCACACCAGCCCCAGTATGAATGTATCCACCATATTCTTTTCTGAGACTGTTTTTATAGGAATGTATAGATTGTATTAGTAAATTGTATGCCTTTAGAAGGAGAGTAAAAGGCTATAATGGGTAGCTACATGCCACAGTGAATAGAGTGTTAGACCTGAAGTCAGGAAGACTCATCTTCCTGAGTTCAAATCTGGTCTCAGCCACTTACTAGCTGTGTGGCCTGGGCAAGTCACTTAACCCCATTTGCCTCAGTTCTTCATCTTTAAAAATGAGCTGATGAAGGAAATGGGAAACTTGCTCCAGTATGTTTGCCAAGAAAACCCCAAATGGGGTCATGTATAACTGGACATGATTGAAAGAAAGAAAGAACTGAGCAACAACAACAAAAGATCATATTGTCATGACCTTTACTATGTTTTCAAGGACACACACAGTTTGGGCATGAAAGACATATCCATGTATTGCTGCAATCAGCACAATAAACATTCATCTCTGGATATCCAGCCACTTGCTTCAGATCTATTGTTTACATTTCAATTCTCTGTACTCTTCTCTACTTCCCCATGGCCGTCCATGGAGATGTTTTAGCCTCGCAGAAGAGAAAAGTCAAGGGGATCATGGTTTCTGTCCTCAGGTGCTTGGATGGCTATTGGGTGATAGAAGAAATATATTTGTCTTTTTGTTTTTAACCCCAGAGGTCAGGGTTAGGAGCAACTGTTGAAAGTTAAAAAGAGGCAACTTTAGAATTGAAGTAAGGTGGAAGAAAGCTTCCCTAAAAATTACTTAGCCGAAAGCAGAATGGATTACCTTGAATGATAGTGGGTTTCCCCTCACTGGAGCCTTCAAGGAAAAACTAAATAACTGCTTGTCACACAAGTGTTGTAGAGGTTTGTTTGTTTGTTTGTTTTTAAATTTGGTTTGCACTAAATGGTCACTGAAGTTTATTGCAAATGTAAAAATCTTTGATCCCTTGGTTTCTCAGAACTTCATTTTAAGCAAAACTACTCACTTTCAGGGTCTCTTAACATCTGATTGGAAGGGTCTTGGCCTCTTTTTAAAAAAATAATTGTAACTGATGTTTTCTGTTTTTTACATCACCATAGTATCCCATTTATCCCTCCCCAAGAACCATCCCATGTAACAAATAGTAGGGTTTTTTGTTTTGTTTTGTTTTAAGATAACACGCCCGTAAATAAGGGTAAAGATTTCACAAGGCATTGTGAAGAATCAGCTTGTGCTTGTAGGTGCATATTCATCACCATTAATTCTTGGCATCTTGTGTATTCTTTACTTTGGACAGCTCATCAATATACCTTGTGACACACACATATATACATGCACGTGTGTATGTGTATTCCTTCTGCTGCAATAAATTCCTTCCTCTCTTCTTTTCCATCCCCAAAAGAATGAATTTCTGCTCTGGAAGTATAAATGGAGTAGACTCAAGTACTAGGAGCAAAAGTCCAGGTTCTCCTATACTTTTTGGGTTGGCTTCAGACACTACCTTTGTGGGAGACAGTCGCCCACCTCAAGATTATTGATCACAGCCGATGCCTTGTTGATCCCACAGCTCAGCTACCCAGGTTTCTTTGCTGTGATCTTCAGACTTTGTTCTGTTGCCTTTGCTATCTTGAATAATAATAATGATGATGATAGCTGGCATTCATATAGTGTGTTAAGATCTACAAAGTAATTTACAGATGCAATCTAATTTAATCCTCACAGCAATTCTGAGGGGTGGTTGCTATTAATATCCCCATTTTATTGATAAAGAAGGTAAAGCTGGGGGAGGTTGAATGACGTGCCTCAGGTCACACAGTTAGTAAGCACTTGAGGGAGGATTTCAGTTCGTCTTCCTGATTGTAAGCCCAGGGTGCTATCTATTTGCCACTTAGCTTCATTCTTACTTGGAATGCATCAGAACTGTCCCTTACACTGGAAGGATATTTAGTTTATCTAATACTCTAAACACGTATCCCAGAGTTCTCATTAGGCGAGTAAGCAGTCATATTTCTATCACTTTGCCTCCTAGACTATATTGCTCAGTGTGTCACAGAAAATCTCTAAGGTGAATGTCAAACAATTTTGAGATAAATGCAGTGGTTTTTTTCATTATTTGCAAAGAAAATTAGCCTGCAGCCTTAGCATCTATGGAGAAACCATTTTATCTCCTTTAAAAATTTAAAATACATTTCTTTAAAAAAAAATCTGACTATTCTGTTTGAATGTATTTTTAAATATTATGTTCTCAGAGAAGGGATATTAAAAACAGAAAGGAAAAAAAATCTGCTTCCTATTATAATATCTAGTAAGGGATTATTCAGTGTATATTAATCAATAAATATTTACTCTGGAATTAAGGACAAGGAATGCCTATCATTTGAGAAGGAAAATTTACTTACTTGTGTTCAGAAAGGATCCATTTTAGAATTTTCACATTCTTGCTTGAATTATTGCCTTTTCTTTTGTCTAGGGAGAGAGAAGACGCAAAGCCTATGGTAAGACTGGAGAGGCTGGTTTGGGAGGATTTTTTTATAATAATTCTGTGAGTTAGTTTAGGCAAATAACATTTCTATTTTGCAGATAAAGAAAATAAGCATCAAACAAATCAAGTGGCTTTCCCAGTTCACTCAGATAGAATGTGAGAGTCAGTATTCTTAACTTCCTATAATGTTAAACCTGTAAGGGACCTCAGAAATTTACAAAATTAATTATTTTTCTTTTTCTATCACCTCTTATTTTGAAACATATCCCTACTCTTCCTACTTAGTGACCCATAACTTATAACAAAAAAGTAAAATAAAAAGGAAGAGAAAAACAAGCAAAAAAACCAGTTCATCAAAATAACACACACCAACCAAGTCTGTCAGTACGTGTGATATTCCCAATTCATGGTTGCCCTTCTCTAGAAAGAAAGGAGGAAGGGACATTTTTTTACCTTTGACAGACTTGGTCATTAAAATTCCACAGCCTTCAGTTTCAGTTTTGTTCTTGATGAATGTTCCACTTACGTTTTTGTCTCTACGCATGTTTTCTTGGTTCTACTTTCTTCTCTCTCCATCAGTTCATATAAGCCTTCATGCCTCTTACTCCTTGCCTCTTTCATGTCTCTTCCTTGCTTTAGCTAGCCTCCTGCTTCCACTTCTTCATCTCTTTTCTTTCTGCCTCTGTTCCTGTTCCTTTCATTGTATTTTTTTCAAAGTAAGAAACTTTTTTTGTATCAGTCTTGTGTCCAAAATATAGAAGAAATATAGAGGAAGAAGAAATAAGGAAAGGACTATATCGATGTCTCTCAGAAGTTATAATTTGGGCAAATAAATACATATAAAGTTTTATTTTCTTGCAGCTTTTTCTTACAAGGAAATGGCAGGAGGGACCCAGAAGGGGGAGCTCTAAAAACAAATTGCCTGTCTCATTACTTTGCCTTCTGTCTGGTTCCCCAAACTCAAGCCTCAAACGTGCATTTCCAGTGTGTTTTCTGGGGGAATTCTCTCCTTTAGCTACAGAACTGTTGAGAAACCCCAGAAGTTCAAAACTGATTTGCTAATTTTGAAATCTTTATTTGAAGAATACCATGTTGCTACCACCCCTTCTATTAAACAACATTGAAGGGATTATCTTTCTCACCTAAATTTCCTGTTTCAAAAATCCTGGATTTTCCATTAAGGAGGGGGGATTACCTATATTGCCTCCATGTTATCCCTTCATAAATCCAATTAGATGAAAAGTAATCTAAGTACCCTCATTTAATTATACCATGTAATAATAATAGTAATGCTTTGTACCTACACAGTATTCTCCATCTTCAAAGTGATTTATAAGCCTCAGCTAATTAATCCTCCCTCTCTTATGTCTTTGAGGTAGAGAGTAATAGCTAGAGGGAGGCCCTTGGTGAGGAAGAAGTTAGTAGGGAAAAGAAGGGTTATGAGGATCCCTGGGGAAGTAGATTCATATCCCCCTCAGTGACTGAAGAAACCCTTCCTTCTATTCTCTAGTCATTCCAGTCTTTTTTCTTCTTTTCTTCTCCTCCTTTACTTCTTCTTTTCCACTTCCTCTCTTTCCCTTTTTCTTTCAAAGCCACTGAATGGGCCAGCAGCACAGGGAAAAGAGCACTGGCTCTGAAGTTAGAGGATCTGGATTCAAATCCTCTGATATTGCCAATGTGACCTAGGACAAGTCTGGGGGGCTCAGTTTCCTTTTCTATTAAAGGAGATGATTTACTAGATGACACATGAGGTAACTTCTATCTTTGTGGCTATTCCTTTCTTTTTTCCTTCCAAAAATATTAAATGAAACTGTGTGATATAGTAAAAAGACCCCTGGATTTAGATTGAGAAGTTCTGAATGTGAATCCCAGATTTGCTGTTTCTACTTCTGTAATAAAGCAAATCATCTTGCTTTCATGGGTTTTAATTTTCTACTCTGTCAAATGAGTGGGTTAGAGAAGACATTCCCTAAAGTCTCTTCTAAATCCAGAATCCTATGATAATATCCTATTTATTGGCTACCCAGTGCATATATAGATGACACGTCAATTATTCTAAGGGTAGTCTTCCAAACAGTTGTTCTAATTAAGGAACAGAGATACATTCATATGAAATAAAAACTTAAGAATGTAATAAGGCAGTATATGTTTGGGTATCAAATGAACAATACGATCCCTGTCACAGGAGGGAAGGAGATCTCTGAGGGCTAAGCAAGGTGGGAATTGAGGTGATCAGTGGAAAGTGAGTAGGATTTGGGTGGCTGCAGAAAAAGGAATAGAATATTCCAGGCACAAGGACTGGTAGGAATGATTTTGGTTTATTTGAAAAGTGAGTATGGGCCAATATATTTGGAATGAAGAGTATATGGAGGGAGGGGTTGGAGAAGTAGGAGATGAGAATAGAAAGGTATGTAAAGGTCAAATTCTGGAAGGCTTTGAATGGTAAGCCAAGGAATTTGGAAATTATCTAAGTGATTTATAATCAAATAATTTGGGTTCAAATTTGAGTTCTGTTACCACTAAGAGGCGGGATGATACAGTTAACAGCACATTAGATTTGACTTGAATCAGAGGGGTTGGATTCAAATCCTGAAGTGTGACATATGACTTAAACGTTCTGGGCCTCGGTTTCTTCATTTGCAAAATAAGGGGCTTAGACTGGCCTCTGACATTCTTTCCAACTCTAGATCTATAAGCCTGTGAACCTGTATATCATTGGTCAAGTTGCCTAACTTTATGAGATGCCAGATTCCTAATTTGTCAAATGAGGAGGTTGGGCCAATTCAGTGCCTCACAACCTTTCAGAGAATGACAGAAAAAAGTCATAGACCTTCCTTCGATGGTAGTTGCATGATTAGTACCTGTTGATTAAAAAGCTTTGCTATGGTCCAGGCAAACTAATCTTGTCATTTTTCACATACAATGTTCCATCTCCCATCTTTGTGCCTTTACGCAGACTATCTCTGATGATGGCTCTAGCTTGCTTCAGAGCCTAGCTCAAGCAGAGCCTCTTAAGTGAACCCTTTCCTGATGCCTAAGTTCTTCTCCCACAAATTATCTTTTATTTTCTTTGTGTAGAGTTTGTGAGTCTGAAACTTGAAGTCACTCTCTTTGATGACCTTTGGAAGAGGTGTGGTGAAAATAAAGCTACACATATATGTGCGTGTTCTTTTCTTCAATAGAATATAAACTCCCTGAGGGCAGATATGTTTTCATTTTTGTATCTGTATTTCTAGCCTTAACACAGTAGCTGGCACCTACTAAGTGCTTTACAAATTCATATTTGGCTGATCCATGATGATTTGTATATGGGCCCATGGGCCAATTGCAACAGCTCCTGGGACTCTCAAGTCCTGAATGAGGCCTACAGCTTAGGAGCCACTGAGGGAAATTATTTTTAAGAATTGTTTTAACTCTAAACTTTAGGATTTTATAATCTATGATGTAGTTGTGGTCCAGGGGGATATTAGTATCTGTAGGTGAGAAGGACTTAAATCCAGTCTGGGGAGTTACAGTTAATGGTGTTCCCAACATCATGATTTGTTCCCTTTAGGCAGGGATAGCTCTGAACTGCCCTCTGGCCACAGAGAATCTGTTCTGTGTAAAGGTTGTAGAGAACTCTATCCACTCCCTCATCTCAAGTCACAGTATTTAGTCTCTCACCCTCACTATACAGATGCTTTTTTCCTCCCATCTTGTCCTCAGTAGTAATAGAAAGCATCTGCTCACTGCCTGTAATCCTCCCTACACTTTAAGACTATTATTAGCCCCCCCCTTTCCTTTTTTCAGGTGAAATCATCCAATAAATGGGGAATTTTGGGAGAAAGGCAGCAGGGCATGTTCGGCAAAGTCAGAGTGGTTAATACAAGCTGGGGCCTTGTTAAACATGGATATGCTGCAATATAGGTTACCACATAGGGTGCCTTTACTGACTCAGAGGGTTTTGCAGCGTTCTTTCTTTCTTTCCTTTTTGGGTTCTTAAAAAGAAGAGAGTTCCTGGGGCTATGCAGTGAGTCACCTAGGCTGTTAATTGAACCACAGTAAATTAAAGCTTCATAATATAAATCCATCTTCTTGTGATGACAGCTACCCCAGGGAGGCGTTAGAACATGTAGAGAAGGAGGTGTATACCGTTCACAATGGAGGAGGGTAAAAGACTCAGGGAGTGCAGTAGAAGGGAAGGAAGACATGTTTATATTCAAAAAGCCTCCATTCAGAACAGAGTTCTGGTGTTTTGGGATAGCAAGAGAGATGGAAGAATGGGATAGACTTTGATAGCCTAAGGAGAAATCTCAGGGTTTCTGAGGTCAGAGGTATTTTCTCTTGCTAGAAGAGAGTTCTGAAACAATTCCTCTTCAGTCTCAGGCTCACTCAAATACAGCACAAATTCATCTCAACACTGGCCCAGGAAAGAAGATCCTTATTAAGATGATATTAACATATTGGCTTTGTCTATCTGATCTAATTCTAAATAGTTCAAAGGTATAGAAAAGAGAAAAAAATACAAAAGGTTAAAGTTAAAGAACCTCAACCACAGTAGAAATGGGAGATGAATCTGAAATTTGCCTGAAATTAGAATATTGGAAGGAACAGAATGCATTTTGAGGTCACTTATTCCTTTCTAAAAAAACTCTCTTATTAAGGAAGATGAACTTCTTGGGGAGGAAGTCTGGTCAAGTGGAAAAGAAATGAATTTAAATTTGGAAGACCCAGATTCAAGTCTAAACCTTGCTATTTATATCAAGGTGACTTTGGACAAGTCACTGCCTCTTTAGAATTTGGTTTCCTTACCTGCAAAATTAAGGGGTTGGTCTACATGTTGTCTAAGGTCTCTCCCATCTATAAGTGCTTTCCTTACTTGTGTATTAGCAGTGTAACTATGGACAGATTATTTCCCTTCTCTGTGCCTTGGAGTTCTTATTTGTAAAATAGGGGAAATGAATAATGTGTATTGATGTTTCTGGACTTACTCTGCCAGAGTGAGGTCAACCATCTCACCTCTCTCAGGGTGCTAGAAGTACTCCATCAGAAATGGGATGTGACTTTTTCTAACGCTATTGACTTGAGGCCCCATTTGACCCTGGGACAAATACTCCTCTATCCCAACTTGGTCCCTGGGGAGAGTATGTTCAAATGTATTTCAGTCTCTACATAGCATTTACCACCTTAGGTTCATTTCCAAATGCCAGCAGGATTATTCCTTGTCTCAGCAAACATTAGGCTGGATCCCTCAGGTCTTTCCAGAAGGCTGTCTGGTTTCAAAGTCTGCCATGAATTCTGGGACTTGCTCTCCTGACCTTTTGGAGCTCTCTAGGTTGTAGCCCTCTTTAATCTCCTTCACTTAAAAACAAGAAAGAACAGACACAGCAGAGATGAAGCTACATCAGGGCTGACTCGATTCCCTTTCCCAACTACCACCACCACCACCACCACTACCACCACCACCATGACAACACAACAGGAACATGGTATAGACAGTCTATCAATCAGCAAATATTTGTTAAAAAAAAAAAAGAAATAATTACTATGTGCCAAGCATTGTACTAAGTGCTGAAATAGAAAGACGGGCAAAAACATGGTCTAGGAGTGAACCTTGTCATGGGGGAGACATTTCCAGAAGATTGTACATACAAAACATAAATAATGTAAATGGAAGCTAATTTCAAAGGGAAGGTACTAGCAATGGATGGCAACAAAGTGATGCAATGAATAGAGCAACTGGCCTTGGAGTCAGGAGGACCTTAGTTCATATCTAGCCTCAGACACTTACTAGCTGTGGGACCGTAGGCAAGTCACTTAACCCTGTTAGCCTAAGTTCCTCATCTGTAAAATGAGCTGGAGAAGGAAATGGCAAACTGTTTCAGTATCTTCGATGAGAAAACCCCAAATGGAGTCACAAAGAATTGGACACGACTGAAATGAGTCAACAACATTAACAATAACAGCCAGCAGTGGGGGGTGAGGGTGAGGCATATTTGAGCCAAGAAAGACATTGTGGAAGGTAGGTTTGAATTAAGACTTGAATGGAGCCAAGGATGTCAGGCACTAGAGGGGAAGATAAAGAACATTCTAGGTAGAGGGAATAATCAGCGAAAAGATTCCATGTTAAAAGATAGAATATTGTCAGCAAGCCATGGCAGGAAGGTCACTATTACTGGGTTGTAAAAGAATCGAGTTTAAGAAGGCTGGAAAGGCAGGAAGGAGCTGGTTTGTGAAGGATTTTAAAAAGACAAAGAGAGGATTTTATATATGATCCTGGTGATAATATGGAATCACTGGATTAAATTAAGTAAGGGGGTGACATGGTCAGACTTAAGTTTTTAGAAAGATCACTTTGTACCTGAGGGGAAGATCGACTAGAGTCAGGAGATCAATTAGACCCGAGGCAGGGAGACCAATTAGAAAGTTGCTGGACCAGGAGTGGAGAACCAGCAACCTCAAGGCCACATGTGGTCCTCTAGGTCCTTAAGTGCAGCCCTTTGAATCTAAACTTCACAGAACAAATTTCCTTAATAAAAGGATTTGTTTTGTAAAACTTGGACTCAGTCAAAAGGCTGCACCAAGGACCTTAAAGGCTGCATATGGCCTCGAGGTTGTAGGTTCCACACCCCTGAAGGTTTGTGGCAGCATCAGAGAAAAGAAGGTGAGTTATAGAAGAGATGTTGCAAAGGCAGAAACAATATTTGGCAATCGATCAGATGTGTAGCGTGAGTAGCAGTGAGGAATACAGCATGGCACCAAGTTTTCAAGCCTAAGTGACTTGGGAAGATGGTTCTTGGGCAACAGGAAGCTCATAAGAGGGTAGGGATTAAGAAAAAGCTTATGAGTTTGGTTTTGGATTTGCTGAGTTTGGGATGTTTGTGGGAAATCCAGTTCAAAATGTTGAAAAGGCAGCTGGTGTTGTGAGGATGGAGCCCAGGAGAACAGTTAGGGCTGAATATCTAGATATAATCTACATAGAGATGATGATTGAGCCCATGAGAGCTGATGGGATCAAAGTGCCACAATGTAATTAAGAGAAGGGGACCTAGGATAGAGGCTTGGGAAGCACCTGAGGTTAATGGGCATGACCTGGATGTAGATCCAGCAAAGGAGACTGAGAAGGAGTAGTCAGAAAGGTAGGAGGAGTAAGAGAGAGCAGCGTCAGGAAAACCTGAAGAGGAGAGTCTTTCTAGGAGAAGAGGATGATTCCACCGTGGCAGCAGCTGCAGAGAGGTCAAGACAAATGGAAACTGAGAAAGTGTGAAAAGTACAGGAGCAGAAAGCTAAAGACCAGAGCTGAAGTGTTGCATCTGCTGCTTACCATCTCATGTGAATATGGGTAGGTTACTGAGCTTCTTTATGCCTCAGTTTCTTCTTCTGTAAAATAAGGAGGTTGGACTGTTAGGGACCCTTTCAGCTTAAAGCCCTGATTCTATGGTTCTCTGACCCCCCTGAAGAGTCACATGACATACAGAAGGAAAATGGAGACTACAAAATAAAAGGAAAAAAGAAAGCAGTAATCAAAGACTTGACACAGTCAAAGCCCGTGAGGAAACATCTCTGTCTAATGTCTGGGGCAGAGTGCATGGTGGTTGCTACCTTGACTCCATGTCCAAAAACAACAGCAGCTTCTTTGTCTGTCTCTGATCTATAGGAATGTCGAATTCCAGACAAGCCACATTCTTCTTCACTTTCTGGTTTTGCTTCCTCCCCAGAAAGGGTTAACAATGCAAAAGAAAACAAAGCCTCCTGATGTCTGAAGCCAGCAAGGGAGCTGTGTCTTGGACAACATCGAGACCCGCCTGAGAAAGCAATATTTGAAACATTTTTAGGACTTAAAAAAAAATAAAACAAAAAAAGTTGTTTGGGATTACAAAGCAGAACATTATATAAAGATTCTTGCCCTTGGGGGACATGATGGCACTAATTACTGTGTACTGGGGGGCGGGGAGGGGGAGGGGGGGGAATCTTTTTCGAGATCTTGTTTGCTGATGCTATATATTCAACAGCTGCTGCTTCCCCAGACTTTGTTTTCAGTCATTTGTCTTTTAAAAAGGTGATTTTCAGTAATCCCATCAGTTCCCCAGGGTGCTGTTCCTAGTGCCAAAATTTTGGAATTATTAGGCAAATGTGGTATAAGGCTAATCTGTCTATCATGACCTTCTTTGTGAGCTGGTTCACCGCCTTCCCTCCTCAACCCATCATTGAGACAGTTTGGTCTGTTGTTTGAACATGGCTCATATTTCATCGTAGGATTATAGAACTATTTCTAAACTAAATCTCGAAGGGAACTTAGAGGGCCTTCTCTAATTTTACAAATGAGGAAAATGAGGCTTAGGGAAGTAAAATAACTTGTCAAAGATAGTGTCAGAAAAGGAAATAGAACCTAAGTTCTCTGAAGAGCCAGTAAAAACTGTTTTCATGGTGCCATGTTTCTTTCAGTGGTCTCTTAAACACACATATTCTCATTTCTGGACTTTTTCTCTGGTATTTTGATGACCTTTCTCTCCTCTTTTCAGTTTCCCTAATCCTTTCCTTAGGATAGCAGTTCTCCAGATGTGATCTGGGACCCCTGGGTCTCCCTGGGAACTGTCTGATGTGTCTGAAGACAAAATTATTTTCATAATGACACCAAAACATTTTAATTTCTAATATGGTAAATACTGATAGATAAACCTACAAAAATAAAAAAAAAACTCTGTGGTTCTCAATACTTTTTAAGAATGAAAAGATTTCGTAAGGCTAGAACACTTGAGAACATAGGATAGCCATGCTTGGAAGGACCTCAGCAGTTATTTTGTTCAGCTCCTTGATTTGACAGATGATGAAACTAAGTGAAGTGATTTTTCTGCAGAGAGAGTTTGTGGCAGAACTAATACTAGAATACAAGTCCCATTGTTTTCTCATAGAATCTCGGTTGGAATAGTGATCCCAGCTGACTCTTATAGAGAACTCTAAGATTTGCAAAACATTGATATTTGACATATTCAATCCTTACAAAAAATCTATGAAGTGAGTATTACGGGTACTATGATCATGATTTTATGGATAACAGATTCAGAAGGGGAAGTGATTATACAGCTAGTAATTGTCAGCTTTGCACCCAGGTTTCTCTTGATTTCAATATAAGCATTCTGACCCAGTAATCTTCTGTTGTATTTTATTGCCTCTCTAGAAAGAAACTTAAGAGACCATCTAACCTGATCTTTTCATGTTATAGTTGAAAAAACAGACTTGGAGAAGGGCAATGACTTACCTGTATTGAAATTTTCAACAAGTGAGTGGAAGGCTCAGTACTAGAACCTCCATCTCTTGACCCCCTTTTGGGACTTTTTAACAACATAGCCCCCTGTTAGGCCAAGTTCCAGTCCCATTTGGGCAGCTAGGTGGTGCACTGGATAAGAGTGTGGGACCTTAAGTCAGGAAGATTTAATGTTCTTGAGTTCAAATCTGGCCTCAGACACTTTCCTGTGTGACCTTGGGCAAGTAATTATTTATTTGTTTGCCTCAGTTTTCTCATATGTAAAATGAACTGGAGAAAGAAATGGCAAACCACTCTAGTTTCTTTGCAAAGAAAACCCCAAATATGGTTATAAAGAATCAGACACAATCAAAATGATTCAACAACAACAACCGTCCTATTTGTTTATTCATGGAACAAACTTTTATTGACTACCTATTGACTACTATCCACTGCCCTTAAGGAACTTGTGATTGAACAGAAAAGATAAGATATGTGCACAAATAACTATCGTACAAGTTAGAAGGTCATGTAAGGCCATAAAATTTGTACAAGGTGCAACGGAAAGTGAGAGGAAGGAGTCTGAGGGCATTAAGGAAGGCTTCAGGGAGGAGTGGGCAGGTGAGGTGAATTGAATGGATGAATGCAATAAAGTATTTATTAAGCCCTCACTACTGTGCCAGCCACTGTGCTAAATGATAGATAAAAATAAAACATTCAAGGCTGTCTCTGTCTTTAAAGAATTTACATTAACCGTTTTATTTTGCTTTTACTTTATGGAGTAAAACACGCATTTCTGTAATGGTACAAAAAAGTGATTGCATATGAAATTATAAATCTCCTATTTACAATTAGCTATTCCTTTGAAATATACAACAAAATTATCATGTATGTTTCTTTTTTTTTCCCCTTCCCTCCACCCACCCCCAGCCTTAGAAGTGGCTGCCATTAGACACAAATAGGTATACATGTAAAATTATCTACACACACTTCTACTTATCAGTTCTTTCTCTTCATATAGGTAGCAACTTTCTTCGTATGTCCTTAATAGTTAATTTGGGTATTTACAGTGTTCAAAATGACTTATTCATTCAAAGTCTTTCTTAAAACAATATTGCTGTTACTATATACAATGATCTCTTGATTCTACTTGTCTAGCTTTTCATTATTTCATGCAAGTCTATCCATATTTTCTAAAATCATTGAGCTCGTCATTTCTTATACCACGTTAGTATTCTGTCACAATCACATACCACAACTTGTTCAGTTATTCCCCAATTGATGGGCATCCCTGCAGTTTCCAGTTCTTTGCCAATACAAAGAGAGCTGTTATAAACATTTTGGAACATACAGGTCCTTTTCCCTAATTATTTTCAGAAATAGACCAAGTAGTGGTATTGCTGGGTCAAAGGGTATATACAGGTCATTGAATAACTCTGGTCATAATGAGTTAGCATCCCAATTTTTCCATATCCCCTCCAACATTTGCTACTTTCACCTTCTATCATTTGTGTTTCTCAAATCAATAAGGATTTAGAACGTTTTTTTATATGACTATAAACTGTTTTGATTTCTTCATTGGAAAACTGCCTGTTCATATCCTTTAACCATTTAGCAATTGGGGAATGACTTGCATTCTTATAGATTTGACATTAAACATTTTAAAATGCATTTTAAAAATTCTTAGCTTAAACATGAAAAAGGATACTTTCATATAAAAAGAACACAGAGAGGATTCTATATGAAACCATCACTGTCCATTTCATCTGACTAGTTATTTTTTTTAAAAGTATATAATAAGTGTGGAACCAAGATGGCGGAGTAAAAGCAGGAGCCTGCTTAAGCTCCCACACCAACCACCTCCAATATCTGTAAAATATGACTCTGACCAAATTTTAGAGCTACAGAATCCACAAAGTGACAGAGAGAAACAAATCTCCTGCTGAAGGCAGCCTGGCAAATAGAGGAAGCAAAGCAAGCAGAGTAAGCAAACCTTAGATTCCTGTTTTGGGGGCAAAAAGGATCAAAGCATGGAATGGGAGGAAGACGACAAAGCCAAAACTCCTGCATCAAAAGCTTCCAAGAAAAATATGAATTGCTTATAGGTCATGGAGGAGCTCAAAAAGGATTTTGAAAATCAAGTAAGAGAAGTGGAGGGAAAATTGGGAAGAGAAATGAGAATGATGCAAGAAAATTATGAAAAGCGAGTCAACAGCCTGCTAAAGGAGACCCCCAAAAATATTGAAGAAAGTAACACTTAAAAAAATAGACTAACTCAAATGACAAAAGAGGTCCAAAAAGCCAAGGAGTAGAAGACTTCCTTAAAAGGCAAATTTGGTCAGATGGAAAAGGAATTTCAAAAACTCACTGAAGAGAATAATTCCCTCAAAATTATATTAGAGCAAATGGAAACTAATGACAGTATAAGAAATCAAGATACTACAAAACAGATCCAAACAAATGAAAAAATAGAAGGCAATGTGAAATATCTCATTGGAAAAACCACTGGCCTAGAAAACAGATCCAGGAGAGATAATTTAAAAATTACTGGACTACCTGAAAGCCATGATGAAAAAAAGAGCATAGAAATCATCCTTCAAGAAATTCTCGAGGAAAATTGTCCTGATAATCTAGAACCAGAGGGCAAAATAGAAGTTGAAAGAATTCACTGATCACCTCTTGGAAAAGATTCCAAAAAGAAAACTCCTAGGAATATCATGGCCAAATTCCAGAGTTCCCAGGTCAAGGAGAAAATATCAAAAGCTGTCAGGAAGAAACAATTTGAGTATTGTGGAAACACAATCAGGATAACACAGGATCTAGCAGCTGCTACATTAAGATATTGAAGGGCTTGGACTATGATATTCTAGAGGTAGGGGTAAAATGAGGAGAAAATTCCTAACTCAAAATCTTGTGGAAATGAATGTTGAAAAATAAAAAATAAATAAATAAAAGATTACTTTTAAAAGTATATGATAAATTCTGCACGTTACTTTCAAAATTCGTCTGCTTATCTGTTTCCTCCTGAACTTCCTTCTCTACACTAAAACAATGAAAAAAGTTACAATAGCACTCTTATGTGACATCACTATTGCTAACCTCCTCTCTCTGCTGAAATACTACCCCAAAGAGAGACAGAACAACAACAACAAAAGCTTGTAGCAAGTAAACATAGCAGAGAAAAATGAATCCACACAGCAACTATGACTAAAATGTTTCCATACTTTGAGTCCATCATATCTCCTTGTCAATAGGAAGGTAATCTGTGGAAGTCCCGTCCTAAAGTCCATTGGCATTATACGTGCTTCTTGCTAGGTCCTCTGGAGACATGACTGGTCATTATTTTGATTGGCTCTTCCTTAAATCTTTCAAGGTTATTTTTCTTGACAATGTTCTTGTCCTTGTATAAATTTTTCTCCTGGTTCTGCTCACTTCATTTTGCATTTATGCCACTCAGAATTCTCTGAAATAATCTCTTTTATAATTTCTTACAGTATAATAGTATTCCATTACATTCTCATACCACAGTTGTGCTGCTGTTCCCCAATACCTGGGGTGACCTAAGGCACCTCCTTGATTTTAGCTCTTTTACTCTCCCCACCCCCATTAATCCTCCCTTAAGGATTGGAAAGCTTAGTGAGCTTGTGACTATTCTCTCCCTTGTGTCATTCTCCTCCTCCTTCCTATTTCTATTTGTTTTTCTGCTGAGTTTGATGTATTTGTACCAACGTTCCTCTGTCCATTTTATATAAAAAAGGTATGAGCTATCTTCTATCAGAAACAAGTGATCGAAAAACAGTTTGAGAAGAATTCATTTAAGAATTATTGGACTCTTGGAAACATTTCCCTTTAAAAAGGGAAGTGGGGAATGTTGAATTATATATGTATATGTATATATATAATGTATATATGTATATAATAATATGTATATAAAAAATGTAAACTCCAAAGGTAAAGTTCTAGAAATGGCAAATCTGAAATCCATAGCTCTAATATCATATAAAAATACTATAAGTATCCAAAAGAAGCTGTTCAGTTACCAAGGGACTACATTCAAGATTACATAAGGCATGATC
>CM053581.1:156183008-156204202 GCA_028627135.1 Pseudochirops cupreus
TATGTATGTATGTATGTATAATATTTGTCTATAGTCTTGAGGGATTTTTTTTGCTTGAAATTATATATGTTTATGTATATATGTACATAAATATATATACACACACAGCTAGACTGAGAGAAACTAGGGATTCTAAAAGGCAACACTAATTTTTCCCTTTTCAGAATACCTATTATATTTATGATTATTAATATTAATGATAAGAAATCACATTTATAACATTTTAAAGTTTATGGAGCTCTCTCCTTCCAACAACTCTGGGATGTAGGGAGTGCAAGCATTATTATCTCTATTTTATCAATGAAGAAACATTATCAAATCAATTTGTAGCTAATTAATCTTTAATCATTCTTCTGTATGTTCTGTTTGTCTGATATTACAAGTCTCCTGAAGGCGGAAATTTTATCTTGACCTTTTTTATGTTTCTTAAATCATGTAGCACAGTGCTGGGGACCCATTAATGGTGCAGTATGGGGACACAGTATGAGTAGCCATACCGTATATTGACTGAAAAACTGATCATTAGAGTACGCCATTGCAAAGAATCTTCTAAATGCTGGATTGCCACAGACAATACAATTGCGAACCCTCTGATTCCACATAGTACGGATTTACTTAATAACCAAATGGGGAGATACAACAGGGGACCTTTTTTGATCAACCAGAATCAATCGGTCAATAAGTGTTTATTAAACACCTCCACATTTGGGAAGAATCCACAAAAGACATTCTAAGAATTCATGTCTCCCAACCTAATTAACCAATTGCTTAAAAATTTTTTAGTGTCTTTCAAGCTCTACAAAGAATTTTCCCTTTTCCCAAGTGGGGAGAGAGAATACAACTGAGAAAACTAAAGTATGAGGAACTCTGGGCTTGATAAAGGGTGTGATTTCTGTTTTATGCAACTTGAGTTTTGAGCATGCATCTTAGGGAAATTCAAATGTGGGTTTGTTTTTTCTTTCTCTCTCTGGCTTCTTCAGTTATAACCATTATTTCAAAGTGATTTCCCCCATCACTCCTCATGTAAATCATTATATGCACCAATTTTCCAATGGTATTTCCTGAAGGAAATATTTCATTTTTAGTGGTGCCTTCATTATTAAACTTTTAATTAAAGTAGAATTGACAACTCTTAGCAAAAGTATTATCCCATGAGAGACAAAAACATTTTTGCATGAATAGTTTCATATTTTATTTTTAAAATGCAAAAATATTGGGATCTTTAAATATTACTTGGAAACATAAATACAAATTATGAAAAATATATAGTCAAAGAAAAAATAAGTTAACTTTTGGGGTGGGGAGACATCCAGAGAATCAAGAAAGATCTAATGTAGGAGGTAGCATCTGAACTGAACTTTGTGGAAGCTAGGGATTCTAAAAGACAGAGGTGAGAAGAGAACACACTCTAGGCATGGAGGATCTCCTTTGTAAGGGTGTGGAAACAGAGATGGAATGTCTTAAATAAGAAAGAGATAGTAGGTCACTTTGATTGTGGAGTGCCTGAAGGGGCATAATAGTTTGGGCAGTAGACAACATTCTTGATCACTTGTTTATTTTTGCTCCACCCACCCATCTTTTAGAGCAGCTAGGTGGCAGAGTAGGCAAGTAGGTGCTGAAATGGATAGAGCACTGGGACTGGAGTCAGGAAGACCTGAGTTCAAATCTAGTCTCACACGCTTATTAGCCATGTGACCCTGGGCAAATCACTTGACCCAGTTTGCCTCATTTGCCACATCTGTAAAATTATCCGAATAAAGAAGTGGCAAACCACTTCAGTATTTTTGCCCAGAAAATCCCAAATGGGCTCATGAAGAGTTAGACACAACTGAAGCAACGTAACTCTTTTTTTTTTTAAAAAGGTCACAGAATATCACTGATGAGACCTTATGGTGTGACAGGCTTAATATAATCAGCACAATTTAATTTATAAACAAAAGCATCTGAATTTTTTTGATTTGACTCTGTACGTGAGCATTCCCCAACAGCTTCACCCTAGTAAACACCTTTGCTAAATCTATGTCTCCCCATTTTCTGCCTTATTTGTACCACAATCAAAGATATCAATACACAAAGATGCCTCTTTAATCAAATTTCTCAAGGTATCTTACAGATATTAATAGATGCATAAGTAATCCCTTGTTGGGATTATTTAAGGGAGTTCTTTTTTCTCTTCTGTGTCAAGTGCTATTTTCTAATCCATGACCAGTAGACAGAGCTGACTTGTATTCTCTTCAGTGTTCTTTCAACTGCCTGATTGTGGAAAATTGTCAGTGAAATCCTGTCTGCTCCTTGTTCATATTTTTCTTGAAGGGTGTACTTCTACTTATGTAGAGTTGTAGCGAGTAAGTAATCCAATCAAGACACCCTACCACATTTAAAGCAAATGATGAGATGCTCAAGCAATCTCAATCAGAGGCTTTGTATGAGTATGAAAGACCTTTGAAAAACTGCATGAAATAAAATGAGTCCAGATAGGAAGTCTATTACAACTGGTTCAAAGCTTTTGCCATACCCTCTGGATCCTATAGAAAAGTATCACATTAACTGTCATCAGGGAGTTCTAGCAAATGGTGAGAAATAGAGCATTACCTTAGCCTTGCTCTCCTGCCCTCTCCCTCCCTATCCCCACTTGGAACAGGAAGGCCTTGCAAGCTTTGAATGATCTAGATTTCAGATTTCTCATCTTCCCATTAGTGTCCTAGTGGTGTCTTCAAGTCATCTAATAGCAGCATATATAATATATATATATATATACACATACACACACACATATATATATACATACACACACACACACACACACACACACACACACACACACACACACACACACATATATATATTGGGAGCCAAGGGCAGACTAGATATGTATTTTCTGCTCCATAGTGAGGCTAGTAAAGAAACTCTACCACCATGTCAAAGGAGAACTTCTTGAGGACTCCATGAATAGGAGAAAAAGATTTCCAACAAGCAGGAGTTATTCCTTTGCCAAATGTACTCTCCAAACCTGAGTCCACTTTCTCCTGTACTTTGTATATACTTGTGGGAGAATGTGTCACAAATTTTGGGGAACTATTCTTATGTGCTTACACTTAGTACAGGTCTCTTTCTAAAAGCTCCTTATGGCTGGCTGATTGATTCTCAAAATCAATATATAACACTGTTGTATAATAGTGGGGACTCAAACCAATGACATTAGAAAATCACCCTTCACTTCTCTGGGGTATCTCCAGAAGTCTATTTGGGAGATTGTAGCACCAATGCAATAGTTATAATCATAATAAAGACTGTGGCTTTAAGTATTGCATGATGTTTAATTGCAAAATATACCAAACTCTCCAGATAGAGGATAGAACTGAAGCATTTAGTTAGACACCAGAAAACCCAATCCCAAAACCAATAAGCTGATTCCATCATAGTCCCAAAGATATTCAGAAACCATAATAATGCTGACAACCATGCCATCCTTTAGCCTTCTCACAAACCGATATGAGATCAATATTTACTCACGAACCTCTCTATTTCCTTGCCTCAACCTCCTCTCTTTCCCACTGTCTCTCTGGCTCTGACTACCAGCTGCCTGCAGGCTCTGCTTCCCTTCAACAAACTCCTTCCACTATCGGCTCCTCGTGACTACATTCAGCCTATTAGGGGGCAGAGTTTACTTTCTAAGCAGGTGGGGTCTTCAAGCTCCCTTCTATGTCTATTAAGGGGCAGGGGAGATCTTCAAATTCCCATTCTCATTATAGAGATATAGCCTTTCTCTAAGACTTAAGACTCAACAGTGCAAGTAAGAATTGGAATAAGGATCCACAGAAATTATATGAGAAATACTTCGGCCATTCTCAAAAATATGTCATGGGAGATGAGAAACTTGACATGTTGGTCCATAGCAGATGCTTTCTGGATTGCCTTTTTTGTTGTTGGTAGTGATACAATCCATATCCTTTGCATAATTTTGAAGCTTCTCCAGCACAGATTTCTCTGGAGTGCATTTGGTCAAGTTAAACTGTTCTTGAAAGCTTTGATTTCTTAAGTGCCAACTCTACTTCTTCAGTTTCTTGACTGTCATAAATTATGAAACTGTATCTCTATAGAAGTACTGCCAAGTGTGATCTCATCAACTCCCAGAGGTCCAGAGATAATCTGTATGCAGATGATTCCCAGATCTATATATCTAGTTTAACTGCCTACTGGGACATTTCTCAGAGAAATCTCAAACTCAGTTTGTCCAAAGCAGAACTCATCTTCACCCCTAAACCCTCCCCTCTTCTGAATTTCCCTTTTACTGTCAAGGGTATCACCATCCTCCCAGTCACTCCAGGTTGCAACCTTGGCATCGTACTTGACTTCTCACTCTCACTCACCTATCCAACCAGAAATTTTGAATAAAAATTATACGAATAGATAAATAGAAAATAGCAATTTTGTAATCCCTATCTTCTCAACAGCTTTTGTATACATTCCCTTCTTTCTACTCATACAACCACCACCCTAGTTCAGGCCTTCATCACCTTTCACCTTTACTACTATAATAACTTTCTAATTAGCCTTCCTTCTTTCTCTCTCTCTACTCCAATCAATCAAATCCAAACTTCACATAACTTCCAAAGTGCTTTCCTTAACCTAGAAATGGGTCTGACCATGATGTCTTCTGCTCAATAAACTACAGTAAACTCTACTATCACTAGGATCAAATATAAAGTTCTTTGCTTGGTATTTAAGGCTCTTCAAAACCTGTTCCCTTCCCAAATTTCTAGTCTTCTCATGCTCTACTTCCCTTGATCCACTCTCCAATTCAACCATATTAGTCTACTTGCCCTGCTTTGTATAGGACATTCTCTCTCCCTTCTCTTTACTTTTGTGATGGCCGTTGCCAAAGCCTGAAATGCTCTGCCTTCTCCTTTTACCTCTATAACCTTGGCTTCTTTTAACACTTTGAGTTACTTCCTCCCACTGAAGGAAGTCTTTCCCCTTCCTACCCCTCTCTTCATTTGAGACCTAAGCAGTGGAAGAGTTAATAGAGGAAGATGCCTGTGTGAAGTGAGATGAGGAGAAGGAGGGGAGGAAAAGGAGCTGTCAGTGAAAGGTCTCAAATTTTGATGAATTAGAAGTAGAGTCTCTTGCTGAAAACAAAGAAGGGCTTGCTTATGGTGGAGGCCTAAAGAGAGATGAGAAGTTTCAAAGTATTTGCTATGGAAAGCAGACTAGCCAATCAGTTAGAAAGCAATAAAATGTCTTGCTTCTGTGAGGGACCAGTTGAGATTAGACAATATAAATTTATAGTGGACCCAGTCAGCATTGTTTCATGATTTCACAAGCAAGGTAATTGAGGGCAGGGTGTTGTGTAGAGCTGAATCAGTTATGAAGGGTTTCAAATAGGGAAAAGAGGAGAAGGTAGCTAACAGACAGGGGATGGCCTGAGAAAAACGTGAGGAATGAGAGATACTAGAGGGCTAGGGATTGTAAAGCATAGAAAAAGAGGAGATGATGAAAGACAATGAACAGATAAAAGAATTCTGGGGTCCATGAAGATGAAAGTAGAAATCCTTCATTTTCCATCATTGGAAATACTTGACTTAGACTCCAACAATATCATGCCTCCACTAAGATAAACTGATATTTGAAAATTCATCACCATGTAGATTAATGTAGCTTTTGATACTCAACACCTTTTTAGCACCCTCAGTTCCTTCTCTCCTCTGATTGAAAGACTTGGGGGGAGCAATAAAGTTCTTCCAACACCTTCCTTTATAGAGGATCAGAACTTTCGAGGTGACTCTTCATTTTTCATCTGTGGCCGATGTGCCCCATAGTCCCTCTTGTGTCTTTCCTCCTCTGCTTTTCACCTTCCTTTTGTTATTGTCTCCCTTCATTAGATTATAAATTTATTGAGGGCAGGGACTGTATTTCCTTCTCTTATTTGTATCCCAGATGCTTAGCACAGTGCCTGGCACAGTAGGTACTTAATAAATATTATTCAATTAAGTTGAAAGCTTATGGGTGATAGTGAGGGCAAATATAAATTTCTGTTTGTAGCTAAGGCAGAGATGAGGTTATGGGAAGAGAATAGATCAAGAAATTAGGATGTTAGGGTGTTTGAGATAGAATCTATATTCTAGCATGAGAGCAGGAGGTGGGTTTACTCTGCACTAAGCTATGAGGATACAAAGGAAAACTAGAAACAATCCCTGCTCTCAAAGAGTTCACAGTCTAATTGGGAAGACAAAATGCAAACAAATATGTTCAAATAAGACATGAGCAGTGTAAACAGGAGATAATCTCAGAGGGAAGACACTGAAGTTAAAGAGTTCCGGAAAAACAATTATGGAAAGTTATACTTCAGCTAAGACTTGAAGGGAGCTAGGGAAGTGAGAGCCAGAGGTCAGGAAGGAGAGAGTTCCAGGTATAGGGGCAGAATCAGTGAAAATGCCCAGTCAGGAGACTGATTGTCTTATTAGAGAAACAGCAATAACCCTGGATAGAAGAGTAAATGGTGAGACTGGGGAGAAGTGAGGAGTAAGAGATAAGAATAGTGGAAAGGTAGAATGGGGTCAAACTATGAAGTGTTATAAAAACCAAAGATTTTGAATTTGATCCTGAAGGTAATAACCAACCATAGAGTTTACTGAACATGGTCAGACCTATCTGTTACAAAGATTGATTTGGCAACTAAGTAGGGCAGCAGTTCTCAACCTGTGGGTTATGACCCCTTTGGGGTCAAATAACCCTTTCACAGGGGTTACAGGGGTCGCCTAAGACCATCGGAAAACACATATTTCCGATGGTCTTAGGAACCTCTTCTATCCATCTTCAGGCAGGTCTGCCCACATGCAGACATGCCCACATACGACTATTAAAGGGTCGCAGCATTAGGAAGGTTGAGAACCACTGGAGTAGAGGTTATTGTTTTCCCTTTGTTTGGAAGAGGACCAATGACATTATAGAGCATTATGATGTCCTGATTTGCATATGAATTGAATTTAAGTGAGACAGAGTTGCACAAAATCATCAGTCTCAGTCTCTCTTCCAGAGTCATCAAAATCCAGTGGCAAGACAAAAGTCAAAAGGACTGGTGATGGCCCAGGATGCAGCAAATGACCTTGGTGCCTTGGCTACCTGACCAAGCTCCAAGTGCTCCACAGTGCAGGCCTGCTACAGCTGCCTTCATGGCCTTTGGAACAAATTGTCCTAATCTGCCCATTTGGCCAGGGAGACTATAACAGTCCTAGCATGAGGTGATGAGGGACTATAGCAGGGCAGTGGCAGATTGAGAAAAGAGAAGGGGGATGTATATGAGAAATGTTGCAAAGGCAGACATGACAGGACTTCGTTTATTTTGAGATGTCAAGTCCTATGCCTTACAGTGAGAAAAAAAGCCTCTGGTAGACAGTAATAGCACACAGAGATAATTATTTTCAAACTTTGCCTGGAGAGTACAAAATCCTTGACCTGGCTCTGAGGTGGAGAAAAGTCACAGGGATGCTATCTAACAGCCTGAGAACACGAGTTCACTGACAAAACAACAAAGCAGAAGATGGATGGTCTTGACCAAAGATTCCCATGTATTATGTCTATAATGTTCCTTATAAAGGCATCACAGATAGAATCTGCAAGTTAGACATTCCCCAGAGAGCTTGCTTCTACCTGGCACAAGCTGGCACATTTTGTGGGAACAGATGGTGGAAAGGAGACAAGGAAGATGGTCCTGTAAGCAGTTTGCCCATTTTGGCTGTAGCATGAGGCATTTTTGTTTTGTCTCTACAGCTTGACAATAAGTTGTCTGACCACATTCAATAAACTCTATGGTTGGTTATTACCTTCAGGATCAAATTCAAAATCTTCTTTGGCTCTCCTAACACTTCATAATTTGACCCCATTTTATGTTTCCAGTATTTTTATACCTTACTCCTCACTTTTCTGTTTTGTCTTTATAGCTTGACAATAAGAGACCATGTCCTCATACCTCTTTGTAGCTCTCATAGTAACTAAAAAAGTGCTGGACGCATAGTAGATGCTCAATTCTTATACATGGATTGAAAACTCTAACTGTAGTTCCTCTACTGAACACTTTTCTGGAATTCAAGATTCCAGATACTAGATATTCCACCTTTTCCCTTTTGCATTTTCCCTAGACATTTGGAGTTTTTGATGATTGCCTTTCATGATAGTGCACAAAGAAGAGCTGGAAAAGTGGTGAAGGAGGTATGGAGAGAGCTGCAGATGTCAAGGAAGTGCTATGGAGGCCTGAAACAGAGAAAGATAAGGCCTAAGCTAGCCTATCAAAGCCCAGGGTGGTTCCAGGGCCAAGTCCAATTTTCCAGCGCGAGGAACCTGCTAGCAATTGTATATCTATGTCAAAGGGTAGAGGCATTTTAATTGCTTTCTTCCCATAATTCAAAATTGTGTATCATCATGGCCAATTGGCAGTGATGCCAACAGTTCATTATTATGTCAGTCTTTCCAGGGCCCCTCCAAAAGCAAGTCTTCCTCTTTTTTCTGTTATTATTATCCTATTATTATTGGTATGTTAAAGTATTCTTTCATCTTTTAAAAATAGATTTTATTCTTCTTCAGAGAATTGTTTCTACAAACATTTATTAAGTACCAGGTATAGTGTGTGATGCTACTCACAAAATATTACTCTGACTCCTTGTAGTACCCTTCTACTTTCAGGTGATCATTTGTAATCAGAACTGGATTCAAATTTTGCCTTAAACACTCATTTGCTGTGTGACTCTGGGGAAGTCATTTAGCTTCTTAGATCCTGTTTCCTCATTTGCAAACTAAGGATGATAATAATAACCTGCATGCTACCCAAAAAATTATTGCAAGCAAAATGCTTCACACATCTTGAAACTATGTAAACATGTTATTATATTATCATGTGATATTGTCTATTTTAGTTATCTATGTTATTATCTGATTCTCCTCCTGTACTTTGAGCTCCTTAATATTAAATAATGTTTTGCCTTAAGGTAAGGTAGGGGTGCATGTGGTGTGTGTGTGTGTGTTTGTGTGTGTGTGTGTGTGTGTGTTGTCTAGATATATAAATATTGTTTTCACATGGCATGGATAGATATATGAAGTCTTGTCCATTTTTTCAGAGTACAAAGGTCAAGCCTGCACTGCCATCACTATAGCTTGGGGATGGGATAAGCAAGATCTAAGACAGTCAAGGTTAGGCTATCTCTCCTTCATTTTCTAAGAGGGATATTTGACTAGAATAATATCTAACTGTGTGTATATGTAGTACATAGAAATAATATCTATCTATACATAATATCTATTATATGTATAATATATTGTCTAGAATAATATCTCCATATCTTTGGTCTCCATAATCTATGAGACTAGATTCAAAGAGAAAAACACTTCCCCAATGGCCCTTAAGGGGAGGTTGGGTAATCCTTAACCCCTCCCCACCAAACACAAGTTACACAAAAGACTATTACAGCTAATCAATAGCAAGTAAACCCATCTATCCAACCAAAACAGCAAAAATATTGAAGTCCTATAGATTAGAATACACAAGGAAATACACAAGAATACATAATTTCTTCAGCTGAGACCAGAATAAGTTGTGTCAACTCAAACCAGAAGAAAGGGAACCACTTTGCCCAAAGAAGGTCCTCTCTCCATAGTATCTGGGACTATGGACCCTCTGTGTAGGTCAGGAACATGATCTGGCCAATCTTGACACAACTCTGGGCCTCAGAGGATTTCAATTCTCCATTCAAAAATCTTTCTCCATCACCTCCAAAGAGATCCTTCTCCAAATGTCTCCTCAAAGAGTATTTGGTACTCAATTAGTCAAACAATGAACATTTATTAAGTGCTTACTAATGCGTCAGACACACTCAGCAAGGCCCTTACACAGCAAGACTGCACATCTCACTCAGCATTCTCTCAACCTATAAGGAGTCACATCTTCCTCTGAGTGAACAACAGCACAAAAACAAAACATTGCAGGCTGATGTGGAAGCTGGGTAAGAGAAATGTGTAACTTTCTTACAAACAGGAGCTACTTAACATGTTTTAGTATTGTTATGACAATTGGCTTTAATAGATTAATTAGACAAAATAATCCAGGCTAATGTATCAACCAGTTCAGTGTTACTGCAACTCTTTCATGTGCCAAATAGGCTACAAAGCGTCTCTTTTTTAAAAGAGCGTTAAGGAAGAATCAGGACTAGATTTCTAAGGTATCTTACAGCTCAAACTATTCCAATGATCTAGCATTAAGCAAATAGTAGGTAATTAATATGAGACTAATGAATTGATTTTGGCGCTGTGAGTGATAAAAGTGCTAAATAGACCACATTGGTCCATGTAGATTGGACAAGGGCAGAGGAGACAGCATTAAGACCACATAATGTCCAGATGATAGGAAATGATAAATGATAATACCGTAATTATACTGTAATTATTATGCAAAAACTGTACTCTGTAATTGTGCTTAGAAGGAGAGAATTTAATAAAAGGAAGGCGCACCTCTGGAGTCTAGGGACCTAGGTTCGAATCCTACTTCTGATCTATACTATGTGATCTCAGAAAAGTCATTTAATCTCTCTGGGCCTCAGTTTCCTTATCTGCAAAATAAGAGTTGGATTAGATGACCTTTAAGGTCCCTTCCAACTTCGATCTACTATCCTATAAGTATTAGTACCATATTTATAAGGAGACATTAATAAAATTAAATTTCTCTAGGAAAAGTTGAACTTCATGGTGAGGGCACTGGAAGGTCCATTAAAGGGATTATATATATTGAACCTGAAGAAGAGAAGCCTCACATAAAGGTATGATAACTGCCTTTATTCTTTGGAAAAGCTGGCATCCTGTTGAAAGATTGGACTCATTATGCTTGACTCATTAAGGGTAGAACTAGGAAAAATGGGCTAGAAGTTACAGAATGGTACATCTAGGTCAGCTGTTAGGAAAACACAAGCACAACTTCCTATCAGTGAGAGCACAGTGAAAGGCAAATGGACTGACTTGGGAGACAATGGATTCCTTCTCATTGGAGTTATTCAATTGAATACTTGGGGCTATTATAGAGAGGATTCTTGGTTAGGTACTGGTTAGCTGAGGTCATGACCTCTAAGTCTTTAACAACCTTGAGATCCTGTCATTCTAATGACAGGATTTCAAATCATTCTAACCAATGTTCACATATTCCTACCTGCTGTATAAGGCCAGTCCTGCTGTGTTGATAGCACTTACACAGGTCTTTTTCTCTTCTTGAGCATACTTTGGTGTTTTTTCTTTCTTTTTAATAGCTTTTTCTGGTTCTGTCTCCTCAGGGATTTATGTTATGGTGTTCCCAGGGAACAGATGGAAAGGAGCCCCTACAGCTCAACTTACTTGAATTTCATGAACATTTCTGGACTCTTTTCTACTTTCTGTGTCTTTTTTTCTTTCCTCTATTAACAAAAAAAAATTCACAAAAAGACATCATACAGCACAGAAAAGAGAAAATTAACCAAAAGGAACTGTTATACATAAGGGATCTTTTCCCATGGCTTCTCTGTCTCCAAACAGATAAGCCTATTGTCTGGATGGCTTTATCTTCTTTCCAATGTTCTTTGGATCTGAAGAAAGACTTACTACAGTAATTGGAAATCTAACTAATTGTAATTGGCTTCTTTGCTTTTTCTCAGCAGTGTTATCGAGAATTTAATCTCCCCCATCCTTCCTCTGGAGAATCATCACAGTTTGAGAAAGTTTATTCTTTTTATTTCTACATTAGCATTTGCATGGTCACATGAGAGCAAATACCCACTGGTCTGGAACATAGGAAGCTTCCTGTGAAGGCATGCATCCCAAAGGAGTCAGGCATAGTCTGCAAGGCATGATCAGAAATCAGAACATTCATAGTATTTAAAGTTGTAAGTGCCCTTAGAATTAACAGACACTCATTTTATAGATGAGAATATTGACACTCAAACAGATAAAATGATTTACTCACATGGGGAGATTAGTGAGAAGCAGAAGTTGAGTCTCACAACCTGGTCATCTAACTCAAATCCAACTGAGACTCTATCCCAGTAGGACTGTCTTCTGTTATTAAACAAATCGCTTTACCTTTTTGGGTCTCAGTTATCTTATCTCTAAAATGGGACTTGGCATTGGAAAAGCTGAGTTTGGGTCCAGGTTCTACCACCAACTAGCTTGTGATCTCAGATAGTCTACTTCACATCTCTGGCTAACACTTTCCTCAGCTGAAAGAAATGGGGCTGGAGAAGGTGATCTCTGAGGTCTCTTCCAACTTGGAAGTTCTGTGATTCTGTGGGAAGTCCTTTGCAACCTATAGAGCACAATATGAATTTGAACTGGTTACTATTCAAATTTTGAGGAAATCTCTACCTTTATTATGGAAATAATAGAACAGTTTATTTCCAGTGATACAGTTTAGGGAGCACACTGACACACAAAAAGAATGAGAAAAATCTTACAGTGTGGCCCTGCATTCAGGAGAGTTTGAACAAACTTTGTTTTGGCATCCGTCTAAATCAGTGACTCAACATTGTGTAACTTTTTCCTGATATTGTAAGTCTTAGGATCAGAAATCACCAGTGTACATCAATATCAAATGTGACCTGAGGTGGATATGAAAGATTTTTTTTAAATGCAAATTTCTATGCAAATAAAAGTTAGAAGAGTGGGGTTCTAGTCATGAATCTTCAGCTAATTTAGTTATCTGATCCTGGTTAAGTCACTTCCCTCTACAAGTGAGTTTAACCAGATGATATTTATGGTCTCTTCCAGTACTGGCATTCTAGCAGTTTGTGGATTTATTATTACAGAACTGAGTTTCATACCTAGAGATATAGTCAGGGCAAATGATAAGTTGCCCAAGGAAACTGACTTGGGATGGGGGTGGGAGGGAACTTCTCTGAAGTGGTCTGTATACCATGGTCCCTGCACCTTGTAATCTTCCACTTCCCTAAATAATAAAGACAATCCTATTCCCTCTCTCAGCCCTGGGTCACCCTGCTTCATGACTTTCTTCCCCACTTAAAAACTCTTCATGTGTAGAAATGCTGGACTCTCTGGGGAATGGGCTACTCCTTCTACCAGAGCATATACTCTTGGTTAGACTATCCTCTGAACTTCTAGCATTTGGTCACCTCCTTTCACACTCCATTCATTCAGTAAACATTAAACATTTACTATGTACCAGGCACTGTGACAACTGCTGGCAAAAAGAGGTGAAAGACTATTTCTGCCCTCAAGGAACTCTAATCTAATGAAGGCAACAACATACAAACAAATATATATATATATATCTTTATATATACACACACACACACACACACACATATATATATATATATATATACATACATACACACACGCACACGCACACACACACACATATGAACAAGTTATATACAGGATAAATAAAAAATAATTAACAGAGGAACTGCACTAGAATTAGGGGTTGGGAAAAGTTTACCGTAAAAGATAAGATTTTAGTTGGGACTTGAAGGAAGCTAGGGAGACTGAGGAGAGAGAACACTCTGGGCATGGGGGACAACCAGAGAAAATAGCAAGATGGAGTGTCTTATACATGGAACAATAAGGAGACCAATGTCAGTGGATCAAAAAGTACATGATGTGAGGGGTGGGGGGAGAGAGGGGCTGCCTATGTAGGATTTTGAATGCCAGACAGAGTATTTTGTATTTGTTCCTGGAGGCAATAGGGATCTATTGAAGTTCATTGAGTGGAGGTTGGGGGGTTGGGGGGTGGGGGTGGGGGTGGGGGTGGGTGACATGATAAGACCTGTGCAGTAGGAAAATCAGTTTAGTTGTTTCCCTATGCTGAATTGTTTTTGATTCAGATAGAAAAATTTCCTGTTATACCTCCATTCATGCCCATTTCTAAAAACAAATGCTACATCAGCAACAACCAAACAGTCCTTCTCTTCATAAAGTCTCTCCTTAGCTATTATGGAACATGGAAGCCCAGAATGCCAAAAAGAATAAAAGCACATGTCAAAAGCTACAAGAAGTTGATTACTATTATCCATAGTTCTAGTAAGGGTAATACTCAAAGCCATTTTTCTTAAAAGCCTACCCAAACATAAAGCAACCCTGAGCTTCACTGAGCCTGTTATCAGCACAGCCAGATATACTGTAAGTTACTTGGATTATTGAACCGAGCTCTCTGAGAGATGTTTTCTATGGCTCAGTTTCTTCCTATTGTGAAGTAGTTTTGTTACATGGATAATGACTGGTTTCTATTGACTTTGAAGGACAAGGATTGGAAAGCTTTCAAAAGTGGCATATTAAGGGCGAAAGTTAAAAAAGCATTAAACTTTTAGTCAGAAAACTGGGATTCAAGTCTCTTCCATTACTAACCAGCTGCATGACCTTGGGTTACTCAAGTCAATGTAGTTCAACTTGGCAAACCTTTTATTAATACCTACTATGTATAAGGAACTGTGCTAGGTTCCAGGAATATCAAGGCAATTACAAAATAGACTGATCTTGAGAACAGCCTCAAAGTCCTCATGTGACTGTGACATACCAGAGAACAAGATAAGTGCCAAGGAGAGATCTAGACAAAGGGCTTTGAGAAACCTCATAACAAATCTATGAGGTTCACAGTGTAAGTATTATTATATCCATTTTGCAAACGAGAGACGTGAGGCTCAGAAAGGATAAATGGCATAGCTATGTTTACATACTAAGTCAGGGTGAGAGCTGGGATTTAAACTTATCTCCTGCCTACCCCTGGGCTCTTTTTACTCCACTATGAAGTTATTAAACCTCAGTTTTCTCATCTATAAATTGGGGAAAATATTTGAAGTATTTAAATTATAGGGTTATTATTCTGAAGAATAATTTAGAACTATTCCAAAAGGGCTATAAAACTGTGCATACTCTTTGATCCAGCAATATCACTGCTAGGTCTATATTCCAAAGACATAAAAAAGGGAAAAGGACCTATTGTACAAAAATATTTAATAGCAGTTCTTTTTGTGGTGGCTAAGAATTAGAAGTTGAAGAGATGCCCACCAATTGAGGAATGGCTAACCAGTGTGTGGTATATGATTGAGATGGAACACGATTGTGCTATAAGAAATGACAAGCAGAGTGATTTCAGAAAAACCTGGAAAGGCTTACATGAACTGATGCAAACTGAAGTAAACAGAACCAGGAGAACATTGTATACAGTAACAGCAATATTGTATGATGGAGAATTGTAAATGACTTGACTATTCTCAGTAAGACAGTAAGCCAAGAATATCCCAAAGGACTCATGATGAAACATACTAGCCACCTCTAAAGAAAGAACTGGGACTTTTTGAATACTGACTGAAGCATACTATTTTTACTTTCTTTCTTTTTTTAAAAAAAAATTCATCTGCTTGTACAAAGTGATTAATATTGAAATGTTTTACATGATTGCACATGTATAATCTTTATCTAATTGCTTACCATATCAGGGAAGGGCAAGGAGATGGAATAGAGGGAGGGAGGGATAGAATTTGGAACTCAAAACTTTTTGAAAAATGTTAAAAATTCCTTTAACATATAATTGGGAAAAAAATAAAATATTATATTAAAATTATAGGGTCATTTAGATCAAATGGTTAAATGAAAACTTGCTTTGTAAACTGTAAGGCATTACACAAATATGCATTATTATATTATGATTTCATTTTGGGTGCTCATTGTAGGATGAGCTCTGTGTTGACCCTTTGCTCACATAATAAGGAATGAAAAGTGGGATGTATTTGGATGCATGAGAGTACACCCTGGTCACTGACTTCTGCTAGTGGGCCATGAGGGTAGAACTCAAGAGTCACCACTGACTTGCAGGGAGTGGCTTGTGGTAATTGTGAAAAAACCTAGAATAGGAGTTGGTATAAATGAACCACATGCTCATAAAAACAGACCAGCATGTAATCCTTGGACATTTATTGTAGACTTGTACCCTCTGATCTATAAAGATTTAAATTTTTGTAAGATTTAGACGTAAAGGAGTCCTTAGAGATCATATAGTGCTTCCCCTTCTATTTACAGATGAGGAAACTGAGGTACAGTGAGGTTAAATGTCTTGTCCCAGGTCACAATTAGCAAGTAGTACAGTCAGAAATCCATTGCAGGTCCTCTGACTCCAAAGTGCTCTTTCTAGCATCCTGTGATACTACCCAGTTATAGTCTAGAATAGTAGACGAAATTTTACTCTCTTGGGAAACAATCATAAAGAAAGTGGGTATGGTGGCACAGTGAACAGAGCACTGGCCCTGGAGTCATGAGGATCTGAATTCAAATCCAGCCTCAGATGTTTGACACTTACTAGCTGTATGACCTTGGGCAAGTCACTTAACCCCAACTGCCTTGCCTTTCCCCCTTAACAAAAGAAAAGAGAAAAGGAAAGTGAATATATGGGTTACATTCATTTTAAATTTGGGGGATGTTTGCACTTAAATATTTCTTGATATTAACTCTGTACATGACTGGGAGTAAGCCTCTTCACCACTTCTGGCCTTAATTTCCTGGTCTACTAATAAGGAGATTGATTTCCAAGGTTCTTTCTTACTCTGACACTGGTATGATTCACAATAATTGAATTCAATATGAGGGTGGGTAATCCCTAGTAGCAGGAAGGCCATGTTCCTTTCACAGTGCAATGTACTCACACACGCACACACACACACACACACACACACACACACACACACACACGCCTAAATAAGCACATAGATATCTCCACTTAGGCACATACAAAAATACTCCCCACCCCATACACACAAATCCAGCCGTATAGGCACACCACCAGACACCTATGTTCTCATACGTACAGAGACAGTATTGGCTTTAGAATCAGGTAGACCTGCTTTCCATCTGAAGTCTGGCACATACCAGCTGTGGACCACAGAAAAGTTGCTTCCTGTCTATGAACTCAATTTCCTCGTCTGTACAATGTGTCTGGTAATGCTTGTAGCCCCTACCGCTCACAGTGTGGTTGTAAAGGGCTGAATAACTAAGGCGATGCGTACAGAAGATGTTGTGAACTTTGAAACACTATTTGATACCAGTGATAATGATGACCCCTCTCATTATTGTTGTGGTTTACCATCATCATCAACAATAGGACTTGTGAATTCATCAGGATGGGAAACTGCTATTGAGGAAATGATTACCAATGCTCTGCTGTTCCTGAGTTCAAATATGGCCCCAGACACTTACTACCTGTATGGTCCTGGACAAGTCACTTAATGAACTGGAAAAGGAAATGACAAACCACTCCAGCATTCTTGCCAAGAAAACCCCAAATGGGGTCACAGAGAATTAGACAGACTAAAAAGCTACTAAACAACAAACAATCCACAACTTACACAGTTCCTGGCAGATTTGGAGAATTACCTGGAAGTTACATAACTGATTCAGCTTAACCCAGCAGTTCTCAACCTGTGGGTCATGACCCCTTTGGGTATCGAACAACTCTTTCACAGGGGACACAGGGGTCGCCTAAGACCATCAGAAAACACATATTTCTGATTGTTCTTAGGAACCGAGACACTGCTCCTCTTTTGGTCTCCAGGCAGGTTTGCCCACATGCAGATACGCCCATATACAAGTATTAAAGGGTTCGGCATTAGGAAGGCTGAGAACCACTGGAAGCCTTAACAGAACCTGACTTGTGTTTTCCTGACTCTTAGGCCAGCACTATAACAATTATCCCATGTTGTAACTAAGTTTTTGTTATTTCTAATATTATTAACAAATAATTGTTAGAGGTGCCTTTATATTCTTACCAGGTTACATAACATGGCATTGAGGAAACCAACATTTTAGAAATGCATATGAAATTTAAAAAATGTCAGCACTGCTGTGCTCACTTGTTGAAGGGTGGATTTCATTAAAAAAAGCAAGAGAAATGTTTTACTTTATAAGACAGAACTCTGTCTATAGATATAGAATTAATAATTTGAAGGCAAACATGTTTTAAGAGCCTTTAAAATCATCTATATCATGGTTTATAAAAAGATCTTTACACATGGAAAATTCTTGAGAAAGAAAAGAAAAAAAATAACAAGCCTAGCCTCAAGACAGATGACTAATGTGTTTTGATCTCATATGACCTCAGCTCTTTGCTGAATTTCATTTGTACCTTCATTATCTGTCAGAAGTGGTACTCTGCCATCTTCTAGAAATCCAAGTGTTCCTAACGTAGACGAGTGTATTAATTTGAGATTCTATTCAGTGGAATTAAACTGAATATTTTGCCCACTGATGCTGTGAATTTTCAGAACTAAAAGTTGTTTCTATTTGTCAAAGTGTTCCTTCCAAAAAGATTATTCAGATGGGAAGGGGTGAGGTATAATAGGAAGAGTCTAAGATACGGAGTCAGGAAACCTGGCTTCTCACTCCAACTCTGCTGATTTACTTACTGTATGACTTGGGCATCAGTTCCTTCATCTATGAAATGAGGGGTTTGGACTCACTGACCTCTAAGATACTTCCAGCTCTAAATCTATAACCAATGATTCTGTTGGGAACTGAGGAGGCCTTTGAAAAAGAGATCTGTTGAGGATAGCAAAAGGGAGCAGCAACAGGGAGCAGTGAATGGAAATACCTTCTAAGAGAAACTGAAGATGAGAGCTATAGGAAAGAATCAGGACTAGAAAGACAGTGGTCATAGGCAAGTACCAATATAAGGAAACAAACCTGGACCCAACCTTGCTGGGGCAGTAGTTTAAGTCCCTGGTGGTTATTGCTACTTTCCGTGGACTAGGATAGGAGTCCTCTTTGTTTCCATTAAAACATAATAAAATGGCTCATGTTTTGAGCTTTGTGAGTCTGTATACTTATTAGGGGAGCCTGTGACTAACCTTGAGGAAATGTCAGATAATTACATTTCCAGATCATCTGTATGGGAGCAATTAGCCAGAGAAATGAGCATTCCTCAAAATATAAGTAGGCCCCCCATAGCAAGAAGGAGTCTCTGGCATGAGCCATACATAAACTCCAATAGAGGATTCATTTAACAGAGTAAAACATTCATACTGACCCACTGGTCCAGAGTTACAAATATGAGTAGCTAATAACGAGTCTGCATATCTATAGAGAATATTAAAAGTTGTATTATCTCATTTGATTCTCACAATAACTCACTGGTTGTTATAAGGTTGACAATTCAGGAATATTATTTCCATTTTACAGTTGAGGAAATTGAGGCTTATTGCACCTAAGTGTCTTGATCAAGGTCACATAGCTGATAGATGACATAATCAGGATTCAACTCTTGATCATTTGATATCAAGTCCCATGTCCTTTCTAACATCTTATGCCTGAAACATATGTCCTTCAGTTCACTTGGTAATGGTCAATGGCAAATTACCAATGGTTTCTTAATTTTTAAATCTGATTCCTCCTCCTTCCTTTATCCTTCTTGTCCTCTCCTCAGAAATGGAAAATTTTGACTATCTTCTCCTCCTGCATATTTTCTCTTTTCTGGATTTTCACTCTACTTCCCTTTCCTGGTTCTCCTCTTACCTTTCTGACCATTCTTCAGTCTCATTTGCTGAACCTTCATTCACACTATGCCTCTTAACAGGGGATGTACCCTAAGACTCTGACATAGGCCATATTTTCTCCTCTATTCAGAATGTTCTCGGATCTACATACAGTCCTATCTTCTCTCCTTACCTCCAGTGTCACATCATCAACTATGTATTAGACATTTCAAACTGGAGGTCCCATAGACATCTCAAACTTTGCAGATACAAACCAGAATTAATTGTCTGCGCAGCCCCCAACTCACCCTTCTTCTGATTTTACCTGTTTCTATTGAAATTACAACCACCCTTCCAGTCTTCCACGTTTTCTACTTAACTGTTATTCTAGACTCATCACTTATTTGCCTCTGCATTTCCAATTACTTGCCAAACCTTGTCATTTCTATCTGTACAACATGTCTTACATCTACCCTCTTATTATTATTTAAATAATCATTGCCTTAGTTCAGGGTTAAGGACTATTGCAACAGTTTCCTAATTGGTCTATTTGTTCCAAGTATCTGTCCACTCTAACCCATAATCTATATAACTGCCAAAGTGATTTTCCTTGAGCACAGGTCTTACCACTTTTCTATCCAATAAATTCCATTAGCTTCTTATTGCTTCTATAATCAAATATAAATCATGTGTTTGGCTTTTGAAGCCCTTAACAACTTGGCCTTTCCAGCCTCATTATAGATTTTTTGTTGTTCTGCCCTCTCTGGTAAGTTGACACTTGCCTTCTTGCCCTTTCTATCTCCAGTCTCCATATCTTTGTGCTGGTCATTTCCTGTGTACTACTACTTTATCACCTATCCTTTGTTATTTTCTTTACTTCTATCAAGATCAGTTCAACCACCACCTTCTTCACGAATCCTCTCATTTCCTTGATTGCTAGGGCACTCCTGCCAAATAATTTTGTATTTGTTCAGTATTTATTCTACATTTGCATATTTACACCTTGTCCCACGATAGAATGTAAGCTCCTTGAGAGCAGAGACACTTCCATTTTTATCGCTGTAACTCCAGCACATAGCAATTACTTAACAAATGGTTGTTGATTGACTGATTGGTTTGTCAGTTGGCAGAGTTTTAGAGACCACTATCTGGGAGTGGTTGCCAGCACAGCTAAATTCTCCTGGTTTTCTTCTGTAAAATAAGTCAACCAAAGAGCTGAATGTATAGCTCTCTCTCTCTCTCTGTTCACAGGAGAAACATTTTTTGAGATCCCTTTTTGGGGATGAAGGGAAGATGTGGTCACAGAATCGCAGAATTTCAGATCAGGGAGATATTTAAGAGGTTACCTAGCCCAATTCATACTTGACTAAGAAGTCTTTCTATAGTTCCTCTGTTATCTCAGAAATGTGGACATTTATTTGGCCTCCCTATAGAAATACCCAGTGAGGGGTGGGGAATATATTACCTCTATTTTTTTTTTAAATTTTAATTTATTTTATTAAATTTTTTGAGTTACATATTTTCTCCCTGTCTTTCCCCCGCCCACCACCCCAAAACAGCCATCCCAGTGTTTCCCCCCTCCCCCAGTCTATTCTCTTCTATGTCACTTTTTGGTAGGGCAGGATGGATCTCCCAACTGCAGTGCCTGTGTATCTCAAGTTCCAGTTGGATGTAGTCAATAATAATAATAATAATTGCATACACACACACACACAC
>CM053581.1:156204702-156270233 GCA_028627135.1 Pseudochirops cupreus
CTTAGAGTTCTATCTTTAATTCTAAGTGATTGATGAAAGAATGATGTTGCGGAAAGAACACTGGACTTGGGATAAGAAGTACTGTATTTGAATTTTGCTTCTATTATAATCCGCAGAACTTTGGGGAAGTCATTTTAGTCAGCCAGTCAAAGAACATTTTTAAAGCCCCCACTATGTGCAAGGCACTTTGCTGAGTACTAGGAATGCATAGAAAGGCAAAAATGTTCTTTAACTTCAGGGCACTCACATTCAAGTATGGACAATATGTAAATAACTAGATACAGACAAGATATATGCAGAGTAGATGGAAGATAATCTGGCAGTCACAGCTGAGGAACTTAGAAAAGGCTTTTTTTGGGGTAGCTAGGTGGTATAGTGGATAGAGCATTGGCCCTGGAGTGAAGAGGACCTGAGTTCAAATCCAGCCTCTCACACTTACTAGTTGTGTGACCCTGGATAAGTTATTTAACCCCAATTGCCTCCAGAAGGAAGGAAGGAAGGAAGGAAGGAAGGAAGGAAGGAAGGAAGGAAGGAAGGAAGGAAGGGCTTCCTGGAGCAGGTGGGACTTGAGCTAAGTCTTAGGGGTAGCCAAGTAAACTAGGAGACAGAGGTGGATGTCAATTCCCTTACCTATAAATGAGTGGCTTGGGCTATACCATTTCTTTTTTTCTTTTTTAAATGAGACAAAACATTTATTTATTTATTTTTACATACAAAATCATGCAAAACACCTACATGCCATATACTCCATCACTCCCCTTCACACATCTTGTGGTCCAGTCAAATTGCCCTTTTTGCCATTTCTAATACATGACATTTCATTTCCTGTCTCCATGTTTTCTTTTTGAAAATTTTTAAAAATTCAATTTTATTTTATTTTTAGTTTCAAATTTTATCCCTACATTCATCTCATCTCTCACCCACTGAGGAGGCAAAAATTACAATAACATATTGAAATCATGCAAAATATATCTCCATTACTTTTTGCTTTCTGTCTCCCATGTCTGGAATTCATTCCCTCCTCACCTACTGCATCTTAGAATCCACAGTTTCCTTCAAGGCTGAGCTCAAGCACCATTTTCTGTGTAAAGCCTTTCTGATTTCTCTAGTAGTGGGCACCCCACTCTTTTCCCAGTTATGATGCATATATTTTGCATATGACTATATATGTACATGTTGTCTTTCTGGCTAAATTCTAAGTTCTTTATGGATAAGGACTGTTTCATTTTTGTCTTGGTATCCAAGTGCCTAACACTGTGCCTGGCACAAAGTAAAGTTTCAATAAATGTTTGTTGATTGATTGATGTCTTGTCTTCTCTGAATCCAAAGACTTTCCTACATGATGATACCTATATTTTAGTTTGTAAATGACATAACTACATGTACCCACAATCACCTTAATACCATGATGAAATACTTCAAGGAAGGGGTCATGGTAATTCTCTCTATAACTCCTGTCACAAAACCTACTGGTATAGAACTTTTTTTCTTATTGGTGTAGATGAATGTCATACACCGAAGATGGGTGGGATAGACTCTTCAGGGCCAGTCCCCTTGGGGAACTCATCAAGCCTCAAATCTTCTTTGAGCATCAAGTTACCTTGGGGGCTCCTGGCTTCTAATTTGAAGAGAGAAAATGGTAAAGACAAACCCCACTTCAATAGCTGAAGGAAGACTCTGGGAAGATGTGAGAGGAGTTAGCAGTCTCCAACATGTCCCTGTCTCCAGCTTGCTACCCTGTAGACTTCAGGGAGTTTCTCCTTGGGTGAGATCTAGAACTCTCTCCCTTTTGGTTGAGCTGAGTTACCTCACTCCCAATGGATATTCCTTCATTCTGTATTATCTGATATATATTCTTCTCTGTATATTCTATCTGATTTCCACTTTGCTATGATTTGAATAGATGGGTTTCCTTGATATTCTCTGTGTTTGTTGTGGAATTGGTATTTGGTGGGAAAAGGGTTAAGCCCTGAATATAGATCTTGGGGCCCCTTTGCCCCAAGAAATAACAAAGCAATCAGAAGTTAAGTAGAACCTGATCATATCCCTTAGACTGACAATATTTACAGTAGTGGAAAGATATACTTCTGACCCAGGAACCCTTCTGAGGGGAGCAGAGTGGCCTCTAGCCCAACTTCTTCCTTCTCCTCTTAGCAGGAATAAAGCCTTATTTGGAGAAGGGTAGGGGAAGAAGAGGCTAGAGTTGTCTATTCTATCTCCCTTTAGGAAGCACGAAGTCAGCATCCTTGCGACACATAGAGCCACACTATACATGTGGGGCCCACTACCACTACATTTCAAAACACAAAGAGATATTGGACCATTTGTTTTGTAGAGAGATTTTCCATCTTGATAAGCAGCAAAGGGAAAGGTGTGTCTCCCGTAAGACATGCGCCTTTTGTTATCTCCAAAAAATAACCTCTTTAGAATGATGCAATTGGCCACATGGATGGTTACATAAGTCTAGTCACACACTTTGGGGTTACATTTACTCACACTTTCATTGTCTTCTCCTTGTGTCCTTTTAGGAAGCCCAGTGAGTGAACGGTATGATCAGACAGACATTCATAGTCTATAACACAAAACAAGATTGAAAGAAAAGGTTGGTTCTAGTGAGTTATATATTAACCACAAAAGAGCTGTCTTTCAATACTATCGGATTTTTTTTTCTCTTGGTAAGGTAATATGACCTCTGCATATAATAACCTGGTTGTTCTGCAACAACAACTTGGTTGTTATTGCCATTCGTTGTCATGGTTATGAAAGATATGGTTCTCTGGAAAGGGACAAAGTTTCCCTTACAAAGAAAGGTGCCAAGAAAGTCTTGTGCTGATGGGCCTCATGATGGTTCTGAGTATTAAGGATAAAATGAGGCAGCAATAGAGGGGAAATGTACACCTTCTTTACCCCTGCCTCTTAGAATCCCAACTTTCTTTAAAGCTCAACTCAAACACCACCTCCTACATGAGATATTTCCTTTTTCTCCTCAGGTGCTAACGGATTTTCCATCAACTATTTCTATTTATTTTGTATATAATTTGCATATACTTATTTTTATGCAAGTTTTCTCCTTTTATAAAATGTAATCACATTGAGGGCAGGACTATTGGTTTATGCTTTTGTACCCTCAGCCCATGGCATCGGGTATCCAGTTTGTATCCCCACCTCATGACTCATTGTAGGCACTTAATAAAGGTTTGTTGATTGACCAAAAGAATCCTTGAGTGAAGATTTGGAGGCCTGGATTTGATGCCTGGTTGGGTCACTTACTAATTGTAAGAACTTGGTCACATGATTTCATCTCTCTAACCCTTATTTTCTCCAATTCCAAAATGGTGAGGTTGGATTTTATGATCCCCAAGGTTTATTATAGTTCTAAAATCCTATGGTGCTTTTTGTGAAGAAAGTGAAGACAGTGCAATGGATGCTGAGATTTTTGTATGAACACTAGTTAATCATTACAGCTGTAGTTTAGTGCCAAAAGGCATAGCTTACCTTGTCACTCACAGTGTTCAAAGTTTGAAGGGTCTCTGTATACTCATGTAAATAGCTCCTTTTGTCTTACCTAGCTTGAAGTCTTCCATGAAGTTTTATCTAAACTTGTAGACACAACCAAAAGGACCAACACTCCTATACACATTTATTTAGAGACTTTCAGAAGATCCTTTGATGATTTGACAGGTACCAGTAAGTACTAGGAGATGCAAATGGCAAACCATTCCAGTATCTTGTCCACAAAAACCCCAGATAGGGTCATAAAGTGTCAGACAACAACAACAAGTAAATACTAGACATATTTAGGAATGGAGGACACGGGATGGAGGGAGATCGTGTGTTGCAGGGCAAGGAGCCAAAAGAAAATGGGCTGTGTTTGCAGTCGGAGGTCCTAAGTTTAGATTCTGACTGTTTTACTATATGTGCTACCTGTCAGCAAATTGCTTACCTTCTCTGAGCCTCAGTTTTCTTTTTTTTAACTAAATGACCTATTCGACATCTTTTTTGGGTGTCATGGATCCCTTTGGAAGTCTTCTGAAATCTATGTAGCACTTCTCAGAAAAATTATTTCAGATATGTAACATGTTGAAGATCTTGAGGGAAACCAATTACAGTAAAATTAGTTATCAAAATATATATTAAAAAACAAGTTCAACAACTTCAGATTAAAAACTTCTGTTCTAAAAAGCCTTTTACGATTCTAAATTTGTGGTCTGATAAACCTGTGATTCTCACACTTGTCTTGGCCAAGAATGAATTTCTTGGTCGTTATATAACTTTCCCTCCTTGGCTTTCAGTATTCTCACCAGTAAAATGAGGGGGCTGAGTTAGGTGATCCTTAGGGTTCCTTCCAGCTCTCATGTATTCTGGCTATAATTCTAAGGTGTGTTTTTAGGTTTATTTGGAATTGTAGCTCTTTATTGCCTCTACTTCTTTTCAGCCTAGCTTTATTCTCCTTGGGCCTGGCATCTCAGACCTTGGACTAATCCTAATACTCATAATAGCTAATATATAGCATTTACTATGTGCCAGATACTATGTTAAGTGCTTTACAAATATTATCTCATTTGATCCTCACAACTACCTAATTTTTATAACAACATTAAAAGATTTCTTCAAATTCCCTCATCCTGATTGAGTTGCAATATGCCAACATCTGGGACTAAAGTGGCTTCTACAGTGTCAGCAGTGTTTGGTAAACATTTAAAGATTCACTGAGACAGTTGTAGCCTCTGGGGCCTTCTTGGTTTTGGCAGAGTGGCACATGTGGCCATTAAGTCACTGCACACTCAGGTGTCCCTAGTGTTTCAGGGCAGACCAGGATCCTAAGGTACACATTTTCTCCCAGTGATTACACACACCTGCTGACAGCTGACACCATGACACCATGGTCCAATTCTGAGCAAGTGTTTGATGCTAAATCGGGCTGCCTCTATGTTCAACTAGGTTAGGTCTCTACCTGAAGAAGATCAAGTGGGAAGCAGGGGGAAGGAAGAAGAACAGAGGGGGATTAAGCATTTATATAGCACCTACTATGTTCCAGGCATTGTACTATGTGCTTTATAAATACACTTTGTTTTATGTTCTTTATTTTAAATGAAGGAGATTAACTTGGAGGCTCTGACCTTGAGAGTTTTGAAAATCAGGAGAGTGAGTTTCCAGGATTTGGGGGAGTTAGAACCCATATTGGGTTTTACAGGCAGCTCAGCATCACGGCCAGAGGAATGAGGATCATAGGGCCTCAGGAGTAACTCACATAGGAACTCACAAGGCAGTGATACAGCAGTTGAACCTGGATTTTGTGGGACCTACACTATGGAGAAACTGCTGGATGACCTATTTGTCATCTTTTTTGTGTGTCATGAATCCGTTTGGAAGTCTTGTTAAATCTATACCACTTCTCAGAAAAATTATTTCAGATATATAAAATGTTGACATTTACAACTTTAATTCTTTCTTCTTTCCTCCCCACCCATATAAAAGTTCTTCTCCCATCATTGTGGTTCTTCTCAAACCTTAGACATCATAACCCCTTCACACATCCTTCTTTTAGACAATTCTAGTTGAATTCAATTTAATTTAACCAGTTATCCTCAGTTACTGAGGCAATGTGTCCCTGTGTTAGGAAGTGTAATGTTAATGGGATTTAAGATCTTCCCTGCCCATTAATAGGCCTCATGCTGAGCTCATTAAGGGAAACTTGATTAGGAGAGGCTTGCTTGTAGAAAGGCTTTCACACCTTTTGCTAATTTCTAATTAGGCACTGAGTCATGGGTTGTGATGCCTTCTGACTCTGAGAAGTACACACACACACACACACACACACACACACACACACATATGTATATACACTCTGAGTTGGTATTTTGCTTTCCCCAAAGCAAGGATCATGTGATTCCCTGGTTGAGATTCTGAGTGGTCATATGTCCAGAGCTCCCCAACTGCTCAGATATACAGGTTCTCTCAATCTAGGGATGTATGTAAGGTGTGTAGTTGATTCAGGCAGTCAGAGCCCTGTCTGTTGGTCTTTATTTCTCTGCTTGTATTTTCTCTTAAGTTCAGGGTGCTGACTTTTCCCCTGAACTAATGAATGTAATTTAAAAAGATTATTGACCCCTTAAACAGCTATCTTTCCTAGTAAAGCTGATCTAAGAATCTATGCTAGCCATCCTGGGTATGCCAGTGTGGTTGCCACTGCAGAAGGTAATGTCAGTACTTTTTTCTTACTACATCTTTGAAGGAAATATCCCTTTTTAAAAGGTAATTAATGTCTAGTAGTCAAGTGAAATACAGGAGCTAGTACCTGATAGCTGTTAGTAATCTCTACCTGAAGAAGGTTTGAGTGAGGGTTTGAGCTGATGACAATAGAGAAGAGACATTCTGACATTCGTGACACTACTAGACCTGGTGGGGGGTGGGGCAAGGTGAGGAGGGAATGCAATAGTATGACCCTGAGATCTAAATAAGGTCAGAGGATACTCAGTACATATATATTCCTTTATCATGGAACAATTTTTTTTTCTACTCTAGGCTCTTTCCTTCCATTGATCTGCCTCATATAATTCCACTCACCTCTGCCAACACTACCTTTGTGCTGAAAAAATTCCATATGTCTCTTTAATGCTAAATCAGTTTGTAACCCAGTGAAGAATGTCCTCTGTACTTTTGGGGGTATTTTCCTTTTTTCCATTTCCCATTCCTATCTCTTCTGCAAACTCTTCTACCCCTGAGTTGAGAGAAAAAATTGTGAAGCTAAGATTTATTTTAGAAATTTCTTTATTTTTTACATTTTATTTGTCCCATCTCATACATAAGCCCCCCTTTCTCTCTTAAGGTCTAAGGTCCTGTCAATCTGTCCCAGTCCTCTCATGTGTCAACCAAATCTTGGTGAAGGATTAGTTGACTTCAAGAGGCTCTCTGATTTCATAAGGGTTGGGAGCATTTGATGTGGGAATAAAGCTCTCCATCAACCTTGCTGTCTGGTTTAGACTGATCTGGTAAATCCTAGAGCATTGCCCAAGGCCATAGAGGTTAAGTAATATTCCCAATGTCACATGGCTATTGTGTCCAGGAGGGATTTTAGCTCAGGTCTTCTTAAATTCAAGCATAATACTCTATTCATTATACTCGTTGGTATCTCTTTATATATGAAATACTATCCGAAATACATTTCTATTGCATTGCATTGTATTGAACTCTTCACAATCTGTACCAACCTACCTACCTACAACGTAATAAAATATAAATAGGAAAATATAATTTATCACCTCAAATACCAAGTACTATAAGCAGGTAGCAGAACTAAGGAGATTTAGAAACAAAATTTAGATAAGACACATCCCCTAGTCTCAAAGACTTATGGTCTACATACCAGTACACCTTTCTCAAGAATTGAAATGGTCTAGTCAAAAGACAATGGAAAAATTTGTGGTGGGTGTTACCAACAATGATTTGCACATAGGAATAGCAGGGGATATATCAATGAAATGTTTGATTGGAAAAGGAGGCATATTGGTCATATGGCAAAAAATGAGGTATAACATTTCACAGTCTAAGAATTGTGCAAATGTCTGTGAAGTATTAAAAAATGTATAGGAAAGATTTTTACACATTAAGTGGATTTGTTAAGAAGGATTTAGTGAAAAACATAGACAAGCTTCTGGTATTCACATTCCATTCCTGTATTCTCTCTTCTCTTCTCTATCTTTGTTTCTTCCTCCTAGTTCTCCTTTTAATAGTCCATTTCTTCTCAGTCTCCTTTCCTGGATCATCATTCATCTCTGTATCCTTTGCGTAAGTGTCCCGTAGGGCCCCCTTCTGGACTCTCTTTTTCATTTTTCATTCTCTACCTGCTTCCTCTTAGAAATCTCATCAACTCCCATGAGGTCAAGTATCCTTTCTATGCAAATGACCCCTATCTAATCTTGTTAGCCCCAGTCATTAATTGCTGTGTATGGGACAACATCTTAAGAATGTCCTATCAGCTACTTAAACATATCTAAAATGGAGTTCATTATCTTATTTCCTAAACCTACTATTTCTTTAAACTTTCCTCATTTTAGGGCTGGAATAGCATTCTTTTTATCTTTGTTTTTTCTGCCTAACATTAGGGCCTGGCACCTAGCAGGCATTTAATCGGTTAAATTAAATTGAATTGAACTAGAATTGTCTAAGAACTAGAATTGTGTGAAAGGGTTATGATGCCTAACATTTGAGAAGAACCACAATGACAGGAGAAGAACTTTTGATGTATGGGTGGGGAGGAAAGAAGGAAGAATTGAAGATGTAATGACCATATGATTCTTGACAGGAGTAACTCTACATTGTAAAACGGACTTTTGAAGTTAGAAAAACCTCGAAAACCTAAAGGATGGAAACTATCAAGATGAAATGAAAGGTAATAGGGAAACCCATCCCAATCTTTCTTAATTCTAGTGCCTTCCCATTGTTAATTATATCCTATTTATCCTATACATAGTTTGTACATAATTGTTTGCATGTTTTCTTCCCCCATGAGATTGTGAGTTCCTTTAGGGCAAGGACTATTTTTTGCCTTTTTTTGTATCCTCCATACTTAGCACAGTGCCTGGCACAGAGTAGACTTTTATAATGCTTATTGACAGACTGCTTAATATTCATAGATAGAAGATTTCATTCTGTCATATTATTCCAGGAGGACACCTACTTAATCTACTTATAAGAGTAGCCCAGGTTTCCCTAGATAACAGCAGGAAAGAATTGGAAAGAAGTATAACCATTGCTGCTATTCTCTCCTGGACTGCATTAATTTATTTTAAAAATTTGATTAATTGCATATTATGTCCAAACTGCAATAAGCACTGGACAAGATAGAAAGATGGTTAAGACATTCTTGTTCCTCCAAAGATGATGGCCTAGCTGGAATAAGGTAGGAAAGGGATTAAATACACATAATGTGCATTATGATTGATTAATTAAACATGACTATTAATTCTCTTTTATGTTTAGAAACTTTCTTAGGCATTAAAGAAGATATAAAAGTTTAGAGAAAACATAGTATAGTAAGGGAAAAAACAAACATAGGTAACTATAGTATAAAATATTTCGTAAGCACATGAGATGGATATAGCTGAAAGGGCTAAGTGAGATGTGAAAGGGAAGATTATTGCTGACAGGAGGAGTTGGAGACTATTTCATGTAGGAGGTGGCATTTGAAATATGCTTTAAAGATTAGGTAGGAACTCAGCAGTTCCCACCTCCTCTTAAGGAGGAAGTATAGGAGATGGTGCAGACAAAGACATAATCGTGACAAAGTTCAGGACATGTCTAGGGAAGACAGAATTGTTCAGTTTGGATGGAGCATTGAGTTATTATGGGAGAGTAATATGAACAAAGGTTGGAAAATTATTCGTGGTGCTAGATTTTTGAGAACTTTGTTAGACAAAGGAGTATGAAATTATTTACTATTAAGTATGCAAATATGATTAGCCTATGCAAAAGAGAGCCACTGGAAATTTCTAAACAGAAGAGTTTCATGACTAGGTTGAGGGATAAAGAAGATGCATCTGAAAGTATGTGAAGGATAGAAATATAAAATAACTACTATATGTGGTAGGGTTTAGCTTCATCTTGGTTCTTCACTTCTAAGATTGAGCTATTTCATACCAAGGTGCCCATTCAGTCTATACTCTTGGTTTTTAAGTAAACTATCTTATTTTTCTTTTATACTGATTTCTCCCACCAGACATCAATAGTTTTATGTACTCCTGAGTTTCTGTGGATATTCTGAACTTAACCTTGAAACTGAACTTGGATCAGCAGAGGATATACTACTGAGGTGAATACCCAACAACATTCTATTCTCTTTGTCACTGCCTGAGGGTTTTCATAGCTCATTGAGTGTGGAGGCAGAAGGTTTGTGTCTTTTTTTTTTTAATAAAGCAGTGCCTGAAAAATATCCCATTGGATGCAGAGTAATTGAATGTGACTATCAAATCTTGTTCTTAGGCCTGAGATCTACATTTCATTACCAGTTGTTACTATCTGTGTGACCTCAGATACGTCCCTTAAGCTTTCTAGGTTCAGTTCCTTCATCTGTTAATGAATCAAAGATTCAGAATGAAATATTTTGTTTCATAAACAGGCAGAGATCCCAAAGACCCTTCCAATTTATGATACACAAGCTGCCTTACACATGTTGTTATTACTGTATGCAATTCCTACAGGATGTAAGGGAAGTGTCATTTCTTTACAAAAAGGGCTGGTCAAAAAAACAAACAAACCAGAAAGGATACTAGCAGGAAAACAAACAAAACAATAAACAAATGCATCTTTCTAGACTTGTCCTAATCTATAAAGAGTATAGAACCCCACTAAGCTAGGGGTTAGCCATAGAGTCTATGGCACAGACCTAGCTTTGAGTACCAGTTCTGATACTTACTAGGAAGCAATTTAGTATTTATGAGTCTCAATCTTCTCCATAAAATGAAATGTCCTGATGCTGTAAAAATATCATCATGAGTGGAAACTGAGATAATGCATACGAAAATTCTTTATAATCTATAAAGGTAAATATATTTTAAATTTTCAAATGTATGTGTTTTTATTGATGTAGATATCACCTCCATTGCAGCAAATCCCAATAACTACTGTGGCTTTGCACACTCTCTTTAAGAGCTGTTCTGACTGAAAAAATTGTTATGCTGTGGCAATCTAGTGCTGGATCTCTTACAACAAAAGCACAGTCTGTCATGAAGCTCATATGCCAAGACTTTCTAGCTTGGTAGTATCTTCCAGGCTTTATTGAGAGTTCAGAACCCATCTCTATGTCTGCATGAAAGCATTATACCATTAATTATTATTTGTCTGGACCTGTGATTTCATTAGCAAAAAAAACTCCAAGTGAGGTGGACCACTTCTCTGCTATTTATGGTCCAAGACAGTTGCATTAAGGGCCTAAGACTGAAAGCCCTAATGATGATCTCATAGGAGTAGTGGTATAGGGGGCAGGGCTGAAGATTTGCATCCTAGTAGTAGTTTGCCGCTAACTCACTCAGGGATTGCCCTTTCTTGGCCTCATTATGTGTGGGGTTTTCAGGTAGGACTAGCACCTCTGATGTGAGGGCTTGCCTAGCCCTTTTCAGGTATCTCCCTTCATCCAATTCCCACCTATGTTTCCAAGAAGCTGCCATATGTGGAGTGGCCTCACTGTAGTAAAACCATCTTGGCAGATTGGATAAACCAGATTGAGGGTAACCAAGTTTGTGTAAACAAAAGTTCTTTGGGGTCCTTAATGATTTAAACTGTGTAAAGAGATGGTTCTAAAACCAACAAATTTGAGAACTACTGGTGTAGAGTATAGAGAGCTGGTCTTCTCAGTTAGACTTGCTTTGAAGTCTTCTGACACATACTAGTTATGTGTCACTTAACCTTCAAATGCCTCTGGAAACTAAGACTATAAATTATAGACGAATTGCTAATCCAAAATGGTGGGCAGAATTTCCATACCAGGAATTTTCTTCACTTATAGAATCCCATGTCCAGTTTTTTTTTTAGATGAAGGTAACTAACATAATTATTCTTTATGTTATCATATAGCATCTTTATCATTTAAATGTGATTTTCAAATGGAGTTAACATTTCTATCACATCATAACCTTCACTTCTGATACTATTTGGTTATAATATTTGTTTTATCCTAGAAAAATGAGTTAATCCCATAGAGGCAATGTGATATAAGGAATATATGCTCATAGATTCAGACCAAGAAGGGAGTTTAGTGGTCATCTAGTATGATCCCCTTTCACATATGAAGACCTGATACCCAGAAGGATCAAATGATTTGCCCACAGCTAGCAAATAATAGAATTGGGAATCAAATTCATATCCTCTAATTTCTCCTGACTCCAAAGCAAGAGTTCAAGCCACCATACCTGTTGCCTCTAGCACTCATTGTATTGGGAGTCTGGAGACCTGGCTGGGTTCTAATATCAGCTCTGCATCTAGCTGTGTGACTTCAAGCAGTTTACTTTATCTCCTTTGTAGGCAATGGACTGTAAAATGAGGAGCCTGAACTGTAAAATGAGGAGCCTGACCTAGGTGGTCTCTTAGATTACTTTGAGCACTAAAGACATCATGCTCATGAGGTCATTGGTCCTCTTCAAGAACAAAGGATGAACAACAACTTGGAATCTACCCCTTTCTCACCTCTGTCTCTTGGAATCCCTGGTTTCCTTCAAAATTCAATTTGAGTGCCACCTTCTGTGATCCCTTTCCTGCTCCCTGCAGCTTCTAATGCCTTTCCTCCTAAACTACTTTATTTTCATTTTGTATATATTCTTTATATGTACATGTTGTCTTCCTTGATAGAATGTAAACTCCTTGAGAGTAGGGATTATTTCATGTTTGCCTTTGAATCTCCAGAGCCTAGCATAGTGGCTGGCACATAGAAGGAGTGTAATAAATACATGTTGTTTAACTGATATAGGTCCATTACCCAAGGACTAAGAGACAATGTTCCACAGTGGACAAAGAACTGGGCTAGGAGCTAGGAAAACCTAACTGCTAGTCTTGATTGACATGTATCAGATGAATGCCTCAAGGAAGTTGTTTATCCTCCTGGTGCTCTGGGTAGCTCTCTAAGACTATGAGTTGCAGAGAAAGTGCTGACCTGTATTGAGTGGTAGAGATGAAATTCTATGTCCAGTCCTTATCTGAGAGCTAACCTGTTACCCAAGTTCAGAGGATTGTTATTAAAGTGTTGACTACTAGATGAAGATTTTTTTCAGTCCCAAGAACTTTAGGGAGGCACTGGATCTGCAATAATGAAGGGAAATCAGATATCCTTAAAGCATGCTTGAAGTTCAGATACTGTACATGCCTACCCCATGAAGAAACATGGGCTGGATCATTCTCTTTCTTCCACTCTGGGAGTTCAAAGTTTAATGTTTTATTTCTTAGAGTAGTCTATAATAATGGCCAGCATTGCAAGAAATTCCTTGGTGAATAACTCTCCTTAACCCTCATTTCTGATATTATGTAACCACTGTGGCCAGGTTTGTACCCTACATAAATATACCCTGAGACCATTGGCTAGCACCAGATGAGCAATTAAAAATCTGTGAGTAATGCTGAAACATCCTGGGAGGAATGGGGCAGCGACTTCCTGTGTTCTCCTGGAGGGTAACAAAATAATTATTCACTAGACATAAAGCCAACGGGAAATGTGAGCAATATTTCCTTCCTAGGACTGCAGAGAACAGTGAGGGAAATATTAGTCAGCTGTGAGCTGCGTAATTATATACAAGAGGTTAGAAGACTTCCTGAATGTGGATTTCCTGTAGCTTTCCTTCTCACTACTGCTGGAAAAGGGAATGCAAACTTAGAACCAGGAAGCATTTCCTAATTCCTAGTATAAACAGGTAGTCAAGATTTGGGGGCAGCTAGGTAGCACAGAGTGCCAGGTCTGGAGTTGGGAAGACCCAAGTTCAAATCTAGCCTCAGACACTAACTACATGACCCTGGGGAGGTCATTTAACCCTATTTGCCTCATTTTCCTAATCTATAAAATGAGTTGGAGAAGGAAATGACAAACTACTCCAGTATCTTTGCCAAGAAAACCCCAAATGGGGTCACAGAGTTAGACATGACCGAAAAGACTGAACAACAATAATAAAGATCTCCTCCACCACTTCTCTCTCACCACCAACTACTCTGACCATCTCCAATGGAGATAAAAATATGCTGGCCCTTTTTGGTTACACATATGATCTGTCTGGGTGTATTTTCCAAGCAGTTGAACATGTATCCTGGCCTCGTCTGGTGGTCCTTTGAATGGCATTTATGATAATACATGTGCCTGGTCTCTTACTATGTAAACCGAGGATCCTAGTTGGTCCCTTAGTTTCTCTGATAGAGGTACAGCAACAAAGAAGATTGTCGATTAGGCAGGAAGAGACGTGTTCTTCAAAAGGTAGACTTCAAAAGGAAAGAATTTATGCTGTCATTCTCTCTTCCCATGTGTCAAGCATATGATTCTTCCAGCTCTTCCTCAAACTTCAAGCAAGGTAAGAGGGGATCTCACTACCCTCTCTACCTTGGAAGCTATGGTGACTGCTTGCACATTGCAGAAAATGCATCTGTTGCCTACATAAGTCTATAAGGGCATAGTAAGTCCATAAATGTCTTTGCTGTTTTGCCTTTCTTTCCTTGAGCACAAGTGGTATTCAAGAGGTTGAGAGAAGACATTCATCCACCCCCTGACACTACCTCCAAATCACACTGCCTCCATTCTGACGGTTATTCCTACCTCCACCACCCAGAAGCCTTCCCCTTGCCCTGGAACCATCACCTGGGGCTTGGTCAGAAATAGGCTTGTGCCTTACTTTGGGGTCACCAGTCTAAATCATCCTTTTCTGAGTAGAGCCCTGACCTCCCTCTTCCTAGGTCCCCTTTACGTGTTGTCTTCTCCCATTTGAATGCAAGCTGCTGGAGAGCAGCAACTCTCTTACTTATATTCCCATCACTTTTCCCATACTTATATTCCCAGCAGTTAGTGCTTGGCACATAAGAGGTACTCTTCATTACCACTCTTTCTCTGTCCTCTCTCCCTAATCATTCTGAAATGGTTGCTCCTAAGGTTTTACAGCAACATTATGAGTCTGAGAGCTGGGATGCCCTTGGGTCCCAGTTCTGGTTGTTCATAAGCAAATGATATCTACAACAACTCCTTGAAGGAAAAGATGGTCACTTCTAGCTGGGTACAATGGATAAGAGGCCTAAGAAAACTGAAGCCAAATTCTGACTTGCCGGAAGATAAGAGACCTTGAATAAGTTGTTTCTCAGATAGTTCAGTTCCAAGGTGAAAGTGGAATGCCTATTCAGCAGTCCCACAAAGTGTTTCATGTTTTACTACCTATGAGAGGCCTTTCTTGAGCCCCTGGTAATTAGTGTTCTTTACCACAATCCCTGAAATTATTTTGCATTTACTTATTACATATTATTTTGTACTTGACTTATACGTGTAGTTTCCTCTAAGGATCACAGTTTGATAAGATCATAAGCCAAGAACTGGAAGAGACTTCAAAGGCCCTCTAACCTAAATTCCCTCATTTTACAGATGAGGAAACTAAGGCTCAGGGAGGTTATGGGACCTGCCCCAAGATACACAGGTTGTGAGCATCAGAAGCAAGATTATCACCAGATCCTTTGATTCTAAAAAGAAAGGATTGCTTCCTTTCTGTTTTTGTATCCCTGGTGCCTGTTTAGTGGTACTTTGCATGTGGTAGGTGTTCAACAAAGAGCATCACAGTTTAGCCCTGGAAAGGACCTAAAAGGTAATTTGGTCCAATCCCCTCATTCTGTAGTTGAGGAAGCTGAGGCCCAGAGAGCAGGAGTAACTTGCCTTGGGTGACACACATAATAACCAGTAGAGTCAGGATCTGCATCCAGGTCCTCTAATACCAAATCCCATGTTCTGTCCACCATACCATGCTGGCTGTCATATGTTTGCCCAATCAATTGAATGAATTTAAATTATATAATGACAACATCCTTTTTAAGAAAATGTGAAAGGCCAGTAAAAAACTGAATCACATAAGGGAAACATGGGGTTACATTTATTTATTTATTTTTGAAAATGTTTTTGTATGAAGCAGGTGAATTTATTTCCTTACTGATGTGTCTTTGGTGAGGTAACACTTCTGTTTTGCTGATTCACCAATGACTTATCTAGTTCATGGAGGGGCAAGAATGATACCTCAATGTCTTATTTCAATATCAAGTTCCTGTTCCTATGTTTATTGTCTCCATCCAATCAATTATGGTTTTGAAAACGTGTAATTATTTCCTTAAACCTCTTCCTTCCCTCACCCCTTTTCTCTGCCACTGACAATGGTCTCATAAACCTGCAAACTCTTCCTGAGTCCTACAGGTGGCATCTAGCAATTAAATTACTTCACGGTTTTTTCCACCACCAGCCTGAACACCACTAACTGCCTTCCATTTGGGAGGATATGAAAATGAGTCAGCCCCACAGGCAGCAGCCATAGTCTATCAGGAGATCAGAGAGGTGAGGTATACACTTTTCCTTCATCTTTGGAAATGTCTCACCCTCAATAGCCATAGTCATGCCAAAATTATATCTTTATCTAAGGAGGAGACACTTTGCCCTGACTCTGACTCCCTGAGTCAAGGGTGAGAGCAAAAAATTCCAGACCAGCTAACCTAATTAGAGATAGTATCCTCAAATTCATCAAAACATTGAAGGAAAATCTTAGTAGTAGAAAGGAGGTGGAACTGGAGGAGTGCTCAGAGATCACCTGTCCAATCATTCTCTCATACATAGGGAAAAACTGAGGGCCCAAGAGAGTATATATATGTCTAAGGACACCAAGGGAGTGGGAAGTAGAGCCGGGATACAGACCCAGATCCTTTGACTCTAAAGCCAGCACTTCTACTCTACCACACTGATTCTGGGTCAAAGGAGCTTGGATATAAATTTAAAATTTTACACAGAGTTTTACCTAACATACTGGCACATCCAAGACAGTTTGTTACAAAGTATGGGTTGGTTGGTTGTTGTTCTTCGTTCATGAAGAGGACCAAAATGACATCAAGTTTCAATGTGTCTGACTGTGGCTGATCAGACCAATAGGAGTTCAGAATGCTCTATCACAGGTTGGGCACAAATAGTTTGCATGAAAATTTGGGGTGGATTCTCTAAATGTACACATCCTGCATTTCCATTGAGTTGTTTCAATTCTGCTTTGCTCATAAAGCACAGCACCTTCTCTAACATGGGCACGCCATGCTGAGTAGTCCTATGCCAATGACTCTCATGTCACACAATCAATTCCAAAGTTCTTAAGAGAGACTTTGAGAGTATCCTTATATCGCTTGTGAATGTGAATGCTTGCTCTGTGTGAGTTCTCCATAAAATAGTCTTTTTGGCTAGCATATGTTTTGCATTTGAACAACGTGGCCAGCCCATTGGAGTTGCACTCTCTGAAGCAGATTTTGAATGCCTGGCAGTTTAGTTGAGTAAGAACCTCAGTGTCTGGTACCTTATCTTGCCAGGTGATCTTTGGAATCTTCCTAAGATAATTCAAATGGAAGTGATTCAGTTTCCTGGCATGGCGATGGTGGACTGTCTAGGTTTCACAGGCATACAACAATGAGGTCAGCTCTGTAGATCTTGAGTTTGGTAGTCAGTCTAATACCCCTTATCTCCCATACTTTCCTTCAGAGCCTCCCAAACACTGAGCTAGCTCTGGCAGTGCCTTCAACATCATTATCAATATGTACATCTCTGGAAAGTACACTACCAAGGTAAGTAAATTTATCCACAGCATTCAGAACTTCTGTATTTGCTGCAACCAATGGTTCCACATATGGATGTTGTGGTGGTGGTTGATGGAGCACCTGTGTTTTCTTGGTGTTAATTGTTAGGCCAAAATTAGCACAAACAGCAGAGAATTGATCCATACTTTGTTACATCTCAGCTTCACAGACTGCATTGAGTGCACAATTATCTTCCAACAAAAATCATGCATCAACACTCCCTCCACTTTGGTCTTCACTTGTAGCCTTTTCAAGTTGAAGTTACATAGGATAATGCAGTTCTGGAAGGAGGAAACTAAATAGTAGAGTAGTTAGAACATAGAATTTGGAATCTAGAAGACCTGAGTTAGAATCTTGCCTCAGATCCCTTCTTGACATGTGACCCCAGGCAAGTCACAACCTCACTCAAGTTCAGTTTCCTTCCTTCTAAAATAAAGACATTGAACTCAATGTTTTCTAAGATCTTTATAGTTCTGAATGTACGACATTGTTATCTGAGTAGTGGCTTTGTCCCATGATAATTCTTTAATTGTTTACCTAACTTGGGCTTAGAGAAGAAGGAAATGGGAGAAAGGAACAAACATGTGCCTACAATATGCCAAGCACCATGCTTAACACCTAACAAATATTATCTTCTTGAGTTAGGTGCTGTTGTTATCCTCATTTCCTAGTTGAGAAAACTAAGGCAAATAGGCCAGGTGACTTATCCAGGGCAACCCAATTAGAAAGTATTTGAGGCCAGATATGAACTCAAATCTTCCTGACTCTAGGCCTAGCACTATATCAACGTACCTCTGAACTGCTATATGTAATGTACTATAGGAAAATACATTACAAACCTTAAAGCTCTATAGACAATAGTTTTATAGGACTTTGAGCTAGAAGGGAGGAACCAGAAAGGTCATCTAGTACAGGGGTTTTCAACCTGTGGGTCACAACTCCTTTGGGGGTTGAACGACCCTTTCATATGTATTTCCAATGGTCTTAGGAACCAAGACATCACTCCTCTATCCGTCTCCAGGCAGGTCCGCCCACATGCAGATATGTCCACATATGAGTGTTAAAGAGTCGCAGCATTCAGAAGGTTGAGAACCACTGATCTAGTAGATGATCCCCTCAATTCACAAATGAAGAAACTGAGGCTCAAAAAGAAGGGATGTGCTCAATGTCACACAGGTAATATGTAGCAGGTTTAGGATTCAGACCTGGTCTTCTTATTTCAACATCATTTCTCTTTAGCTATACCATATGGCCTCAGATCATTATCTAGGCAATTCAAAATGCTTTATGAAAATTAATCAGCAGTTATCAGTTGTCTTACCTAGTAAATATTATCCTCAAAAAACGGAATAGTTGTTTTGGGAAAATTGCTTTTTAAGCAAAAGAACTATGAATAAAACCCCAGAGATGGTGGAATCCCCATGTTCTGAGCAAAGTCATGAGATCATGATATGTGTGTGTGTGTGTGTGTGTGTGTGTATACAGACACAGATAGTTAGAATATTTAAAGAGCCCTATAGTGGTAATAATAAAAAATAAAGAGTCCTAACTCAAAGTTAGTAGATTTACAAATCATGCATGTTTATTCTTCTATTATTGGCTTTAGTAAAAACCTTGATTAAAGATATAAATAGAGAAATGTGTTGATTGAGTCTAGATCTCTTTAGTGAAGTGTGATAGGAATAAAATTTAACCTTGTGACAGTCAAACAAACATTTTTTTGTGGGCAGGAAGAACTGTAATCAAGGCAAGATGATCTATTTAGAACAAAGGCATGTCTAATCTCAACAACAGGAGTATAAATACTAATTAGTATGCTTTTTAAAAATTTCTCCTTTGGATATTAACCTTTCTTGTTATTTTTATTTTCATCTTAAATCAATGGTCTTGTTCATCTATAGCTGGTTCCTTTAAACCAAATCAGACAAAGAGATCCAAGTAAATAAGACAGGGAGGTAGAATAAATAAAAATGTCAGGACAGTAATCTTTTTATTTTTTTTTTGGAGAGTGGAAGATAAGGTTAAATGACTTGCCCAAGGTCACACAGCTAGTTAAGTGTCAAGAGTCTAAGGCTGGATTTGAACTCAGGTCCTCCTGGCTTCAGGGCCAGTGTTCTATTCACTGCACCACCTAGCTGCCCCTAGGACATTAATTTTTCAAGGATTTTTTTCAGTATGAGAGTCAACTTGTGTTTAGTGCATTGTATCAGCAAGCACCCTAGCATACCCAGGGTGGCTGCTAGCACAGATTCTTAGATCTGCTTTTCTAAAGGAAAGCAACTCAAAATGGGGTAACAATCTCACTTTAATCAATCAAACAAATATCATTTACCTAGTTCAGGGGAAAAAGTCAGCACCCTGAACTTCAGAGAATGCAAACAGAATACAAACAGAAGTTACAAGCAGACAAAGAAACAGATCAGCAGACGGGCTTCCAACCGTCTGACCATCATATCCATACCCAGTCAGTTACCAGAGAGGGAAGCACCAATATCTGGGTTTTTCAAAGCCAGGGGCCTCAATGGCTTCCCAGAGTCTCTTCTGGCCAGATCACACAACTTTTTCCAAAGTGAGCCCCAAAGCAAAACCTCACATCAGGGTGTATATATAGCCTTCTCCTGGATCCAAGAATGTCACGGCCCTCTTGACCCATTGCCCAATCACAAAGTAATAAAGTGTGGGCATTCCTGAAAAACAAGCCTCCCGCCACAGGCCCCATGTGACCACATTCAGCCTATTAGGGGGCAGAGTATACTTTGAAATCAGGGAAGATTCTCAGAGCCACTTAAGCCTATCAAAGGGCTTAGGGGCAGGGAAGATCTTCAGATTCCCATAACATGCATAGAGAGCCTGACTCAGTACTAGGAAGATCTGTATTCAAGTCCTACTTCTGACACAGAGAGACTCTATGACTCTGGGTTAGTCACTTAAACTCAGTGTTCTGGGCAATTCTTCAGGTTTCAGAGAAGGTTCTGTCCTTTATTGATCTTAATACTTCCCTCATGTTGACTTACTTACGCCAATGAAATCACAGGTTTACACCCTATCTATGAAGTTAATGATAATTTTCTCCTGCACACTGTGAACTTTTAATTCTAAACCAAGGAAAGACAAATGGTCAAATGAGAAAGTATTATAAATAAGACCCTAAGATTTTGCTTCTTTTCAAAGTTTGGAGGCTTGGGGAGAGCATGGCAAAGAGCCCAATGCCTTCATTTGGCTTTTGGTGGAAGTTTGCTACTTAACCTTGGGCAAAAAGAAAAGTAAATGCAATAAAGTGGAACTCTCACAAGCCAGGACAGGCCAGTACATGGAAGGGACAAGGAAGAAAAGGTTTGCATCTGGTTAAACCCTGGGAGCTGCCTCTGAGGAACACTCCCATGTAGGCAAACAAGAGTCCTCAGGCTACAATGAATCAGACTGATGTTATCAGTAGCTCAGCACTGTGTTCCTCTCTGAGATCCATAGCCCAGAAACAAGAATCCAATGTCCACAAGAATAAGCTTTGGATGTGCAAATACCATATGTGGGCAATGAAGGAAATGCGATTTCTTTTTCAGTAATAGAACAGCATTTTTTGAAATATAAAAGAACACAGGTTGGTAGGGATCAGCTTAGTATAAAGGTCTATTTTCTAATTCATCAGAGCAAGATAATGACCTCTTAAGAATTTTGTTTTTCATGTGGCAAATATTGGAGTGAGATTCAGATAATATGTTACAGAATTAAGGAAGTAGAGGTTGAAGGAGTCTTACGTATATTTTTATCCAGCCCTTCATTAATTGACTGTGATGATTAATAGCTCAGTATTTGAAGGTAGAGCAGTGGAACGAGTATGAAACTTATAATCTTAGTTATCATTTCAGGAATCTCTCAGGATTCCAACCAGTTGAGTTATCCCAAAATGCACTGGACTACACAGGAGATTTTCCTTCATTGGATGTCTTTAAAAATAACCTGAATGACCACTTCTGGGGTGTGTTGTTTGGAGAGCCCTTTTTATGCCATATTGGACTAAATGGTAATGGAGAGATCTTCTAACTCCAAAGTCCAATGATTCTATGATTCTGACTTTGATTCATGAGACATGACATCTATTGAAAGTTACTTTTTGGTCTAATCTTTTCATTTTATGTACCACATTCTTACTTGCTTTGAGAAAGAATATTGGTCAGGTAAACGTCATAGGAAGTTTATTTTAGGGGGGCGGAGCCAAGATGGCGGTGTAGGAGCAGCAAGGTACTGCAGCTCCCAAGTGGACCCAAGTTCAAATTTGGCCTCTTAATAACTTAATAACTGTGTGATCCTGGGCAAGTGACTTAACCCTATTTGCCCTGGTTTTTCATATGTAAAATAAGCTAGGGAAAGAAATGATAAACCACTGCTATATCTTTGCCAAGGAAACCCCAAATGGAATCATGGAGTCAGACATGACTAATTGACACCCTCCCACCTCCACCCCCTCACCTCCAAAAAACAGAGGAGACAACACTTTAAAGAATGCTCAGTTTAGAGGCAGATGGGAAGGCCTAGAAATCCTTAGTGTTCATGGTATAACAGAAAGCAAGACCCAGGGGTCTAGAGGCTACATAATTAGGCCAGTTAACAATGTTAGGTGATTTCAGGGCATAGAATCAAGGGAATGGTAAGGGGTGAAGCACCTTAGGAAACAGTGGTAGGGCATATGTGAAGGCCTAGTGGTCCTCCACCACATCTGAACTAATACAGCTGTTTGCTCCCAACTCATCCAACCCTTTTGAAAAATCAAATTAATTCAGGCTAAAGGAGGAGGCAAGAAGTGGAGAGAACCTCAGTTGTTAGAGATAAAGATAGTCCCAATGTGAATTATCTAGGTATGAATTCATACCCACATCAAATGCTGCCTCCTCTACAAAATCTCACTTAACATGTAACAGTCTTTTCCCTCAGACACCCTATGATGCATTTCACAAGAATATAGCATATAGTTAGTGCTTGTGCCTCAGTCTCCTGTTACATGAGTTATATGAGGGCAGAGACTGTCGTTAAAGTAAAAATGGCTGTTATTTAGCTGTAGGAAGACTGAGGATTTTTGTTGGCCAAAATATAGCATCAGAACAACTAGGCATTGCTGTGGACAGATATGCATAATAAAATAAAGAGAGAAACAGAGAGACAGAAAAAGAGAGAGACAGAGACAGAGACACAGAGAGAAAGAGAGACAGAGAGACAGAGACAGAGAGAGAGAGAGAGAGATGACTTCGCCCACTTAAACTGCTTTTTTTTTTTGAAATGAATATAATTTTAATTCAACCAAAACAGACTTAGGGATTATCTAACTCTAAGTCAAGTAGCTATCTGTAATAGGGGACTTTGACCTAAGGTCCAAATATAGGGGTCCAAAAGACTTAACCTTAGTGTGGGGGTGCTCTGTCTGGCTATAAGTAAAAAGTCTTTAACCTGCTTTTATCAGGGAGAAATTCTAGCCACAATATCCTAACAGATTGGAACCAAGGTGGCTTGGATATCCATGAAGAGGTGAATGCAGAAGCATGTAACAGGTAAAAACACTCAGCAGAGACTCTGACTCCAGTCACCACAAAAACCAATGATCCCTTGAGACTATGTGAACAATAGTCACCATAAGACTAGGGAAACAAAGTTCCCAACAGTGTGTTCATCAGTTAAAAATTTATTAAGAGCTTACCATATTAATGTTAAGCATCAAGGAATACAACAAATGGTGCAGGGGAGAGGGAAGGACATGATATATATCCTGAAGAAGCTCACACTGGAATAGGGGAGGCAGCATGATAATTTAATTTATACAAAGTTGATGGGAGGTAATTTGAAAGGGAAGACATGGAGATGGTTTACTAGAAGTGCACAGATAGGAAACTGAATTGTAAAATATTTTCAGGACCGTGACATGTAAGATTGGAAAGGTAGGAAGGGATGAGGTTATGAGGGTTGACTTTAAGGCCTAATTGAAGATTTAATATTTGATCTTGAAAGTAATTGGGAGTCACTAGAGTCTACTGAGTTGGAGGGTTGGGTAAGGTGATATTGTACACCTAGTGACTGGGTAAAATCAGTTTGGTCACACAGTGAAGGCTGAATTGGAGTAGGAAAGTACTTGATGAAGGGAGATCAATTAGGAAGCTACTGTGATAGTACAGACATAAGTTACTAAGGAACCATACTAGGGTGGTTGCCCTGTGAGTTATAAGATGTATATGAGACATGTGAAGGTACAAACAAGATTTGATAGCAGATTGTATATATTGGGTAAGTATAAGTCAGGAATAGAAGATTTTATCAATGTTGTGCCTGGATAACTGAGAGGTTAGTGATTTCTTCAATTGTAAGAAGAAAGTTTTGGGTAATGATGGTATGCAAAATTTCAGAATATTGAGCTTTAGATGTCTATGGGACATCCATTTCAAGATACCTAATAGGCAGTTGGTGATGTGAGACTGGAACTCAACAGCTGTATAAGTAGATGTGAGAATTATCCACATAGAGATAATAATTGAATCCGTTAGAGCTTGATGAGTTCACCAAGTAAGTCAGTATAAAGGAAGGAGAGAATAGAACTCAAAACAAGTGTTTCGGGAACATCAACAGTTAGTGAGCATGTTCTGGGTGAAGATTTAGCAAAAGAGCCTGAGAGGAGTGGTCAAACAGGGAGAATTAAACCAGGAGAGATAGTGTCACAAAAACTTAAAAAAAGGAGAGAGTATCCAGGGGTGATTAACAGAGTCAAAAGCGACAGAAAGACCAAAAAGGATGAATATTGAGAAGCTAGCTGGCTAGTGGATATAGTGCTGGACCTAGAGTTGGGAAGATCTGAGTTCAAATTCAGCCTGAGACAATTACAAACTGTGTGACCTTAGGCAAGTCACTTAACCTCTGTCTCAGTTGCCTCATCTCTAAAAAGCAGATAATAATAGGATCAAATAAGAGGATCAAATGAGATAATATTGGTAAAGCAGTTTTTAATCCTTGAAGTGCCATATAAATTATAAATATATATATAAATGTAAATTATATATCATGTAGATGTGTATATATACATGTATATATGTGCATAGAGAGAGAGGGAGGCAGAGAGGGAGAGAGAGAGAGAGAAAAGAAAGTGAAAAGAGACAGAGAGGGAGGGAGAGACAGAGAGGGACAGAGACAGAGACAGAGATGGAAGATACAAGAGAGAAAGGGATGATAGGGAAGGTCCAGTTAAGATTATGCAACATTCACTTGTAGTGACCCCACTTTGCATGGTTTGAGGATTTTCTCCAGCTCTGTTCAGCACCCTGTGAAGAGGAGCTAAGGAGGAAGATGGTAGAAATAATCTAAGACTGATGTTTGGCTAGGTTTGATTCATGATAGAACAGGGAAGCAAGGGATTTGAGTGTAGATAATAACATAGGGTTGAATTGGTTCACCAACAGATTGAGAAAGGGAAGGGAAGAAACTAGTTAGTTGAGGGACATTAGCTTGGGAAAGATCTGCAAGGTGGAATGAATGGAAGTTATGGTGAAGATTAAAAGCAGAGTGTAATGGTAATGGGAATTTTAAGATCTTCCCTGTTCCTTAATAAGCCTAAGGGACTTTAAACACCTTCCCTCCTTTGAAAATATACTCTGACCTGTAATAGGCTGAAAGTAGTCACAAGGAGCCTCTGGTGGGAAGAGTTTGCTGAAGAGTGGAGCAGAGCCCACAGGAAGCTGGGAGTCAGGCCAGATAGATGGCGGGAGAAAGATGACACTCAGGCAAGGAGTCAGTTAGGCTCATGAGTAAAATATTGGTCTTGTATTGATTTGAGGGAAGGATAAAGGATGCTGTGGCTCTCTGTGTTGTTAATGGCTTATTAAGTTCTTTGCTACTATGATGGAATCAGCTTACTGGTTTTGGGATTTGGTTTTTTGGTGTCTGAATAAATGTTTCACTTCTGTCTTTTATATGGAGAGTCTGTTATATTTTGAGATTGAGCACCATGTGGGAATATTTAAAGTCACAGTTGGTGCTGTAAATATTGCATTGGTGCTACACAGAATTAAAGATCATAATTTGTAGGTGAAAATAAAATGAGAAAAAAATTGTAATCAAGGAGCAAGTTTAATGAGAGCAGTGCCATGAGCACCAGGATATCACTAGAAGACATTGGTAGTTTTGCATCCTTGGAGACAAATTGCTTTGTTGTGTGTGTCCAATGGCTATCTATGTTTCTCAAATGTGTATGCCATATGTGTGATCACCATATGTTCTCATGATGGTGTGTATAGTTGTAGAATATTGCTACATAGGTTTATGGGGGTAGGTTGGTGGAATATTCTATTGCCAATTTTCATGCCATGCTATTTCATGAAATGCTCTTGCTGAGAACTAATTGTGTCCTCCAACTAACTAGAAGGAAAGTAAACACACAAGTAGAGGCTCATGAACTACACATATAAACCTGAAGTAGCTATTTAGGGAACTTAATGGGAGAGGGAATACCCTAGAAAGTACACAGAGATTTAAGATTTATAAATCACTTTATAGATTAATCAAAATGTGATCTTCATAAAATCTTATGAGGTAGGAGCTACAGATGGCAGAATGGAACCCCACAGAGATCAAATTACTTCTGCATGGACAAACACCTAGTAAGTCTCAGAGATGATATTCGTATGTATGTCTCCCCCAAAAGACTTCACCACTATAGCCTAAACTTCATATCTCTCTTAGTCCTACTCAATATTCTTCATGAAGTTGGTATTTAATAAAAATTTGTCGAATGAATGAAATCTGTATCTTGACTCAAGTCAAGTGCCCTTTTCACTACAGCATAATAGGGATAAATATTTTTTGGCAAGAACACTTCTGCTGTCCCTTAAATCACTCAGCATTGACAACCACTAGCAGTACAAATATAAATAGGGTAGACTGCAAGGGGTTCTTAACCTTGAGTCCAGGACTTTTTTTTAGTTTGGTAGCATATTTCATTATAATCAGTTTCCTTTGTGATTCTAGGTATTTTATTTTATGCGTTTATAGATATTATTCTGAGAAGAGATCCATAGGCTTCACCAACATACCTAAGATATAAACAAAGTCATGAATTCCTTCTTGAGATGCTGCTAGAGCTATTGAGAAAGATACTATTGACAAATATCACCAAATCCTAGAACTGGATGGGACCATAGGCATCATTTTTAGGTCCTAACTTAGCACCACACAAGGATCTGTGACTCTGTCATATAACTTCCAAGTATTTGAAAATCACTAAGTAGGCCTCACCACCAACTACTGAAATTACAAATTTGCCCATGACATTGAGAAATATCTACTCCCAAATGATGTCAAAATTAAATGAGTTTTTAGATATTTGCCTCTTCCCCCCAAGCAGAGCACAAGTGGATTGAAGTTAGGGTTGTCATATCTATAGCAATCATCATGATTGACCTAAGACAAGAATGAAAAATAAGCTTCTATTCTTTCAGTACTTTCTTTTGGGTTCAAGGAATGAAATGTGAAAACTATTCCACTGAGGTCAACAGTTGCCTCAAGAAAGAAAAAAGGCAACTGACACTTGGTCCTTATGATAGAAGCTACAAAAAGTCTTGCCTGTGCCATTTCCATATAGATACAATCTGTGACTTAAGAGGATTTCACATTTATCTACTGCTTTAAGGTTTACAAAGCCCTTTTCTCGCAGCATCCCTGTGCAATGACTGCCATGACTGTGAAGTTATCTTACATAAGGGTTAGAGCTGGAGTTTAAACTCAAGTCTCTTGGCTTTAAATCCAGTGTTCTTTCCAATATTCTACAGCCAATGTCCTGTAGAATTTACCACTTTCTTTGACTTACAGAAGGTGTTGATTTCTGTGATTTCTCCACTTTGGATTCCTGGACAACTTATATGGAAGGCCTTGTACACAAGGCCTAGGTAACACTCAGTATAAGAGTGTAGAGAAAAAGCCTACTCATGTATCACCACACATGCAAATATGCAGAAAACATCATGTTAGGCAGAAAATCATACCCGAGTATTTCCTGCTTGTTCTTCTGTTCTGGTACAAGTGTTGCGACAGAGGAGGGTTATACCTCAGTGACAGGTATTATTAAAGTAAGGATCCTTTGATTCTGAGAACTTATACATAAACTTAGCATGCACACTTAAAAAGAATGCATGCTTATTCCTTCATGAGGCAGTTGGTGGTGGAGTAGATAGAGTGCTAGCCCTGGAATCAGAAAGACCTGAGTTAAAACCTGATCTCAGGAACTTACTAGTAACCCAGGGTAAGTCACATAATCTCTGTTTGTCTCAGTTCCCTCAGCTGTGAAATGGGGATAATAATAGCACTTACAGAATTGTTGTGAAGATCAAATGAAATAATATTTGTAAGAAGTGCTTAGCACACTGCCTAGCACATGGTAGATTCTATATCAATGTTTATTCCTTCCCTTTCCCCTTCCCCCATTCATTCATTCATTCATTCATTCATTCATTCATCTAACCATCCATTCAGCAAATGTTTATTATGTACAGAGCAATATGGTTAGTACCTAACCTAACTACCTGTCTTCATAGAGTTTAGCCTTGGATTATAGCAGAAGGATTAGAAATCAGCTTAGATACATACAGCACATAACGTTGTATAATAAATTTATTAGACAGTAGCAAACAAAATACCTGTTAGTTCCTATGGGGGAATTTTTCTTATTGATGATCTTCCCGAGAAGGTGATATTTAAGTCGGGTTTTAAAGGATACATAGAAATTTGATAGATAAAAGGAAGGTGGAGAGATATTTCAGGCAAAGAGAACTGCATGAAGAGAGGCACCTAAAGGGAGAACTCTGTATGTGTGTGTGTGTGTGTGTGTGTTTTAGGAAGGATAGAGCTGTTTAGTTTGACTAGAATAAAGAAATATTTGAGAGTGTAATATAAGGTTGAAAAGACAGGGTGATGTCAGATTGTGGAATGGCCTTGAAGCTAGACAGAGGAATTCTAACTTTACTTGGTCAGCAGTAAGAAAACACTGAAGAATTTGGAACAGAGGCACTCCTCGCCATGACCAGTTCCATGCCTTAGGAAGAATCATCCAGCAGCAAAGAGGGTAGATTGAAAGAAGAAGAATTTAGGGACCATCATTTTCTCCCTCTTTAGAGGCCTGTCTGATGGTCATGGTCTTCTGGATCAAGAAGTTGTTGTTGTTTTTTCAGTGTGGAACTGAAAACATTTTTGCAAGGAAATCCTAATGTAGACATCTTCTTATCAATGCAGATCAGCAACACCTTGGCAACTTACTGTCTTGGAGAGCTGTCTAGGGCACTGAGAAGTTAAGTGACTGGCCAATACATGCCAGGGACAGGACTCAAACCCAAGTTTTTCTAATTCCGAGACTGCCCTTCTAATAACTTACTATATATGTATATGTATATGTATATGTACATATATGTATATATGTATATACATACATATGTAAAATGTATTTTAAACATTCTTTTCTTTATAAATTTTGAGTTCTAAATTCTCTCCCTCCCCTATCCACTGAGAAGGCAAGCAATAAATTATACAAAACATATTTCCACATGAACCATATTGTAAAAAAAAAGCAAGAAAAATAAAGTGAAAAAATCATACTTCAGTTTGTCCTCAGAGTTCCTCATTTCTCTCTCTGGGAGTTGATAGCATTTCTCATCATGACTCCTTTAGAATGGACTTGAATCATTATATTTATCAGAGTGGCCAAGTGTTTCAGAGGTGATCATCATTGCAACACTGCTGTTACTGTGCACAATAATCTCCAAATTCTTCTCACTTTGTCTCATTTCATATAGATTTTGCCATGTTTTTCTGAAACCACCACATCCTGGTCATTTCTTGTAGCACAATAGTACTTCGACATAATCATATGCCACAACTTGTTCAGTCATTTTCCAATTGATGAGCATCCCCTCAATTTCAAATTCTTTGCCATTTCAAAAAGAGCTGCTCTACATATTTTTGTACATTTTGTACCTTTTCCTTTTTCTTTTATCTCTTTGAGGTACAGACCTAGTAGTGGTATTGCTGGGTCAAAGGATATTCACAGTTTTATAGCACTTTGGGCATGGTTCCAAATTGTTCTCCAGTATGATTGGACCAGTTAACAATTAGACTAAGAATGTATTAATGTACCCTTTTACCCCCATGCCCTCCTGCATTTATCTTTTCTGATAGATGTGAAGTGGTTTCTCAGAGTTGCTTTAATTTGCATTTTTCTAATCAATAGTGATTTAGAATGTTTTTTTGATATGACTATAGATAGTCATTAAATAGTCATTAATTGTGTATTAATCACTTACCTTAAAAGATTAAGAGGAAGAAGTTAAAAGAATGAAGTTATCTTGTCTATTTCCTGTGGCAAGGATGGGCTTTTTGATCCGATTCTAATCATAGACATATATAAACAAAGATACACCCCTCCCCACCATATGTTCATGTCCACCAAAGCCACATTCCAAAGTATGTATTGTCATGTTGATCTGCATTCTCAACAAGTCCTGTAGTCTCATTGAAGCACAACCTCTAGAAGCTTATTCCAACCTGTAAAAACTTTGAATACAGATTAGTGCCTGTCACTTGGGGCACTTGGCTACACAAGGACCACATTGTCATTGCCCTTCATTCTCGAAGAGGGCTGTAACATCAGGAAGATGGTGCCATGACTTGCAAATGAATTGAATTTAAATGAAGGAGAATTCTGCAAGGTCACCAGCCTCACATTCTTCTCTGGGGCCATCTGGGTCCAGTAGCAAGTTATAGATCAGGACAACTAGAGATGGCCCTCACATAAGTGCAGTCATTGTCAAAAAGGTGAACATTAGATGCTGAATTACTTCTTCAGCTATAGAAGTAGCTTATAAAGGTTATCTACTTCAGGAAGGCTGTGAGATAGAGGAAGAAAGAATGAAGGAAGGAAGCAAGGAGAAAAGGAAGGAAAGAAATGTGGGGAAAGACAGAGGGGAAAAAAAGGCAGAGACACAGAGAGAGACATAGAGAGGAGAAAGGGAGAGAGAGAGAATAATTCCATGAATCCAGGAAGAAAGAGTAGTCAAAAGTATCAAATGCAACAGATGGGTCTAGAATAAGATTTCTTAATTTTTTTTCGCCATGGACACCTAAGGTCGTCTATTAAAACCTATGGGCTACTTTTCAGAATTTTTTTAAAAGTTCATAATGAAAGAAAATGCTAATTTTAGTTAGAGGTTAATGAAAATAATGATTTATATGTGTGCATTCATATGTGTATACAATATATGCATGTATAACACTATATACATACATATATTAGTGTGTGTGTGTATGTGTGTGTGTGTATATATATATATGTGTGTGTGTGTGTGTGTGTGTGTGTGTGAATTTTCCCATCCAAATTAACTCCTGAAATCTATCTATCCTTGGACTCCTTGGGCATCAGTGGATCTAAGGTTAAGAACCCCTGGTATAGGAGAATGACAGAAATAGAAAATCAGATTTGTCAATAAGAGTGTAAGTTGTAGAATCAGTGTTAATCTGTATTAGTAGAGGGAATTACGTCAGTAATAATAAGTTATGTCAGTCATTTAGGCAATAATATCTTTTATTAAGTTACTACCATGTTCCAGGTATTGTGTTAATGGTGACTTTTTTTTTGTATTTTATGTAGAAAGATGATAGTCAGTCAATAGACGTTTATTAAGTGCCTACTATGTGCCCATCACTATGCTAAGCACTGGGAATACAAAAAGATACAAAAGATAGTCCCTGTCCTCAAAGAGCTCACAGTCTAATGAGGAAAACAAAAAATATATATACACATACATATATACATATATACACATACATATATATTTATATACTATATATACATATATACACACACAAACAAGCTATATATAGCTTTCAGAAATAATTAAGAAAGGAAAGGCACTAGAATTAAGAGGGAATGAGAAAGGTTTCAGTTGGGACTTAAAGGGGATGCTGCAATGGATAAAGTGCCAGACCTGGAGCCCAGACAACTTGAGTTCAAGTTTGGTCTCAGATACTCACTAGTTGTGTGACCCTGGGCAAGTCACTTAACCCTGTTTGTCTCAGTTCCTCACTTGTAAAATGAGCTAGAGAAGGAAATGGCAAACCACCCCAACAGGGTCACAAAGAGTCAGATATGACTAATAGATGCAGAGATGAGGAAGGAGGGCTGTCAAGGCATGGGGGACAGCCAGATAAAATGCCTAGAGCCAAGAGATGGAGTGTCTTGTTCATGACACAGCAAGGACGGTAGTGTCCATTGCATTGAGGAATCCCTGGAAGTGAGTAGAGTAAGGAGACTGGAAAAGTAGGAGGGAACTAGGTTTTGAAGGGCTTTGAACACTAAAAAAAAAAAAAGAATTTGTATTTCATCTTTGATTCTGGAGAAGATAGGGAGTCATTAGAGTTTAGATAGATTAATCAATTGATCAATAGATACACATAAACACTCATACATATATATACTACACAAATATATACATATATAAATAATTATTCCATTTTATAGGTGGTCATAAGATCACAGGGTCATAGAAAAGCTGTACTGTGTGGGGATTAAGTGTTGAATGTGAAGTCAGGAATACCTGAGTTCAAATCCTATTTCTGACTAGATAAGTTACTTAACATCTCTGACCCTCAGTTTCCTTTTCTTTAAAATGAAAGGGTTGTCCCAAAGGGCATCTAAGGCCCTTTCTAACTCTAAATCTAAGATCCTATTATAGACAAACAGAGAAAGAGAGAGAGAGAGACAGACAGACAGACAGACAGACAAACAAACAGACAGACGGAGACAGAGACAATGAGACAGAGACAGAGAGAGAGAGAGAGAAAGAGAGAGACTGAACCTGTGTAGATTTCGTTCGTAGGTCAGAAATTTCTGTGCAACTTAGAGTTGCCCAGAGAACTATTAGTTGAAATCACTTGCTGAGGGTTACACAGCTAGTATTTGTACTTGAGCTCAGGTTTTCCTATTTGTCTCTATATCCACTATGCCATATTGGGTCTCATTGTATTTATGTGTTTGCATGTGTATTTTTTGTGTGTACATGTATGTACACACATATGTAGATTTATTCATATCAAGATGTGTGTGTGTTCACACATATACCTATGTAAAAAAGTATCTATACAAATTTTATTTACTTGTGTAATGGCTATTCTATTCCACCCTGAAGATTTCCCCAATAGAGTACAGTTATACTTTTCAGTTAGAGGTGTGCCCCTTCATGAGATCAAGAGGGTGATTGTAGTCCAAGAGTGGACTTTGGGTTGTCTATCAAGGAGTTCTTGTATAGAGTATTCACTGTTTTGCTTGTAAGAGAATTAAATACTCTTTTACAACTATATTTGGACATACCGAGCTCAAAGGTTATACCCTGCACAGGTCAAACTACCATGGATTTGATGGTAGTTCTTCAAGCAATAGATGAGATTGATCTTCATGGAAATTCTAACTACTAAGACACTATAGTCATTTTTTCTAGGACAGGACATGACAAAGCCAGACCTGAATTCAAACTCAATTTGATTGAAACTCTACTTAAATCTGAAAAGGGAGATAATTCACTCAGTGGCGGTAGACAACAACCACCTTCAACCTTGCTAATCTAGATTAGAAGCTAGGACAATGAAGCTATAAAAAGAAAAAAAATTCCTTCCATAAAGAGACCAATTCTATCCAAACTCAGAAAGTTAACATTACAAGTCACTGATGTCCACTGATGTTTTTCCAGAGAGAAGTTGGGTTATATGCTAATACTCGTACTCACTTGCCAGTGATACCATTTATTATTAATATTAAAGAGATGAGAACCAAAAAGAAAAAAAAAATAGAAAAGATATTTTTAAAAATTAGTTATTCTAATTTTAAAATTCATTCTCTTTTCTGTAAAAGAACTTCATAGACAAAATGTGAAATTTTCATATTTATAAATGAAATATACAACTTTATTTTTGTTATACAGAATATACAGCATTGTAGTTGTGTGTTAAAAGCAGGTTTTAACATGAGTCTAAACAGAAATATGTATAGTCTGGACCTAATGTCTTTATTGAAAAACTATTCTTGTAACAATGGACTCTAAACCCTATAAAAAGGGGTAATGTACAAAGAGCTTCTTTTCAGCAAGTGACTAATAACCAATAGGCTTTTTTTTATGATCATGATTAACTTTAGCAGTTGCACGTGTACAGTTTGAAATATAGCTACTTAACTGTTTGTATAAATGAGTAAAAGGGCCATTGTGACTTCCCATATTTTATATAATGGTTCTGCCTTCTGTAATCTCTAAATCTGTTATTTCTCATAAGTTTTCTATTAATAATGAAATTTGTGTTAGGGTAGACTATTCCTCATTCTGGTAGTTCACAAATAGTCCTTTTCTGGTAAGCGTAAGGCACAGAAGGGTTAAATGATTTGCAGGTCAGGAAGAAATACAGAATTAGAAGAAGGTACCCTCACTCTCAATCTTTTATTAGAGCAAAAGTGGCAATTTTTTGTTCTTATATCCAGAACTAGTTTCAAGAACTTTGTCTCCAGATACAGAGCACAGTATGAGTTGGCAATGCTAACTTACTCCGATGTCTGGTTTATAACTTCCAGGTCACAAATGGGTATGATCTACTGAAGCAGAAGATCTGGGGTTCTACTCTGAGTACTCCTTTTACCTATATCTACATGTCCAGTTTCCAAGATATGCTTAAGTTCCACCCCCATACATTTTGTGAATGCTCAGTAGTCTCCTAACATCTTAAAGCTGAAACCAAACTGTTTTCCCTCCATTCTATGGATAGATGTCAGCTACCACTTAGATTTAAGGATTGTTTGGCCTGGAATGCTGACCACTATTGTATTTAACAGCAGAAAAGCACTAAACTATCTTGTCTGAAGCAATACATGTCCATTTATGTGAAGAATTAACTGCATACCTTCAAAGAGAATGAATGGTTCTCCCTCACCCCCATCTTTACATTATCTATTTTGATCAAGGGCATCACTGAATGCTAATTAGTTAATTAGCAGCATTTTTAGAGTAATGTCTAAAGAAATATCCTCATAATAGAATATCAGTTGTCAAAGAAAAGTATCTCTATCCACGTCGCTATGGCCAGGTTTTTTTTTCCTTTCATGACCCACAGAGATGCTGAGGATAATAATCACATGCTTACAATTAGAGTAGTCAGTCTTCTGCTTGGTACGGACAGTCATATTTGTGTGGAGCTTTATCATAGAAAAAATATCTGACCATTATTTAACAACACCTCCCCCAAATAAGCTACCTGGGTTGTCTGGTGCTTTTACAACTAGCTCAAATAAATACTTAATCAAATCAAGGACTTAGCCACAGTAACGTAAGTACAAAAATAGAATACAATATCTGGTTTAAGCTGTTTGTAACTTATTGTCTCTGGGTCTCTCCATAGGCAGACAGATAGGCAGATATCCTTATCATAATCACCTAAAACCCTGCCTTTTCTTGGTTCTCATTTGGCTCAGGATGATCTTAAGGCACAGACCCACCTTCAAAATAATATTTTAGCAGCTTGTTATACCATTAGATCCATCTGAACTTGATCTTCTCTCCAAATATGTCAGCTGATTCCCCACCTTCTCTGTCACTCAAAGCTTCACCTCTCCTGCTGTGGAGCTCCCAAACTCATTTGAGATGCCAGTAGAGAGAAGGCTTCCCCTGGTAAGGTAGCAAATCCTTCCCAGGCTCTGTCAGGGAAGTGGAAACTTGGGGGAGATGAAAAAGTTCTAAGCAGTCCATGATCTGTTCTGTGTATCCTCCATCTTAGGGAAGGTTTTCATTCTGCGGAAGAAGGAAAAGATCAAACAGAGTTATTTGTGCCAGGACCCTGCAAACATGTGAATGCCAAATCATTAGGGTACTAAGTTTCTTCTTTGGCTTTGTGACAGCCTTTCCACTTTAAAATAAGTGGTTTGACCTTCTAAAGAATGGGGAAGGAAAATGTACCAGTGACCTTTTTTTTGTAACTAAATTTTTAAAAATCCTTTTTATATCTTACAACTTTTAGTTGGCATTCAATGCCCTCTATAATCTATTGCCACCATCTTTTTCTGTCTATTAGTCAAATTGGACTGCTAAATATGCTTTGCTCTCTCTATGCCTTTGCTATTCTCCATGCCTGGACTGGTCTCTTCTCCTGTTGAATGCTTGCCCATCCTCTAAAGACCAACTTAAATGCCACCTCCTATAGGAAACCTTCCTTTATCTTCTCTCTATTCTTTAGATCTAACAGAAATCGATTTTGTTGTTTGAATTTGTCATGTTACATCAGAAACTAAAGCTCTGTGTGTTTTCATTTTATCTTGCACCTAAATTGTGAGTTTCATGAGGGCAGACAATATAGCTTATATAAATTTTTAGCTCTATAAACAGAATGTATTTAATAAATTTATTAAAGAATGAATGCTTTCATATAATTTCTCAGGCTATTCAGTTTCAAAAGCACCCAATACAAATGCACTGTTTATTAAATGATTACCACATGCAAACATCTCTCTCCCCTTAACCATGTCAGTGGGCTAGAGAATCATGAAAAATGAAGAGAAGGCTTTTGAGTATTAAAATAATCACTGCTAAGACTTATAACATTTGAAAACTACAATTCACAAAAAGTAAGAAAACATCTGAGCACTTACAGATGCCACCATTTTCAAAAACCTCAGAAATCCTCATAAGCTTTATTAGTTGACATGCATGCTCATGATCACTGCTGGGTTTCAGGTCTACGATAAAAGTGAAGGGAGAAGAAAGGTTGTATTTGATTCCTTGATTGCCTATCTCTTTTGTTCTATGTTCTTGCTGCAGTTGTAGGTGTTGAGACCATAAAGACTGGCCTATAGTCAGACTCTAAGTATAGTGTTGTTTTAAGAGAAAGGTTTCAGAAAATGTAGCATAAAGCTCTAAACTAGAAGCCAGCTTGACAGGGTTACTTGGCAATTCTTCCCTCACAAAATCAGACAGGGGAGGGATCAATCTCTAACTTCATGGAAAACTGCTGATTCCCATTCCCTCCTCACATATTAAAATTTTTTTGAACCTGAACTGAGGTAGCAGGTAGTATAGATGGAGAGTTGGCTTCAAGTTAGAAAGACCTGAGTTAAAAAACTGCCTCTGATGGCATTCTAACTGTACAACCTTGAGCAAATTACCTAATCTCTCAGCGCCTTAGGCAACTTTCTAAGACTAAATTGCAGAGAACGTGCTTCTCTCCCAGGATGAAATCACAAGTTCCCTCTCTATACCTCAAACAACAATAACAACAAAACTCCAAGCTAATCAAAAGTGAATCATTGATTTTGAAGACATTAGTGTGTTCAAAGCTGGTCCAAGTCACCTGGATTAGTCTAGCTAGGAATAAAGAATAAGACTCTAGTTCTTCTTTTGTTGGATATTGGTACTAGGACCATTATTAAGGAGTGGATGGAATTCGTATTGTGCCATAAGATATTAAATTATTGGGCCAGCAATAAAGCAAGACCCTAAACTTAACAAAATGTGTATTCAATAGACCTTATTTTTTTTTAAACCTAACTATATGGCACCAAATAGAGATATAAAACCAATGCATGAAAGTTTATGAATGATGCCTATTAGCTACAGCAGCCCAACCAACAGGAACCTTGGAGGATGACCCTTTCCTTCTCCCTGGTCCTGGCCTTGGAGCCTACTGATACTGGAAAATGGTGGGATTTGTGTTCAAATGTTACCCTGCTTTTTGTGGATTGGCCATATGGTTGTGACTTTTATATCTTGTGAATATTATCAGTGACTGTATTATTCAGTGATCTTTTCATTTTTCATGAGTGCTTTGGGGTGACTGCAAGCAGAAAATTCCAGAACCCACTGAAGGAAGATGTTTTCACATAATGCACATTTGTTGAATTGTTTTTTAACACTGTTGAACTAAATTGGCTTTGAAATTATGTGAAAACATTTATTCCATAAACATTTATTCAGTACCTATGGCTAAGCTTTGAATTTTCCCCAATTTATCAAATTAAAACTGACAGATGGGAGAACCACTGGAATGAAAAACAATTATCAAGAATTAGCAATATTTTTTGTGTCATAAGAAATGCTGAAAGGGACAGAGGCAGGAGAAACTTGGGAAGACTTGAATGAACTGATTCAGAGTGAAGTGAGAAGAATGAAGAGAACAAATTATATCCTAATAATAATATTGTGAAGACAAATAATTTGGAAAGAATTAAGAATTCTGATCAATGATCCTTTCCAGAGGACCAATGATGAAGCATGCTATCTATCTCCTGACAGAGATGGTGAACTCTTGGTGCAAAGGGAGATAACACATTTATGTGCCTGACCAACATGTAGACTTTTTTGTTCATGTGTTTGACTATTCTTATTCATTACAAGGGTTTTTTTTTTCTTTCCTTCTTCCAGTGGGGGAATTTGGTGGAGAAATAGGGGCAAATGACTGAGTTTTTCCTCCATCCACCAAAAAATTGATCATTAAAATGCTTAAAATAAAATGCACAAAAGAAAACAGAAGGAAGTTCTAAAGGAAAAATACATGTAGGACATCTTAGAGTGTCAACATGTTAGATTTATTGTATACTTTTTTTTTTTACAAAAATAAGCAATGTGTAACAAAGATTCATGGTCTCATATACAAACCTCTTTCCCTGTCTATTTTGTATAAGGAAATGTTCTTTTAGGGGGTCCTTCAGTGCTGAATAAAATTTAAAAAGAACAAAATAAAATTAATACAGTTTCCCACTGCCCCCCTCCAAGGGAATAGTATAACTCCTAATCTCTTGCCTATTATTCATGGCTAAATAAGATAAATGCATCTAGCTTCCATGATTCTTTAGTGATTCTCTAGTTCTAATATTTTATAGATATATCAAAAATAGAAGCAGTCATGTTTTTTCCATTAAAGATATTTATAAACCTAACTGATTTCCCAAGCTAGAAATCATTTAGAGACACAAGTATCAAAACCTCTACCTCCTTTGAGGAATAAGGCATCCATCCAATTAAATAATTCGACTCTCTTACTTAAGAAACCTCTGAACACACACACACACACACACACACACACACACACACACACACACCCTTCTCTTAGCTTCTCTGACTTTTTAAAGTAAGATCAAAGGAGAGTGCCATGTGAATTACACAAGAATTCATACCAAATAGGGTTTGGGGGAGGGATAGAGATCCTGTTTATAATGTGCTGGTAGGACAGAAGGAATGGATTTCAGGAACTAGTCATTCCAGTGGAGAAAGTCTTTGTTTACTTTCCAGGTTACAAACAGTATTTTCCTGCTGCAAAACTGTTGCTTCACTTCCTGTGTTGCTCCATAGGACTGGAGGCTTAGGTTCTTAGAGATTATTTAGTCTCTCTGCTGGCTCCTCTTCTGAAGAGTCCATTATGTTTGTAGGCAATGAGTTATAGGAGATGGTTTTGTGGTTATAAACAAAGATTATTTCATTGTTTTTTTCCATGCCCTTAATGTGGTGGAGGACAGGTATATGTTAATAAGAGCAGGCATCTATCTAGTGCTTCAATCTTGGCAGAGAGTTTTTACATGTCATTCCATTTGAACTTCACCACTGCCCATCAAGGTAGGTGTGATGTTCCCCATTTCATAAGTGTAGAAACTGAGGCTTAGAGAGATTAAGTGTCTTGCCCAACATCACACAGCTAATAAAAAAAATCCATCACGCCAAGATAGCTAGGTGACACAGCGTATAGAGAACTGGTCCTGGAGTGAAGAAGACCTGAAATAAAATCTGGCCTCAGATACTTTCTAGTTATGTGACCCTGGGCAAATTACTTAACCTCTGCCTCAATTTCCTCATCCTTAAAATGGGAATAATACTAGCACCTACCTGCCAGGATTGTTGTGGGGATCAAATGATGTGTTCATAAAGAGCTCAGCACAGTGCTTGGCATGTAGTAGATGCTTAATAAATGTTTCTTCCTTCTCCCTCTCCCCCAACCCACTTCTCTATCTTAAATGTTGTGCTACTTTCTCATATCTTCCCTAGTTCTCTGGGACCAATAAATGGACCGCAGGTCTAGAAATCCAAGGAATCTTTCTTTTTCAGCTGTGTTTCATCCTTTGTGATCCCATTTGGGGTTTTCTTGGCAAAGATACTCTAGTGGTTTGCCATTTCCTTCTCCAGCTTATTTTACAGATGAAGAACTGAAGCAAAGTTAAGGGATTTGCCCAAGGTCATATAGCTAGTAAGAATGAGTCCACATTTGAACTCAGGAGGATGTCTTCCTGATTCCCAGCTCTATCCACTACACCATCTAGGTGCCCAAGCAATCTTGGAGATCATTTAATCTAACTTCTTCATTTTACAGATGGGGAAATTGAGACCTAAAGAAGTTAAACAGCTTGCCCCCAAATTAAGCAGGTAGTAAGGATCATAGGATCATGGTTCTGGAGTTGGAAAGGACTTCAGAAGATATCTAGTTCAATCTCTTCGTTTTATAAATGTACAAACTGAGGCACAGATGAGTTAAGTGATTTTTCCAAAGGTCACAGAGTGGAGGAGCTGGGGTTTGAACCCAGGTGCTCTGACTCCAAATCCAGTGCTAGTCCCATCATACTTGGAGCTGGCAGTAGGTGGTCAGGGATCTCGTTCCTGTCTTGAACCTAATGGATTGGTGGATGACTCTTTTGGGGAAGTATGATAAAGGTTAAAAAATGTTAGATTTGGAGTCAGGAGTCCTGGGTTCAATTTTTGGCTGTAATGCTTTTTAGCTACATGGCCATGGATGGCCAGGTCATTAAAACCCTCTAAACCACAGGTTCCATCTCTGTAAAACAGTGTTAAAGCCCTGCCTCACAGGGATATTATAGAAAAAGTAGTTTATAAATATTAAAACACTAAAGAAATGTGAGTTACTATTAAGACTGACATTTATTATGGTAAACTTTGCATATAGTGTCCTGCTCATCAACCTTCTCTTGATGCTGACATAAAACAACTTTGAAGGTGAGCAAAATCCTTCCCCTGCTGAGTAAAGGTTGAGGGAGACAGAGAAAGGCTATCAAGTGAATTTAAGTGCCTCAGCTTCTTTGTATAAACTCATAACCCTGTGCCTCCATCCCCTCCCATAAATCAGGTGACACTATTGTTTTCCTTTGGCCAGAGAGAAGGGAGAGAGGTAGTTAACTCTGAAACCACGTGCTTCTGTCATACAGGTGACAGCCTTCACCACCCAAGCAAACTTCCTGTGTTTGCTCCTAGTTTGAAAAGTAAAGCAGGCTTTGGAAAGATTACTCATGAAAGGAATTAGATCATTCCTTGCAAATCACTGTTTTGGCACTGAGGGGGGGAGGGAGCAGGGAGAGGAAGTGCTATCATTCAGAGGCTCTCAGATTTTATTTCTGTGAATTCAGGTGTCATTTTCTGGTCTGCACTGCTTAATATTCAAACATGACTTCATCTTATCTGTTTAAAAGCAAAGCAAAACTCAATTTGGCATAGCTTCTGGGTGGATCTGGGGTCTAGGTCTTGCAGGAAAATTGGCTTTTTTGTGTATATTTTTTACATACTTCATTAGGCATTTTTTAAAAAGGACTTTCAATATGATTCACCCTTTATTTGTATTTAGGCTCATTCCACTGATCGCAAAGGTCCCAGGACTCTGCTGGGCCTTGTCTAATATGCATGAACAAAAGAAGCCTTTCAAATTTGGCTACTCTGAGCCCTAACACCTTTCTCTCCACCATCCAACCTTCCCCTATACATATGCAGGCACATACTTCCCCAGGCTTCTAAAGGCCCAGGTTGTACCTCTCTTTTTAAAGTCTACCTTAAGGATGTGAGAAGTAATTTTAATGCAATGAGATCCTCTCTGCTATTGAAGGACCCAGGGGAAGACATGTTTCAAAAGAAAGAGCCAGAGGCATCAATTTAAATTTTTGGTCCCAGAAGAATTGTGCAAAGTCCAGTTCTCCTAGAAATATCCAGCCCTGAGTCTTTCTTTGCCTGTGTTGGTGATAAGGAAGGAGTTGGTATGTGTATAGTGGTGCATTGCTAGAGTTACTGGGGGTAAACTAGAGCCCTTGAAATTCATCCCAGTTGTCCAAAAAAAAAGGGATTAGGCTCTTGCATTAAAATCAAAGAATTAGAAAATGTTAGAACTAGAAGAAACCTTACAGATCAGCTATTTTTACCTCCACCGTCACCTCTTCCCGTTTGCAGAAGAGGAAACTCTCCAGCCCTGAAATTTAAAGTGACTTGCTTAAACTCACAAAATCTAAAAAGCATCAAAGACAGTGTTACCTAATCTTCTAATATCAGGTCTAGTATGGTTTCCTCTAGACCATACTGATTGGAAACAGCTAGAAGACAGATAGATAGATAGAGCTGGAAGAAGCCTCAGTGTGCTAAAATGACCCCAAATGACCCAGCAAGTTAGTGACAAGGCCCAGACTCCTGACTCCTAGATCTATGTTCTTTTTATGAGCTATAATAGCTCACGCTGATGGCCTGAAGGCACTACTGGCTATTATAGCTGAGAAGATCAGATCCTTTCTTAGTATATTGTTGAATTTGGCCTCCTGTGACACCATAAGTCCAGTCAACAAAAGAATCAAATGCAGCAAGTGTTTCTCTCAAAGTATCACCTGTCAGTTTCCAGGCTTAGAGATTTTTGTTTTGTTTTAAATTTGGGCTACATACATACTGTGTAACCTTCCATCTAAAGGCAAAGTACTTCCTCTTAAAGTCTAGATTTCTTTGAAAACAGTCAATCAGCCAAGATTTAAAGTTGGAAATTACCTAGTCTCAAGCCCCAATATTCCAGATGAGTTCTGAAAAAACCTAATCTTAAAGTTGATTTTTTTTTTTCAGTCATGGGTGGAGAAGCAAGGTGCCCAATTAGAAAACATTTCGACTCCATCTGAAAGCCTGTAAGGCAATTTAAATAAGGCAATTTATCCCAGTAAATTCTTCCTCAGGTACCTTGACAAGTGCTGAAAACCAGCCCCCACTACTCCAGATAACTTCTATTCAAGCCTAGAAGGAAATGTGATTTGCGTCTGACTTGGGGACACATGACCTATTCTTTTGGCACAGGGCAGTTAAGCATAACATTCACAGGGAGCAAAAGATCCCTTGTCTGCCCAGTAAACAGACAATCTTGGTGAACACAGGTATACTTAGTGCTCTACTGAAGCCTTAGGATAATTTCCAGGCTGTTTTGTGGTTCTTTTCACCTGTGATCCAGGAAAGGTATGCCAGTAATGAAGAAGGAAACAACAGGAAGTATACCAATGTTTTTTAACTGGGCCTGCTTTAGAAAATAACCCTGGAGAACTCTGCTCCATTTGGAGACTCCTTGAACCCAGCCAGATGTCATCCTGTCCTCCCCCTGTACCTTAGCACCCTAGTTTCACTTCTATCAGTCCCCAAACTATTTCTCAGTTTTCATTACTACAAACTACTGGGCTGATTACTTTTTTTCCTTATCCAGCTTTAATAAAGCATATTAAGCCCAAGTACCTATTTTAGAAGAAGTTCATCCCAAAACCCTGTAAAATGAAGGGGTTGAACTATATGGTCCTCGGAGTTCCTTCCAGATCCAGATCTATGACACTACGAAATATTTTGTGTTCTTAACAACAGTTATCAAATTAAGTCATGTTCCTATCCCAAATGCATTGTAATACCTCCCTCCCCATCCCCCCTTTCCAATGCATACACATTGGATTGTCATTTCTGCCCTGGCCTAAGACACACCTTGGTTTTACCGTGTTTCCGTGGGCTTGGGAACCAGCACCTTTCCAGCTAAGTCTTGGGCCCCCTTGCTCTCTGTTTCTTTGGCCTTTTTACATGTATACAGCCACTTGATAATCCGAGCATTGCGTTCAATGACTGATGTGGTGCTGGGGACCTGCTCCGTTAGCTCTTCTTCCTGCAGCCCCTCATCCCCACTGTGATGGGAGAAGCCACCCTCAGAGGTGGCTATGCTCACACTGCGGATCTTGAAGGATCTGTGGTCCCACCCTGCTGAGAAGTTTTCCCTCCCAAGATCTTCCACCACCTCAGGGTCCAGGCCACAGTATTTAAAGAAGGTGTCAAATTCAGAGAAAGATTTGGAGTAGCGAGAGCTGATGTCAGACTTGGAGCGGTGCAGGCCCCGTCTCTTCACGTCCCTGAGGTCAGCTGGTGAGCTCAAACTCACAGGTGCTTTCATGGGCATCTTTTCTTCACCAGAAGGGGCGACAAGGGGGGTGGTTGTTAGGGGATTGGGAGGAGCAGTGTCCTTGTTTTCCTCTCTGGCCTTGTTCTCCCTTCTGGCCTCCTCACTCTCCAGTCTCGTCTCCTTATTCTCCATTCTGGTTTCTTTACTTTCCAATCTGGTCTCATCTCCATCCAGTCTGGTCTCCTTAGTCTCTGGTCGGGCTTCTTTGCTCTCCAATTGGGCCTCCTCACTCTCTACTCTGGCTTCCTCCTTCACTTTGGGCATGTCAAGAGACACTAACATCTTTTCTTTGCTGGGACCCTGGAGGATCTTCCTCACCAAGCTGCCTCTTGTGTTTTCAGTGCCTTGGCCTTTGACAAATTCACACTTCTGACGATAGATGACCAGAGAATCTGGCCTCAGTTGCCTCCTGCTAATGCCCCTCCGGGCCACAGAAAACGTTGCCTGGGGAGGGGGACACCAGGTGTCCCCATTCTCTGCCTCTTTTCTCCCTGTTGAGTCCTTGCTGCTTTTTCTGCTTTCCACAGAACAGGTTTCACTACTGCTCTCTGAAGCTGAGCTCAGCCTAGCAGGCTCCTGCGTGGTGCCAATTACCTGCTGGCTTTTGACATATTTGGCCTTATCCGCTGCTAGTCTTTCCACAGCACTCTTCTTGGCTCGGTCGCCCCCTTCGATCTTCCTCCGCAGGTACTCCGGTCCCTTGTGGAGTAGCCGGGCCGTAGGGGAGGAATCCAGGTTGGAGAGGGTATACATTCCCAGGCTAGGAGCAAGCTCAGTTGGCATGTCAGTTTTATGTGGCTGCAACTCAGGGCAGAAAAACGCGAGAGGGTGGTGTTAGGACAGCCTCCCACATCAATGTCCAGGGAGCTTAGTCTAGTTCCAAAGTCCCTAGCTCGACAGTTTAGTGCCGGAGGAGGGGCAGACACGTCAAGCTCTCTAAGCACGAGTCAGTACTGTCTACAAACACCAACTCCACACCTTTACCGGCAGCTTGCTGCCTTTCTCGGATACCTTGCCAGTGAACCAGCCCTCCTAGCTCACGGCAGCCAATCCTGAGTGAGTGGGGTTGTCTGACAGTGAGAGGGGGAGCCCGGGCCAACTGTACTGCTGCCTCCAGGGAAGACAAACCCTAATTAAAGTATTTGCTTAGCATATGTTATCAGCAGACTCCTCCTCCTTTGCCACATTTTAAAAGAAAAATAAAACCAAACCAAAAATTGAGTAACCTCATGGAGGTTAGTATACCTCATCCTAGAGACTGACATTTTTTAGGATGTGAGGGAAAAGGAGCAAAGTGGAGGGGAGAGAAGGGGAGAGGAGAAGGGTGTTGCTGTGATGGAAAGATTCCGTGGTTTTAGAGAGGGGAAAGCAGAGTTCTAGTCCTTCCTTTGCCAATAACTAGCTATGTGATCTTTGACAAGCTACTTAACCTCCCTGGATTGCAATCTGCCCTTTACTAAAATGAAAAGGTTGGACTAGACGCTCTTGAAAGTCGCTCATTAAGAGTTAAGGAGTTTGTTGATCAGGGGTACTGGTAAGAATACTGGCCGGGTGTCAAGAGACCTGAATTCTAGTCTCTGGTCTCCCAATAGCTGGAAAAAGGAGGCACCATTTCTCTAAGCCATGGTAACTCTTCCCTGCCTAAGCTTCCTACTTCGTTACATGTAGAATCTGACTATCCTTAAGGCCTTATTTGACCTTAAGTCTTAGGAACTTCTCTGTGTTTCTCAAAAACAAATTCTGTCCTAAAAGTTTTCACGTAACTTCTACATGATACTTAGATATGCATGATCTGTAGTGGATAACCTGTGGATTACCTACTCTGCAGGTAAGTGACTCAATTGACCTAGAATTGGGCCTGGAGTCAAGAAGACTTGAGTTCAATTTAGCCTCAGATACTTAGTAGCTGTGTGACCCTGGGTGTCACTTGACTTCTGTCTGTCTCAGTTGTTCAAGTGTAAAATGGCGAGGGCAATAGCACCTGCCTCCCGGAGCTATTGTGAGGATCAAATGAGATCCTATTTGCAAAGCATTTAGAAGAGTACTTTGTATGTCATAGGCAGTAACATGCTTATTCCCTTTCCGCTTTCCCATTTGGAGCCAGGAGCTCTGAGTTTAGTCCTGCTTTGATTTTCCCCAATCATTTGATTGGGGAAAATCATAGTGCTTTAGACTTGGAAGGCACCTTAGAGGTAAATATTTCGTCTTGATTCAGTTCATAGGTAAAGTGACATCTAGGAAGATTGGGTTGCTTTTCCCATGTCATGTAGCTACTGGCAGAGTCTCTAGAAGTATTTAGGTGACAGGGCTTTCACTTAAGCATTTTTTGGTCTACAGATCACTTACCTGTTCTGTATTTCGATGTACCCATTTAACAAATGGAGATAATAATAATAGCCCCTAGGATTGACACATAATTATTGAGAGGATTAAATAAAATAATTTATATAACACAGCTTTGAAAGGTATAAATACTATCACTATAATTGTTATGGTTGAGTCACAGAAAGGGAAAAATATTGTGTTCATAAAAGTAAGGAAAGGATGAAAATGCAGATATCCACAAGATCAAACATATGCAAAAGGTATTTGCAAAATTCCATTCTTTCCTAAGGTTGCATAAATTACTGCAAAACTATGCCAGGCATCTGAAGATCCAAGTTATTTCTTATTTTACTGAAAATGCCAGGAACATCCTGACCTTTCAAAGGTTCCAAGTGAGTACTTTTTCCCTAAGGAGACTAAAATAGCAGGTAGAGTAACAGGATTAGAAGACATATCAAGGCAGCCCAATTATTCTTTTCCCTTCCTCTATCTCAATTCCAAGAAAAAAATATATTGTGAAACCAATCATTATTGAAGTTAAATAGCATTCAAAAATGGAAGTGTGGATGGAATAGGTCAATTCCTGTACAATAGATGATAGGTTGTTTTTTATTCTGTCAAAGAGAATGGGTAATTCACAGACTCATAAAATTTTAGACCTAGAAAGAATCCTTAGACCCCATCTAATTCAGCTTTCTCATTTTGTAGATGAGAACACTGAGGTGTGGAGAGTCCTGGATTATGAGTCAGAAAATTTGGGTTTGAAGTCTATGTCTTCCATTTATTAGCTATATGAACTTGGATGAAGCTCAGAGAATCTTAGAGTAGCAAGAGATTGTAAAAGTTACCCAGACTAGCCACTTTCTCAAACACAAACCTCCAATGAACTCACAACAAATCATCAGGTGAATTGGTCCAACCATTCCAGCAAACAATTGGCAACTATATCCTCATAAATTATTTCACTATTGATACCCCTTGACCCAGTGACGCTACTATTAAGCATATGTCCCAAAGAGGTCAAAGGAAGTAAGGATTCATAAGTACAAACATATTTAGGCATTTGTAAAACTTTTATTACAACAAAGACTTAGCAACTTTTTATAAGCAACACTTTTATTGTAGCAAAGAACTAGACATGAATATTGATTGGGAGATGTTAAACAAACTATAGTGTATGTCTAACGTAAAACATAGGGACGCCATTTGGCTGTTGCCACACATGCTGGTGATCTCTATTCTTTACCCAGCCATTGTGGTTTGCCTGGATTCGTCTCTGGGGAAGCCTGATCTTTCCCCTAGAAGACTGAGTTCTTTGTTGTCACACTCACTGGCCCATCCATCATCCCTGCTCCAGAGTTCTGGGGAAAGTTGCTAATTAAAGTAACAATTATTGCTTTAAAATCCAAGGGGAAAATGAAATAAGGAAAAAGAAAAAAAGGAATGCCCAATGTGTAATATTAAGTGGATATAAAACAGATCATTGATTCTTAATAAGAAAGCAATGTTAAGCCTAGCAGAACAACAACATACATAAATAGAACAATTTAAATGAGATTTCATAATGGAACATGTAACTATAGATGTAGTTGACTTGAAAGGCTGATAAGTCTCAAAGCATAATATACTTATGCCGGGGCAGCTAGGTGATAAAGAGCACTAAACTTGGAGAAAGGAAGAACTAAGTTCAAATCCTGCTCCAGACTCTTACTAACTGGTTAAGTTACTTAACTTCTCAGCCTCAGTTTCCTCATCATCAAAATGGGAATAATAATAATAGATACTCCCTTACCTACCTAAGGTTGTTGTGGGAATTAAATGAGATAGCATCTGTACAGAGTTCTGCAAGCCTTAAAGTTCCTTACAAATTATAATGATGATTTTTATTATGGGATACTGCTAATTAGACATTACACATTTCTCCTCTGCATCTACCCACTGTCAGATGAAAGATCCAAGACTGACCTTCTTTCTGGTTATCTTTATTTCATGTGAATGCTCCCCTTGTGGCCAGTCTACTCTTACAACTTCTTAGGTAGCTGATACTTTTGCTGCTTGCAACCCTTCAGACAATTCACACTCATGAGGTCACCTGTTCAAGGAAAGGAAACACAAAAAAGTAAGGGGTTGCTCAGGACTCATGTGCAAGCATGTCTAGTTCTGGTACCTGGCCCCACCTGTCTTATGATGGGATAGATATGGCATCTGGAGTATATCAAGGACAATGTACTTCCCTACCCCTAATTAGAATCATTTTTGTTCACCTAGAGAGTTATTGGCAAGAGAGCACCAATATCTTCTGAGTTCTCAGTTCTTCCTGCTTCACAATCAATCAGGGAACTCTTATTTATGGGTCATATATCCCCAAGTCGGGAATCAAAGCTTCTTCGTAGTTGATTGGAATGGTGACTGTGAATGATGCAGTGATTTAAAGGTCTCATTACATATGAATATGACAGAATATTATTATGTTATAATAGGGGATAGATATGAAGCATTCAAATTAATTTGAGAAAACTTGTATGAACTGATAAGAGAGTGAAATGACCTTAGGGAGAGTAATCCTAAAATAACCTTGTGCATTCTACAAACATAGTAGTACACAAGCTCATTGGTCATATTCATGACAAACTTCAGCTTTTTTTTTTTTTGCTTCTAAATCTGTTGGTACATGTAGTTTTATATTTAGCTTTTATTTGAAAAATATTTTAGAATATCCAAGAGGAGAACCACAATGATCAATTACTAGACAGAAGTTTTAAAGAAGAGAGAATCCTTAAATCAGAATAGAAAGGTTAAATATGAATGTGCCTTATGTTTCTTAGAGTAATCTTTAAGGGTACATATTGGCCAGCAGAATTATTAAAAACTAATGAATGAGTCGCACTTTTGTGAATGTCTTTAAAAACATTTTCTTAGTTTCTCCACTAGAGGTCTTCCTTGATGGTCCATCATGCCATGGAAGTGACAGTGGGTTCTCAAAGTATATGTTAAAAGAATTCAGACTAGCCATTGGTACTCTTCTATAAAATAAGGGACTGGATTCAATCATCTCTAGAGCCCCATCTGACTCTAAAATCTTGTGATTCTAATTAATACGTGTTTTTGGAAGAATAGCAAATGAATGAAGTATCAAGTCACTTGCCCAAGGTCACACAGGTGACTGTTGGTGATTAAGGCAGGACTAGCCCTCAAGACTCCTTGCTCCCATAAAGCTTTGATGTTCTCATCAGATCTTAGAGATTCACTAAAAAAAAAAAAGAGGTGATTTTGATCAGATAAGTTACTGAGGAATAAAATTGACTGTATTAATGCTTTTAACTGAGATCCTTCTCTAGTGTAGTTCAACACTTAGAAGAGACAGATATTAAATTCTATGTGAAGATTTGTAGTACATTCAAAAGTGTGACATTCTCCTAATGTATTTGTCAGCTCTGTGGATGAGGAAAGAGTTTATGATCAGACAAGAGACAGACAGTCATGAGAAGCATAATGGATAATTTTGATTACATAAAATGAAAAAGGTTTTGCACAAACACCATTAATGCAGGCAAAATTAGAAGGAAAATAGTGAATGTAGAAAAAATTTTAAAAGTTTCTCTTATAAAGGCCTCATTTCTCAAATGTATAGGGAACTGAGCAAAATGTATAAAAAATACAAGCGTGGTCAAAGGATATGAGCAGGCAGTTATCAGAAGAAGAAATCAAAGTCATCAATAGTCACATGAGAAAGTGCTCTAAATCACTGTTGAATGGAGAAATACAAATTAAAACAGCTGAGATAACATCTCACACTTATCAAATTGACTAAAATTATAGAAAAGAAAAATGACAAATGCAAGGGGATGTGGAAAAATTGGGACACCAATGCATTGTTGGTGGAGTTGTGAACCATTCAGGAGAGCAATTGGGAACTATGCCCAAAGGGCTATGAAACTGTGCATGCACTTTCACCCAGTTATACCACTACTAGATCTGTATCCCAAAGAGATCAAAGAAAAAGGAAAATAACTTCTTTGTATAAAGAAATCTATAATAGTTCTTTTTGTTTTGGCAAAGAATTGGAAATCAAGTTGATACCAATCCATTGGGGAATGGCTGAACACTTGTGGTATATGATTGTGATGGAATACTATTGTATTATAAAAAATGACAAGCAGGATGGTTTCAGAAACACCTGGGAAAACTTGTGAACTGATGCAAAATGAAGTGAGCAGAACCAGTAGAACATTGTACACAGTAATAGCAATAGTATAATGATGATCAATTGTGAGACTTAGCTACTCTGATCAAGACAATGATCCCAGTCAGTTCTAAAGGACTCATGCTGAGAAAAAAAGGCTATCCACCTCAAGAGAGAGAACTGATGAACTCTGAGTACAGATTGAAGCATCCTTTTTTTTTTTTGGCTTTCCTTATCTTGTGTGTAATTATGTGTGTGTGTGTGTGTGTGTGTATGTGTTCTGTTGCTACATGGCTAACATGAACATATATATGAAAATAAGAAGTTTAAAAACTAAAGTTTGTTAAATTTTCAGCATGAACATTTACTCCTCAGAAATTGAGAATCACTACAAATCAGGACTTCATTTATTGTTTGCTGATTGTTTAGACTTAAGAAAATATTAGTAATGAAGATTAAACTTATTTTTTCCAGAAAAAAGTATAATATTTTTTGATGTGATAAGTTTACATTTAAGTATTGACCAGACTTTTAAAGGAACTTAGGGGCTTATTTTGCTTTGTTTTTGTTTTTTTAAGCCAGAGAAGATTGTCTCAGATTTACATAGTGCTTTCCAGTTTATGAATTGATTTCATATCCAGTATGCCATGAGAGTCTCACAATACTCCTGTGAGTTGAGTAGTGGAGGTAGTATTAGCCCCATTTCATGGATAAGGAACCTAACAATCAGAGAAAGCAAATGGTTTGCATACAGTATCCATGTATTTCTGACTTCAAAGCATGCTTTGAAAGTTGAAGCATGTTGAAAACCAACTAGGTTTCCTAAGGAGGCTGTGTTTTCCTTAATGCATCAAAATCCTAAACCTAGAGTTGGAAGGATCCTCAGAAGTCATTTGGTACAATCTCATTATTTTACAGATGAGGAAACTGAGTCTGAGAGATGTTAAGTGATGTGCCTGAAGTCAGGTGAGTGTCAAGTAGCAGAGTCAGGATTTGAACTAAGAACTCCAAGTTCAGAACTTCATTCATATGAAAAGTGTCTTCTCTTTTAAACAAATATTTTACCATTAAATTTGGGAGGGAGAATGCTTGAAGGAATATTTTATAGGTAAATCATAATTTGAAAGAGTAGAGTCAAGTGTGGGAGGGGGGGATGAAGGAAGAGATAGATTTTCATTCTGACAAGAAAGATTCACTGAGTATAAGCCTAAGGGGTAGTGAGGAGACTCAGATGCTTAGATGGGGGAGTGAGGCAGTAGGAATCTGGCCCTCGGGGATGGTTTACAGAGAACCTTAAAGGAGGAGTCAAACCATCAAAACAAATAGGCAGGAATACCTTGCATCTGCTACCCTGCCTGGTTTCAGCTCCCCTGGATAAGATGCACTGCTGCCAAGTATCCCCGTGTGTCCCATGCCCCACTACTTTTCCTGCCCACTTTTATGTGTTGTCTCCCCATTAGATTCTAAGTTAATAGAGAGCAGGGACTATTTTTCTTTTTAGTAATTTTATCCCCAGCACTTAGAAAAGTGTCTGACACATCATAGGTACTTAATAAATGTTTATTAGATTAGGTTGGATCAGAATAACCAAAAAAAGAGTTCAGGCATCATATTCTGGTTTTCCAATGACCAGTTTACTTGTTTGGTGTTTAAGGCAGCAATAGTGGAGTAGAAAAGCTCTGGGCCAGTATGTGATGGTGCTTGACTGCAGTCCCAACTGTAGGGGAAACTGAGGTTGACAGATCTCATGAATTTAGGAATGCTGAGCTATAGGAGGTTATGCCACTCATGTCCATACTGATTGTCATTATAATTGGGAGCCCTATAGGAAGCAAGGGACTACCAGGTTGCCTGAGGGACAAAGCTCAGGTTAGCAATGAAGCAGGTCAAAGATCCCTTGCCTATCAGAGTGGGATCAGGCCATGACTAGTACCTGTATTTACAACCTGGGCAAGACAGGAGGACACAGTCTTTCAAACAAACAAACAAAAAATAGCATTGGTTGGGTCCTCTGAAGACATGACTTTGAATTCCTACTCTCCCTACTCTACTGGGTATTTGAACTTGAGGGAATTACTGTCCCTCCATAAGCACTGGTTTCCAAAACCATGGAATAAGAGGGTTGGAATAAATGCACCCTACAATTCTGTTTTCCCCCATTTTTAAAGTCCCTGGTGGTCTTGTAGTTAGGATTTGATGCTCTCACCACCACGGCCTGGGTTTGATTCCCCGTCAGGGAATCATAAAAATGAAGAGGTTTACCCACAGAGGATTAGGGTTGCCTGAGACCCCAAAATACCAACATGCCGGGTCCTGCCGAAAGAATTCGACTCAAGTCTTCTCAGCCAAAGAAAAGGAAAGTTTATTGAAAGTTCATTAAAAGTTCACCATATGGGGTAGATTCTTAAGGAGCCAGTCTATGCTAGGTTATTCTATGGCACTCTCACAGAGCAATTCTGTGCTAAGCCATTCTACGGCGTTCTCACACCCCACATGGAAGGGAGATAGGATTCTTATATACAGAGGAATCTAGGGGTGGTCTAGAGGAGTCTTCAGGAGGAGTCAATGAGGTCAGACTCCAGTAATGAGTTTGGGGAGAGTCTTTAGGAGTTAATGAGGTCAATGCAAGAGTGGATTGATATTTTGATAGGCTCAAGGGTGGGAAGCAGGATGGACAATGGAGGGCCAGGCTAATAACAGAGGTTTGGGCCCAGCCACAATGAAATACTTATGGCCTCTGCAAATGCCTCATCAAGTGGGAAGATTCAACTAGACTTCAAGGGGTTTCCCAGAGCCTGTACCTCAAAGATTCAAGGAGAGCTCAAGGGGGGGTCCCAGAGCCTGCACCTCATCATTAGGTCTTAAATAACCTCCCATATCTACCAATATCTTAGCAGTGTCATTGGTTCTAGGTCTAAATCTCTAACCTTAAGTGTCTTCTTTTACAGAATCATAGTATTAGAAATGGAATGGCCATAAGAACTTATAAATTTAACCCTTTGGTTAAAACAAATACACAAACAAAACCTTTCTGCATATAATTCCATATTGGTTGTACTAAATACTCTCTAAGTTTCTTTCTAGTCCCACAACCTTTGATCTTAGGTGATTAAGCCTCTTTACACCCTTTACAAACTGCTCCTGGCATGGGCCAAGTATTGGCAATTTTATCTTAATGTTTAATTAACCTCTTGGAAGAACCTCTGAGCGCCTGGTCAGAGAAGAGTACAAATGGAGCTTAAGCACAAGCACTCCTGATCTTTCAGCAAACATAACCCCTAATAATAATCATAGCTCGTCTTTCTTTGGCATTTAGTTTAACAAAATGCTTTAACCATAATAACCCTGTGATTATTGTCTCCATTTTGCAAATGAGAAAACCAAAGCATAGAGAGATTTAGTGATTTACCTATATTTGGATATTTTCCAAAGTGTCAGGCCTGACATTCAATCCAGGTCCAGTGCTCTTTTTGATGCCTGTGACCTACTCTGACCCACCCTTCAGAGAGTTTGGCAGTTGACAAGTGCAACTGCCTACCAGGGGGACGTTATATTGACAAAGAATTCTCATTATTTCCTCTTTAAAATGGGAAAGGTAAGTGTGTGAACAATAATTTACTTCATATCTGGTTATTATGTGGTTTTTACTTATTTAGTCCTCAGTTGATTTTTTCCTCTTGTGGACCAATATGCCTTAATTAACAACAACAAGAACAAAAAACAAGTTCTCCTTTCCTGTGCTATGACAACAAAATGCACACGAATCCTGAATCTTGCACGAAGGGCAATATTCTACAATGAAAACAAAACTGCATTTGAAGTCCTTCTTCTGGCACTGACTAGCTATGTAATCGTGGACAAATCATTTAAACTTTTGGGTTTTTTAAAATTTGTTTATTTGTTTTGGTTTTGTTTTTTTCCTCTTCTACAAAATGAGTAGGTTCAACAAGGTGACTCCTAAGATCCACCCCATATCTAAAGCTATGATTTTGTTCTTCCCTCTATGTATGTAACTTTCTGCCTAAGATCTGAAATAACTTCCTCTGTCAGTCTTAGGCCTCAAATAACTTCCTATATCTACCAGTATCTTAGCAGTATCTTTGGTTCTAGGTCTAGATCTCTAACCTTAAAGGTCATCTCTCAGAGAATCATAGAATTAGAAATGGAACGGCCATTAGAATTTATAAATCCAACATCTTCTTTTTACAGATGAGGAAACTGAGGCCTAGAGTCATTAAGTGAACTGTCCTGGATCACATAATTGGTAACAGCTTGAGGCAGAATTGAATTCTGGTCTTCCTAACTGTCAAATCCAGCATTCTTATGAAATATACCATACTCTCTCAGAAAGGCAAATGTCAAGGGTCGAATGTAGTCCAGTTCCCTTATTTTACAGATCATGAAGTTAGTTAAGCAATTTGCCAAAGGTCTTTCATAGAGTAAGTAGCAGAGTCAGCATTTGAATCCCCAGTGTCTGACTCCAAATCTTGAGCTTTTCTCACTGTACCACATTAGGCACTAGAAGTCACTAAATGGTCACTGAAGGAAATAGCCGCCAGGCAATCAATAAACAATAATTAAACTCCTGTTATATGCCAAGGACTGTGCTTAGCCTTAGAAGTAATCAACAGAGGAAAGATACTAGGAAGAAAAAAGATCAGGAAAGACTTCCCATAGAAAGTAGGATTTTAGGTGGGCTTGAAGGAAGCTGGGGAAGCCAAAAGGTAAAGATGAGAAGGGAGAGCATTCCAGGCATGGAGAACAGTGCAGGAAAATGCCCAGAGCTAAGAGATGTTTGAGCAACAGTAAGGAGACTATTGTCATTGGATCATAGTGTGTGTTGGGGATGGGATGAAGTACAAGGTTTAAGAAATCTGGAAAGGTGGAAGAGGGCAGGCTATAGAGGGCTCTAACTCCAGAGGATTTTTTTATTCAATCTTGGAGGTGACAGGGAGTTGTTGCAGTTTACAAAGTAAGGAGCAGGGATAACATGACCAGAACTGTGCTTTAGGAAGATCACTTTGATTGCTGAATGGAAGATGCGCTAGAATGGGAAAACATTTGTGACAGGTAGACCAACCCACAACGAAGTGATGAGGCTTTCACCACTATCAAAGCAGAAAGAGAGGCAAATGCAAGCGATATTATGAAGGTAAAATTAACAGGCAGCAGATTGGCTATAGAAGGTGAGAGACAATGAGAAGTGGAGGACGACACCTAGATTTCATGCCTGGGTGACTGGGAAGATGGTTGTGCCTTCAACAGTAATATGGAAATTAAAGAGGTAGGGTCTAGGGGAAAAGTAATCAATTAAACTTTGGATAAGTTGAAGATATCTATGGGACATACAGTTTGAGATATCTATTAAGTATTTGATTATATGAGTCTGAAGGTTAGGAGAGAGATCTAGATGTACCCTTAAAGGCCATCTTTCAGAAGACCATAGGATTAAAGATGGAAGTGCCATAAGGATTCATAGATTTGACAGTCATCGGCATAGCAATGACAACTGAAATCATGGAAGCTAATAAACTCACTAAATGAAAAGGGTACAGAGGGATAAGGAATGAGGGACCAGGCAGTACTTCATAGGATATCTAGTTTTTTGGATGTTACTTTGATGAAAATCTAGTCAAGGAGATTATGAAAAAGCAGTCAGAAAAGTAGGAGGAGATAAGAAATAGCCATTTCCCTAGAGAAAACCTAGAGAAAAGAGAAGAGGTGATTGACAATGTCAAAGCCTGCAGAGAGGTTAAGAAGGCTGAGGATTTCATAGGCATTCCTTACTTTCTACCATTTCCTCCATAAAAAAGTCTATTTTGCATTAAACTTAATAATAATGATAATAAAAGCAGGCATTTAAAGGTTTACGTGGTACTTTAAAAACATTATTACATTTGCGCCTCAAAAAAACAAACTAAACCAAACCAAATCCTGTGAGGCCCATGCTGCTGGTTTTATTAACCCCATTTTATAGAGAAACAAATTGAAGTCTCAGAAAGTTTAAATAGTCTGAGATCACAAAGCTGGAAAGTGTCAGAGGTAGATTTTTAAACTAACTCTCTCAAAGCTAACAATTTGCATTTCCCACTTAGATAAGAGATTAAATATTTGCTAAAGCTGTTTTTCTAGCACGTTCATCCCTAAGGTTGGAGAAATTTAAACTCATTAGGAAATGTAAGCATGTATTTAATCAGAGATGGCCATAATTACTAAAAACAAAGCAAAACAAAACAAAATTCAAAAAACCCTCCAATTATCTTTGGAAAGGCAAGTGTAAACAGAAACTAACTTCATCAATTTACTCATTCTTCCCTGCTACAGACAGTCACAGCATGTACACAGATAACATATATAAAGCATGTTTCTCAAATGTGTTCAACCAAATTCAAATAACCTCATAATATTTTAATTGACTATTTAATAGAACTACTATATTCTAGTTAATGGAATATGTTATATTTAGAAAGTGTTTTTGAGTGATTTTTAGTAATAAGTTCTCTTGAATTTATGGGCCAGCCAAGACTTGCATATCAGATTTTACATTTCTCATTGATTTCATTTTCTAATATCCTTGTTATGGATAGATTGTTAAGTGGAAGAGATAGTATGTCAGGGCATCTTTTCAATTTTTACACAATTATTAACAGTGAATTGTTAGAATTTTGGTAGACTGTTTTCATTCTTTAAAATCCATTGAAAAAGAGGACAAAAATAATTTAATATTGACATAGCATTGCAATCTCACTGATACAGATACTCCTTCTATCCATGAAAGTTGTCTATTCCTTCTTACTCTATGATGTTCTTATCCATTTTTTCCTATAAATCTTTCCTAGGAGTGTGCCCAGTGGGCCCTATTGGAAATTCTTGGTGGATTCTACTGGAGTGTACAAGTAGGGAGTATCAGTACTCTCTTTTTGCTGGCCACATCCCTGGTCCACCTTCTATTCTAGTCCTGCATTTCTTCAAAATCATTTTTTTGCCCTGTTTCTCTTGCACAACTCTTGGTTGATAATATGTTATAACCTATACAAACACACTATGCACTTCTCCAGTGTTCTTGGGTGTTCTGTTCTTCAACTGATGTTCTTCAGAGGCTGTGGGATCCCATGACTTGTAGCCATGTAGCCCATTCAGTGAATAGGCATCTTTAAGAAGTGAGTCAAGGAATGGCCCCTTTAATTCGAAAAAAGAAAAAAAAATCAAGCTGGGAGGGGAAGACCCTCAGGGTTGCTGTTCCAAAGAGAAACAATTACCATCCACATTCACTCTTAAGTGAAAAGGGCCCAAAATACAGCCACTAAGTGGAGCTTGGGAAGGGACCTATTGTGGTTCAATCTTTGAGCTTCAGAGTGAACTGGTTTTAAGGTTTTGTGAAAGAAAGAAAAAAAGAAAGAAAAAGAAAGGAAGGAAGGAAAGGTAATGGTTATGGGATTTGAAGATCTTCCATACCTCTTGAACTTGCTGATGTAGAAGGAAGGGGTGGGGCAAGAGGAAGCCAGAGGCAAGCTACAAGCTTGAGAATGTGGATGTTTACTACATTAACTATGTGTGCCAACTCCATAACTACTGTGATAGCTTTGACTTTCTGGTTTTGGGACTCAGTTTTCTGGTATTTGAATAAATGTTCTACCTATATCCCCAAGTAGAGAGCCTGTTACATTTTGTGATTATTAACCATATCAGCATATTTATAGTTACTGTAGGCATTGTGAATACTGCATTGTTGATACAGGAAGAGAAACAAACCCAGAAAAGTAACAAATAGGTGTGGAACTCCCAAAAAGGGATTAAACAATTGGCTTAATGATTAGCAATTTTTAGCCCAGTAGACAAACTTTTTCCTAAATGGATCTTCAGTCTAGAAAGTTCTCAGTTAAGTTGTCTCAACTCATATAACAATAAGGCAAATATTTTAGATCTTCTTAAAAATAAATAGAAAAAAAGTATGAATGAGTTCCTGGTATTCTCTAGGCAAATTATTAGATATCAGTATTCTAAGGATACAAAATTCCATGTTTTTCTTATTAACATCCATGCTCATCATGGGAATATAGTGCAAGAAATATTAAAACATTCAAATGAGCAAAGCTCATCTCAAAAATTCTTGTTTGATCTGTATAGGAACCACAGTGGAAACTTATCCTAGCTGAATTTTTTAAAAATGTGAACTTTTTTTTCAGTGGATCTTTGTGATGGCTCCTAAAGCACTAAGTAAGTCCTTGGATATGCATAGGGGACCTAAAAATCTCCCAAAGGAGGCTTCACAATGCTGCAGTTCCTTTAATGTTGTAGCATTGTTAAAGGGAGGATGTGATAATCGCGCCTATTTGCCCCTCACTCTACCTAGATGTGGCCTAGATGGATTTTCTTAGTATAGTCTTCTATACCCTTCTCTACACCTGGAAATAGAATGAAATGTTTTCTAGATTTCTAGATTATCTTTGAGCCCCCAAACAGAGACAATGCTTCTGACAAAACACCTTAGTGTTCAATCTCCTTTGAGAGTCTAACACCAAGTACAAATTGGATCAAATGTGAAACAGAAAGCTTAAGCACCATTAAAAAGTAAATACTATAGCTGTCATGTCGTTGGCGGTGACTGAAACTCTATCTCTCATGGAAAAAAAGAAAAGTGGTGAGTTCATATAAAACCCATAATTACTGACTCCTACTTCACAGTGGTGTATGAATGACTGGAAAAGTACTTTTCCAGCTTCTTCTCTTCTGATGATGGAAGGCTGCCTCCATCTTTCTTAATCAAAGGCATCATAAATCTATTAACAAAAGATGAGAACACCAGTAATCTTTCCAAATGTGATCCAATTGTTTATCTATTTATACAAAGCATTAATCATTTGTATAACTCACAATTCTTCAAACAGAGGAAAATAATGTAGTCCCCTAGGAGTTAAAATGTGTGCTAAAACAAATTCTAGTGGTATAAAGATCAACTCATCAATTTGGTGATTACTGAACAAGGTCTCCAAAGGACCACAACATTCACACCACTGTGACTTTTGTAAGACCTTTGGCAAAAGCTTTCAACTCAGTTTCAAACTTTTGTTTTATTTATACACTACAAAGATAATATAGTTCCAGACGTGTTAAGAACAATTTGGCTTCCGCATGGAAAATTGTCCTTTATTTAAAATACACTACCAAACAATAATGTAAAGAATAATTGATGTGAAAGAGGAGATGTTCTCCGGGCAAGATATTACCTCCATTTTATAGATGAGGAGATAGTTGAGAGGTTGTGACTTTTTTCATAATCACATAGTTAGAAAGTGAATGGCACATCTGATACTCAAGCATAAATCTCAAGATTTCCAATCCAATTCAATGTTCTTGCCACTATATGCCATGTTTTCTTCCTAATGTAAAAGGGAAGAATTATAAGAGCCATGGGAAAGTGCAACATAGTACCTTGTATGTTACTGGGTTCCTGCCTCAGGAAGACCTGAATACAAATTTGGCCTGAGACACTTACTATCTGTGCAACTCTGGGCAAGCCACTTAACCTCTGTTGGCTTCAGTTTCCTCATCTATAAAATAGAGATAATAATAACACCTATCTCACAGCATTGCTGTGAGGATCAAATGAGATAATAATGGTAAAGCACTTAGTACAGTACCTGGTACAAAGTAAGCTCTATGTAAATATCTATTATTAGCTATTATGACCACTTGTAGATGATATAGAGGATTTCCCAGTCAAGAAACATTGAGTGCTTACTATGCGTTAAGCTCTGGGACTTCATTCTGTCTGTCTTCATCCCCTTCCAACTAAACTCTACCTGCTTGGACCCTGCACGCTAATAAGTGAACTTTTACCTTGTTAGTTTGGAATAGGGCCTCCCCATCAATTTCTGGCAATACATGCACATGCATTCCTGGTCAGGTTCAGGTTGGAGGAGTAGATGAAAGGTATAACTAACACATTCCATTTGTAATGGGAAAAGCGGCAGATTTGGAGTCAGGGCACTTGAATTTGAATCTGACCTCTGTCATTTAATCTCTCTGAGTCTCAGTTTCCTCATCTGATAAATAAAAGAGGGTATTAGATTAGTGATTTTTTATTATTTCCAACTCTAATCCTAGTAAACCTATCACTTCTGAGCTCTCTTCCTACTCTGAGATTCCTGAAGAAATCTTGGGCAATGTGAGCTCTCAAGGGCATGAGCCAAGCTGCCCTTTTTTTTTTTATTCCGTTTTAGTTTTAAAAATAATTATAATTTTCACCATTCCCCATCCCTTTATCTTATCACTCTCCCTTGTTATTTCAGTACTTGGTAAGATAGATTTAATTTCTTCACCTCACTGAGTGTATACACACACACACACACACACACACACACACACACACACACACACACTTTTTTCTTCCTTTTTTGAACCAATTCCAATGAGCGTGAGGGTCAAACCTTGCTCATCTCCTCACTTTCCCCTCCACTCTAAAAGCTCTTCCTTCTGCACCTCTTTTATATGAGATAATTTTCCCCTCACCTTCTTCTACTCTAGTGCATCCCTCTTGCTTTTCCCTTCATTTTTTTAAGATCATCCCAATGTAATTCACTAACAGCATACCCTTTGTCTCTGTAGACTGTTTCAAACTTTCCTAATAACGATGAAGGGTTACGGTCAATTTTGCTAGATAGTTTATCTATGATTGTGATCCTAGTTCCTTTTCCTTCCAGAATACCATAGTCCAAGCCCTTTGCTCCTGTAACACAGAAGCTGTTAAATCTCATGTAATTCTAATTGTGGCTCCATTTTATTTGAATGGTTTCTTTCTGTCTGCTTACAACATTTTCTCCTTGACCCGTAAACTTTGGAATTTGGCTATAATATTGCTGGGAATTTTTCCTTTTTAAAACACATTCAGGAGGTGATTGGTCTATTCTTGTCATTTATATTTTAGCCTCTGGATCTAAGATATTGAGGAGGTTTTCCTTTATAATTTCTAAAATATGATGTCTACACTCTTTTTTTTGATCATGGCTTTCAGGTAGTCCAGTAATTCTTAAATTATCTTTCCTCCATCTATTTTCTAGGTCAATTGTTTTTTCTTATGAGATGTTTCACAATTCTATTTTTTCATTCTTTTGACTTTTATTATTTCTCGGTATCTCTTGAAGTCGTTGGTGTCCATTTGCTCAATTCCAATTTTGAAGGAATTTTTTAGTGAGATTTTGTAGCTTCTTTTCCTTTGATTCATTCTTTTTAAGTAGTTCTTTTTTTCCAGTGAATTTTTGTGCTTTTTTTTTTTTACCAAGCTCTTAATTCTTTTTGCATAATTTTCTTGCATCACTCACTTCTTTTCTCATTTTTTCTTCTTCCACTCATCACTTTCATAGAGTCTCCTAAGATTCTTGTTTAGCTTGTGTCAAATTAGTATTGTTTTTCTTTGAGGCTTTCCTCGAAGCCATTTTCACATTATTATCTTCTTTTTTAGTTTTTGTCTTGGTCTTCCGTGCCAAAATAGCCACTTTTTATGGTTTAGTTCTTTGTGTTGTTGTTTGCTCATTTTTTTCAGCTTATTTCTTGATTTATACTTTATGTCAGAGTTAAGTTTGGCTCACCTGCGGTATGTGAAGCTTCAATATTTTTTCTACTGCTATTTTCAGAGCTAGTTCTGGGAGTCTTCATGTTTTTGATTCTTCCAAGGTGGTGTGCTCCAAGGAGTGGTGTGATCACTGCTCTTCTGATTTATGCTCTGGTCTTTACCCAGAAGGTCTTTACTCTTGTTCCTCTGCAGCCACAAATACTAGCACTCCTATTGACCCTGAAACTATGACGGAGTTTTCTGCTCTTTTGCAGCAACAAGCATTTGAGCTCCCCTCTGCCTTGGAATTACTCCCTTATGAATAACTACAAACATTCATCTCTGCCCTGGTACTGCAACTCAGAACTTTGTATGGGCAACAGAGTTGCCAGTTAGCTCTAGCTATTCCCAGTGCGAGCAAAGGGTCTCCTGTAATATTTTACTGACGTCACTTACCATCTCTGGGATGAAAGCTCCTGAAGCTGCTGCTGTTATTACTATAGCAACTACCTCCAACACCTTCTACTGGTGCTACCACTATGTGTGCTTAGGACCAGTGCCCACCCTGGTGTCACAGACCTCTCCTGCCAACCTCCCAAGCTCACTCAGACCAGAAAAATGTCTCACTCTGACCTTTTGTGGGTTCTTCAACTCCAAAATTTGATGTGAATTATTACTTTAAAATTGTTTGAAAGGGAACATTGGGAGAGTTCACCTGGATTGCTGCCTCTTATCCACCCTCTTGGCTCTCCCTGCTCTAAATCTTAATGGAAGATAAGTCATGTTCCAAGTAAGTACAGAAAGCAGGGTCCAAGATGGACAAGACAGGGTCAGAAGCAAAGGGAGGAGAAGAGAGAGGTAATTCTGCCCAGTTATTGGAACCTAAGATTCAAATGACCACCAAGTTATTATATCTTCTGGGCATTATAAAAATGTAACGCCATGGCTAGGTACAGGGCTGGTGAGTCGTACCTTCACAATGGCAGTCTGCATCAGTCATGAATGAGGTCCTTCCGCCTGAGAAACCTTAAGATTTTCTAGGTGAAAAGGGAATCAATTAATATTGATTACTTTGATTTATCTTTAATTTGATTATAGGATTAAACTCCTTTCTTTAGGAAAAGCTAGCCCTAACAGCTAAGTCAGATTAATATGGATAGTTTTTAAACTCTAGGTTGCCTATAGATTTAGTGAATAGATAGATTTATAAAACTTTATCATTTAGTAGCAGATAATTTAGAAGAATAAAATAATCATAAAATCATAAGGTTTTTTAAAAGGCATGGTTCCCCATTCTAGCAGAAAGGGGCATTGATCAAAGGTTAAATTCCTCTTTCCAATAGGTGTAAATTAAGTAATCTAGTTTCCTAAAGTTAAGTCTCCTTTTCTGACAGCTGGGAAGATGTTGACCAACTACAACTCCCTCTTTCCTAGTTCCAGTTACCTTTTTCCCTTGGATCCTCTAAGCAAGTTCCCCTTTCTAGAAGCTAAGAAATCATGTCAGTTGATCTGCAGGCCCCTTAAAGTATTATTTCTGGTTTCAAAATATAACAGAAGCAAAGCAAAGACTTCTGGGGGAGAATTAAGAAAGTCTAACTATTAAAGTGACTTGCCTTATGCAACTGAATTACTTTCAAAGTAAGTTTCAGTATTTTTTGTTCCTCTTTCTTGTTATAAAAATCAGCTCTGTAAATTGTTCCTGTCTCTCTGACCTCAGAGCAGTCAAATAACCTTATCTGATATGCAAATGCTAGCTTTGCAAATTAAATCATATATGGCTTAGTAACTTTGTCCTCAGTTTTATTTTTGTTTCAGATAATCAGTTTTAACATAGATCAGTATCTTATATCACAACCTCCTCCTATCAAACATCCTCTGAGTTGTAGAGAGGATAAATAAGTCTTTAGGATAAATGGAGACTACTTGGACCCCTGAGACATGACCTTCATTGCTTCCTCTGGAGTTATTATATCTGATTTTTTTTTGATTGATGAACCTCTAGAGTGGGGTAGAGAGCTCCCTCTCTGTCTCTCTTTGTATCTCTGTCTCTGTCTTTGTTTCCTGCTCCATCTCACACACACACACACACACACTCATACACACACACACACACACACACACACACTCATACACACACACACACACACACACACACATATCCTCTCAAACACCACGCCCCACTTCCCACACACACTTAAAAAGTCGCAGAAGGGAAAAGGCAAAGAATGAGTCTCTTTCAAGATGTGGATTCTTCTTCCAAATCTAGCTTTCTTTTCCACTGCCAGAGATGATACTCTCCACTGACTCCTTAGAGAGTGTTTTTAAAGGATACCGGGGGTTTGACTGATTCTTCAGCTACCCTATAATTCCATTAGCAATAGATTGAGGTTGACCCTGGCCCTGATTCTGTGTGATCCTGAGTTGGCCAACACCCTCTCTGGGGAGTTGTCTCCTATGTACAATGAGGAGTGCCCAACGGCCTCTGCAGCCCCTTCCTGAACCCCTTGATTACCCTCTCCCGCCAATGGAGGGAGCAGGGCCCAGAGTGGATCTGGAGCTGGAGATGAACGTGGTGCAGAGTCAGTGATTCCAGAGAGTCCCCCCTCCATCTGGGGGACAAGGTCTGGCTGATCAGGACTCCAGCATTGCCCCAGTGAGGAAAGCTGAGGGGCAAGTGAGCATGAGCAGAGGTGTCTAGATCCTGGGCCCTCCCTGCTAATCTCTGTGCTGAGCATATACCAATGGAGGTGAAAGACAGATGAAAGGCTTCATATATGCAAAAAACTAATGACAACACTTTTAGTGATAGCTAAAACCTGAAAACAAATTTGGTACTCATCAGTTGGGGACTGGCAGAACAAACTCTGGTTTATTAACATAATGGAATGTTATTGTAAAATAAGAAATGACAAACATATTCAGAGAATCATAGAAAGAGTTATATGAACTCTAGCAGAAGGAAAAGTACCAAGAGAACAATGTACATATTGATCACAACAATAATACAAGAGAAAAGATTGAACCCAACAATGTAAATAGAACAATGTACAAAGACAGCTGAATTCCAAGTGGTTGTTCAAACAAATCTTGGTCTCAGGAAAGATAATGAAGCATCAGAGAGAGAACTGACCATGGATTTAGAGGTTTGCAGACATTGCTGGACACTGTAACTGTTGTCCTGTGATTTTTAACTTCCTATGTTTGTTTCAAGAAGAAGGTTTAATTCTCAGGTTGAAGCAAGCAGATATAACATTCACAATTTTACATAAAAACAAAAAGGACAAATAAAACTTATTTTTAAAAAATTCTTAGATATTCAACTTTTGCTTGTATATTTGCCACATTTTCCCCAATTTATTTTTTATTTCTCTTTTATTGTTATTCTGGGTAGAAGTTTTTCATTTTTAAGTAAACTAGCACATCTACCTATAATTATTTTTATTTGTTTAATAACAAAATGTGTATTTCCCCTCTACAGTTTAGAGAAATTTATTATTCTGTCATTCTCTGTGTATTACTATAGCTTTTTCTGTCTATACTTCATCCTAATTTTATTATGGTATATATTGGTGAGGTTTGGATCTAAATTTTAAATAAAAAATACTTTATCCCTTTAAAAAAAAGAAATAGATTGAACAACGTCTTCATTTTTCCTATATGAGTGATGAAGTATAAACAACTCTTTACGCTTCCTTTAAAACCTACAGACACTAATTTTAGACACCATGTGTCTAAACACACCTCATTGTTTCTGTTAACTGCCCCTTATATCCTGAAATTTCATCATTTGACTATACTACTTATGTACATACACATGCATATAGTATCTATGTATATATGTATACATATATGTGGTGTGTGTATATTACCTTAATTATATATGTGTATGCATGCATGCATGTTAATAAAAGA
>CM053581.1:156270733-156315264 GCA_028627135.1 Pseudochirops cupreus
TTAAGTTGGCACATGTAGTTAAAGTAGTAAACACCCACATTCTCAAGCCTTCAAAACAGGACAGGCTACCTCAGGCAAAGATCCTCTTCTCCTCACTCATGACAACTGCTCAGCATCCAGGCAGCTTGCTCCCAGCAGCTCCAGCCTCCCTGCAGTTCCTGTTCCTGGCAGTCCTCAGCAGGAATTCTTAGCAGAGATTCTGGCAGGCTTGAAGAAAAAGGAGTTTGTGCCACAACCGCAACCACTTCCACTGCTTCCAGTCTCCACAGCATGGACGCTAGCTTGGTTCTGGCTTTCTCTTGCTCTACTCCTTCCTTCTATGTTAGCAAGTTCAAGGGGCATGGAAGAGCTTCAAAACCCAGTAACATTACACCCTCCCACTTGTCTTACCAGTCCCATGTTTCTCCAGCTTTGGAAGAACACTAGTATGATAAAAAGAACATTTGACACAGTAAGAAAATCTGGTTTCATTTCAAAACTCTAAAACTTAGTAACTATGTAATTCTAGGCAAGTCACTTTGTCTTCCAAAGTCTCAATTTCCTCATCAGAAAAAAATGGGACTTATACTATATAGAAATAGTTGTGCTTACTTTCCATTCCAGGCTATACTCCTCACTCCCTGGACTTTCTCTCCCATGCCACAGAAACTTCTTTAGTTCATAAAACTGTAAATCTAGAGATCAAAAGGACTTTGGAGACTGTCTAGTCTAAACTTTTTACTTTACAGATGAAGAAACTGAGACCCAGAGAGGTTAAGTGACTTCCCCAAGTTCACACAAAGGGTAAGAGTGAGAGAAGGGATTTGAATCCAGATCCTGTAACTCACAAGGCAATGTTCTTTCTTCTTCTTTATGTCGGTCCCAAATCGGCTTCTTTACCACTTCTCCCTCATATTCCCTGTTCTTTGACTAAGTAGAATAAATAAATCTAAGATCTCTTCCCCATGATAAAACTTCAAATATATGAAGGGAAAGGAAAGGAACAAGTATACATTTCACTCCTACTATGTGCTGAGTACTTTACAAATATAACCTCATTTGCTCCTGACAATAACTCCGTGAGACTGGTTCTGTTATCATCCCCATTTTACATCTGAAAAAATGAAGGCAGATAAAATTTAAATGATTTACTTATGGTAACACAGCTAGGAAGTGACTACATTTGAACCTGGGTCTTCTTGACTCTAGGCTTAGCACTCTCTCCATTGAGCCCCTTAGCTGGCTTTAAGGCAACTACTAAGCTGCTGCCTCAGCCCCCACCTCTTATTTAAGTTAATCACTTTCATTTTCTTCAACTTATCATCATAAGGCATAGCTTCTGGACAGATCTTCTCAATTCAATTCGACAAACACCTTCTTCTGATTCAAACTTCAGCCTGCCAATATCCTTCGCAAACGTGTGATACCCAGAACTCCATGACAATGTGATAGAGGGGATACAAAGGAGAACGGACACAATAGAAAAGAGCATTGGGGAAGAGGCAGCCAAAAGACCTGTCAATAGCCCGAGGCTGGAATGCTGACCTTGAGGCTTCCTTGTGAACTGAGGTAAGTCACTTCTCAATTCTGGAGCCTCTATTTCCACAAGTGTATAAGTAGACAGTTGGACTAGCTGACTTCAAAGTCCTTTCAGCCTGTTTAATGAGCCTAGGATTTGATGGCTATGATCTTCCTCATTCTGGTCTTATTTCATTTAATGCAGCTTAAGGTTGCATTGATCTTTAAGGTTTATTAAAATCCTTCACAAACTATTTCTGACCTATCTTTACAGACTGATTTCACATTGTTCCTCCTCATGTACTCTATCAGTTCTCTGCTGCTTGTGCTAATTTTGGCCGAATGACTAACACCAAGAAAACAGAGGTACTCCGTCAATCAGCACTACACTATCCATACACAGAGAAGTTTTTGATGCTGTGGATACTACTTTGGTAGTATGCTTTCCAGGGATGTACACATTGATAATGAGGTTGATGCACCCATTGCCAGAGCTAGCTCAATGTTTGGGAGGCTCTGAAGTATGGAGAGAAGAGGTATTAGACTGCCTATCAAACTGAAGTCTACAGAGCCATTGTGCTGACCTCACTGTTGTATTCCTGTGAAACCTGGGCAGTCTGCCAGTGCCATGCCAGGAAACGGAATCGCTTGCATTTGAATTGCCTTAGAAAGATTCCAAAGATCACCTGGCAGGTTAAGGTACCAGACACTGAGGTCCTTACTCAACTATAACTGTCAAGCATTCAGACTCTGCTTCAGAGAGTGCAACTCCGATGGGCTGGCTTCATTGTTCAAATGCAAAACATATGCTAGCCAAAAAGACTGTTTTATGGAAAACTCACACAGGGCAAGCATTCACATGGTAGTCAGAAGAAGCAATATAAAGACACTCTCAAGGTTTCTCTTAAGAACTTTGGAATTGATTGTGTGACATGGGAGTCATTGGCATAGGACTGTTCAGCATGGCATGCCCACGTTAGAGAAGGTGCTGTGACTTATGAGCAAAGCAGAATTGAAACAGCTCAAAGGAAATGCAGGATGCACAGATTTGGAGTATCCACCCCAAATGTTCACGCGGACTATTTGTGCCTGACCTGTGGTAGAGCATTCTAAGCTCTTATTGGTCTGATCAGCCACAGTCCGAAACTTGACTCTAGCATAGTGATGCCATTTTGGTCCCCTTTGAGAATGAAAGACAACAACCAACCAATCCTATAAACTGGTCAACTTGCATCTCCTTAAACATAACATTCAACCTCCTCTTGTCTTGGAATAGATTGCCCCAGGCCTGGAAAGCTCTCCATCCTCACCTTCATTTCTTGGAATTCCTTGCCCCCTTCAACACCTTCCCCTTAAGGTCACCTCCTCATATAATGTATATATTTTGTTTCTTCATAGCTATTTTCATATCTTTTCTTTTAGAATGTGAATTCCTTGAGGGCCGGGACTGTCATTTGCCTTATTTTATATCCCCAGAGCTTACCACAATGTCTGCACATAGTAGATACATAATAAATATTTGTTGGCTCTGACTCTGACTCTCATCTTAGTTCTGTCCTCTGAGGCCAGTTAGAATGAATTTAATCACTTTTCCACATGACAGTCCTTCAAAGTATCTGAACTCTGATCTCATGGCCTTTTGAGGCTTCTCTCCAAGCTAAATATCACTAATTCCTTCAACTGAAAAAGATCCCACTTGACTGAGGCAGGCTAGCCTGGCCTACGCAGCATTATAGCCTCACAGGATTTACTGCCAGGAAGAATGGCATGATTTGCCATTTCCTTCTCCAGTTTATTTTGCAAATGAGAAAACTGAGGCAAAAAAGGTGAAGCGACTTGCCCAGAGTCACACAGCTAGTAAATGTCTGAGGCCAGATTTGAAGTCAGGAAGACTCATCTTCCTGACTTCATGACCAGCACTTTAATGCACTGCAAGATTGGAGTGGAAATAACCAAATGGGCGGCAGAGCCAGGAAGTGGTGTGAGGAAAGGGTGTTCAAAATAATTTTAATGTGGAATCTTCTTTCACTCATCATTCATTCATTGCTATTATTTGTCTGATGAAAAGAGGGACATCTATGAGGTCAAAGAATGAGGCCTTATTTAATGCAAAGGGGAGGATTTCTTGGTTCAATCCTCATCATAACTGATGCGTCATCTCAGCTGGATCCTTTCAGGAGCCCTTGTTACTCAATCTCCAAAATAGTCACATCATTTTGATTTGAAAGACGATCATTTTTATTTGGAGAAAGGTAACATTTGGAAGTTTGCTCAGTTTTGGGTGCATGAGTGTGCTAAACATGCCAACCTCCCTGGGAGGGAGGCCAGATCTGACTGCTAAAAAAAAAAGTTGCACTAATTTATTTAACTATTGATCCATTTGAAATATGTCCTCCTGGAAATGCCTCTAGGTGCCTATGCAAAATGACCTCAGAGAATTACATGGTATATATTTCTGAATATCAAGAGGCTCTGAATCAGAATTGCTCAACCAGCTTTTCCTGCTAGTCAACCAACTCTGAGGACAGCCATACTTTAGTGGATAGAGCAGTAGATTTATAGTCATAAGATCTGGATTTGTATCCAAGCTCTGTTATTTCCTTTGTGACATTGAGCAATTCCCATAACTTCTTTAGGTTTCATGTTTCTTACTTGTAAAATGAAGTTCATATAATCTCTCAGGTCTCTTCTAGTTCTCAATCTTCTGGATAATGGACTTTGGAAACACATAAAATGTGGAACTCAGTCAACAAGCATTTTTAAAGCACCTATTATGTAAGCACTGGGGATACAAAGAAAGGAAAATGACATTCCTTGCTCTTATAGAGCTTACAATCTTATGGGGGAAGCAACACGAAGACGATTATATACAAACATGAAGAATAAAATCTCAACATTGCAAGGAAATTGATGTGTCACCTAAAATGAAATCCTTGCCAGATAGTTGAATCCTTTCTACAATGGGAATTGGATCCCCAGCTAGGGGTCAGACAGCTAGCTACTGCTTAAGCATTTCTAGTACTAGAGGACTTCTTATCTCATGTAAGTCTGTTGCATTTCAGATGGCTCTTACATCTCAAAGGCCTTGTGATCTCATCACTGGGGACACTTCTTTCACAAGGGCAGAATGCAAGCCATCTACCTTCCCTCAACCTGTGTGTTACTTGACCATGTTCTTCTGTGGAGAATTCACTTGTCAGCTGGGAGAAGCCCAACCCTCAAAAGGCAGAGGGGTCCAAGTTGAGTTGAAAGCAGAAACATTTTATTAGGAGGAAAATCAGATGCTAGCAGTGAAGCACCCCAGTCCAAAGTACAAGAGAGGCCAAAACCCAGGAGAAGCAGAGATTTATCCTTGAAAACCACAAAGGGGAGGTTCGGGAAGGGGTTGGGGAAAAGAATGCACAGTCTTTCCCAGGAACAGGTGGGACACAGAAACAGGATGTTCTGCAGGAACAGTTGACTGAAAGTCTGGTTTGGGGCAGATATGGAGAAGGGGTGCAGAGTTCAGCAAGGTCAGACAGAGAACATTAGCAAAGGCATCTGGGAGTGAGTAAGACTTTGGTTCACCACAGGTTCCTGACTGGTTCCTTTCAGCAAATGAACTTATTCTTTGTCCAGGGTATTTACCCAATAAGGTAACTCAGAACGATACATACTAATCTCAGGGGGGTACTTCCACACACTCAGTTTGCTAGGAGTCATCTTCTAGGTCTTTTATATTATGTGGGTACCAGGGTAGGACTGAGACTCCTTTTCAGGTCATGCATTTCCTGAATGGCATCTCTTTAGATAGCTGTGCTTGGGGATACAGTGTTGTAAAGTTGAACCAACCTCAGAGACAGGAAGACCTGGGTCCCACCTCATATATAATGGCTGTACAACCTTGGGTAAGTCACTTGATTGTATATTGTAGAACAAGTACTGATCTGAAATGGGAGAGGAAGCTATTTCATTAGAGTTCCCAAATACCAGTTAAATTTATTTGTTTTTTCTGTTTGGAGGGCAGTTGGGGTTAAGTGACTTGACCAAAGTCACATGGCTAGTAAGTATGTCAAGTGTCTGAGGCCAGATTTGAACCCAGGTCCTCCTGACTCCAGGGCCAGTGCTCTATTCACTGTGCCACCTAGCCATCCTTAAATCTATTTTTAAAAGAAAATAAGAAATCTCTAATTCTTAGATGGTCCTTTCTTATAGCAAATCAAACACCTGCTCCCATCCCCACCTCAACCCCACCCATATCTACCCATTGCTCCTGTTTTTTCCTTCTTGAATAACAGAATATCTCATCCTCTTTCAGGGCAGTTAGGTGGTACAGCAGGTGAAGCACCAGGCCTGGAATCAGGGACATCCAAGTTCAAATCTGACCTCGGATACTTACTAGTTGTGTGACCGTGAGCAAATCACTTAATCCAATTTGCTCAGTTTCCTCATCTGTAAAATGAGTTGGAGAAGGAAATGGCAAACTACTTCACTATTTTTGCCAGGAAAACCCCAAATGGGGTCCCAAAGATTTGGATATGACTGAACCAACTGAACAACAAAATCACCTTCCATACTATACTGTCAAATATTTGAAGATAGTTTTTGTATCTACCACTAGGCCAAACAAGTTTTCTCTGCCTCAGGCTGGACATCCCCAGCTCTTTTCCCCCATGACTTGATTGCAACACTGCTCAACACTTTTATCACTCTTTTAAAAAATGCTTCTATTTTTCAATTTCCCTTTAAAAATGTGGGTTCAGAAATTGACATAATAACACAACTATGGTTAGATAAAGACAAAGAAGAAACATTAGCTGCATTCTAGATGTCATTCCACTCACCTTTTAAAAATTATTTTATTTTTCCCCGTTACATATTAAAAAAAAAACTTTAACTTTTTTTTGAAGTTTTGAGTTCCAAATTCTATTCCTCCTTCCCCTCTCCTCTCCCTGAGATGATAAGCAATCTGATACTGGTTATACACGTGCAATTATGTAAAACATTTCTATGTTAGTCATTATGTACAGGAAGATTCAAGCTGTTAACTCCTCTAATGAAGCCTACGATAAGGTTAGATTTTTTTGGCTGCTTCATAATATTTTTGAATCACATTGAACCTATAATCAACTATAATTCTGAGTTCTTTTTCATATATGTTGCATCTAAGAATAGCTTCCCTTTCTTCTTTTTGTGGAGTTGACTTTCTTAAAACAAAGTGAAAGATTTTACATTCATTATTATTTTGTCATTTTAAAAGTTGAACCATCATTCCATCCTATACAAAAACAAGGTAACAAGTACTGACAAAACTTACAACGTGCTAGACATTGTACTAAGCCTTGGGGAAACAAATAAGAGCAAAGAGAAAAAAAACAGCTCCTGCCCTCAGGGATCTTATATTTTAATGGTGAGAGAAAGCACACAAACAGGAGCTAGATAAATGGGGGGAAACAGTGGGAAAGATGGAAGAGGGTACACTTGGAGACATAGTATTAAAATCCAGAAATTCAGAAGCAGAGCCAAGAGGGGAATAAAGATTGAACAGTCTAGCCTCCTTTCCAACAAGGAAGTCCTCAGAGACCCTCACCAATGAGAGAATGGAGCCAACATGGAAGAAGAATATTCCAGAATGAGAAAGCTGCAGGGAAGTGTGGTGAGGAGGCTGAAAGAACAGGTGGATATTCAAGGGTGGGGAGGCCCCAGGCGCTGAGGGCATATCCAGTGTGAAACTGAAACTGAGACATGGTGACGAAGTCCCAAAGTCAAGAGCAGAACCAGGAAAAGAAGCCCATTGGGATCATATTTATGTTATCTAACATATATTTTCTTCAAAGTCTTTTCTCTCTTCACCTAATTTGCCTAAGAGGACAAAAGAATTACAATGACCTAGACCATGTCACAAAACTTCTGATGTAGTGTTTGATCTTCAGATGCTTTTCCTGCCTAGAGAAATGGATTTTTCTTTGTCACAGGGATAGCTTGTCACAGCTCATCTGTGATTAACAGAAAGGGCTTCTGCCCCAAATAATCTTTGTCCCAGGGCAATATAATAATTGTTTCCTTGTTACTATATGATTTTAGAAATAACTTGAGATATAGTTGTACCTGGTTCCAAAATGTCTAGGGTGGGTTTTTTATCCTATTCCACAATTCCTTGACCATTAATGTGTGGATTGGGTTCAGTTCAGTTCAATTCAATTCAACAAATATTTGTTAAATAATTTTTGAGGGCCCAAGTACAGGACAAAAAACAAAAAACAACAAAAAAAAGATTTTTTAGACCTCTTTCTGAAGGAGTTTACAGTTTATGGGGATGGACATAATAAGGCATTTACCCAAATCTCTAGGATGCAAGGTAGAATGTGGAACAAAGAGATCCAGACAAAGTGTTCTAGGAAAAAAATCAACAACCAGTTTCTTACGAGACATTCAGGGAGTTCAGCAAACTTTCACTAAATTTCTAATAGGTGCAGACTACTATGGAGACAAAGTTTAGATAAGATACAGCCCCTGATAGCCCTTTCCCCAAACCCCTTCCCACATCCCAACTACACACACACATACACACACACACACACACACACACATTTACAATGAAGTAGGTGAATAAGATCAAAATATAGATAATTTAATGTACAATATTAAATAAGTGAGTAACAAGTTGCTTAAAAGAAAAGACCAAGTAAGGTATGAAGGCAAAAGTATTTAAGAGAAAACTTCCCAAAGGAGAAATACTTAATATGAGCTTTAAGAAGGACTAGAAATTCAACCAGAGAAAAAATGAGGTGGGCAACAATAAAAGTTTACATCTTGGTACTTCAGCCTTAGTAAGGCCTTCTTTTGGTGAATCAGAGGAGGAGAAAGGGAAAAGAATAATGAATTCAGCATCTTGTAGCATTTCTACATTGCCTGTCGCTGAATGATCAGGCTGTCAATCAATATTAAATTATAACAGTTGAAACTGACGGATAAATCAGTCAGCCCATGCCATGGGCATGCCCTATAACCAGTCCTGGGGATCTGATTGGTAGAAGATGTCTTGTATGTAATCCTAGATGAGGTTGTCTGCTCTTGTCATGGATACTATTGGTGAAATTTCAACCCTGCCCTACCTGGAGTGTTTTGTGACTGTCATCTTTTCCAATGGCAACTTAAATATTCCCTAAATTTGTAATTTCATTAATGTGAGTATTCATTTTTTTTCAGCAATTCAGATCACAATCCAACTACATCCTTCTTTTTTCTTTCTTATTTGACTCTTGTCAATGACCTACCACAAATCTTCCACAGGAAGCATACCTAATGTAGTAGGAACATTCTTTCATTTCTTTTGACATCACATGAATGCCAATGGATCGTGATGATCATTGATTATGGGCTCTTGATTGAGTTCATTGATTACCTAGCTCTTGCCACATGACATTCTACTTTTCTGATCATACAACTCTGTGATAACATTCTTCACACCCACTTCTCTAGAATCTTTCTTCATTGTTTCACCCGACTTTCATCATGTAGGTCTTCATTTCTCAACAGAAATCAAGATCAAAATGCCTCTGCCAGGGTGAGTAACATCAGGGAAATCATAGTCCTAGTTCATTTTAAGCATCTTGCTAACTATCAGATTTGTTGGTATGTATGAGTGTTTTGTGGCTGGTTGGATAAGGAAAGAAAATGTGGAGTATTGGAGGAGTAAGTAGGTCGCAGTCATGGGAGGAAACATAAAAAATATTAGGAGAAAAAAATGAAAGGTGGGGAGAAGAAAAGGGGAGGAAAGTGGAGAAATCAGAAAAAAAAGGGAATTGGGTCAGACACCTTTGGCGAGTCATTTCCTTTAAGATATTTGTATTTGTGCCATTGGGACCAAAAGTTTCTTGACTTCCAATGTCTTTAAATTCTGTGATCTGCTGCCCACAAAAAACATCCTGGATTTCATTTTAGCAGAACTTCATAAACAGCATAAAGTTACAAATCTTTACAAAAAGGGGGAGATAGGCTTTTGCTACATTTGGAAACATGAGCTTCCTTAAGGGGAATGTGATATCTTTACTTAATAGTTTGTGTATTTGAGTCTGAGGATGTTTATTTTAAATCTGAATGTGCCAGGGAAAACAAAATAATTAGTTCCTATTGTGATCATTTTAATATGAGCTAGTGTTGTGTTATGGTAAATTGGGAGTCAGGAGTACTAAAATCAAACCCTGACTCTGCCACTCACTCACCTCTTTTCTCTGAGGCTCCATCTAAAAACTGGAAAGGGTCAAACTAAATGACCCTCAAAGGTGCCTTTCAGCTTTAGTAGTCTTTGCACATTATCTTAACAGAGATGGGTAGAAAATATTAGTGTTTCAGTTCTTACATAGCTTTGTATAATGGAAAGGGTGTTGAACTTAAAGTTTTAATACTTGCGTTTCAAACTCTACCACTTACAACCTATATGATCTTGGATGTGTCTTGTTAAGCTTCATCAGCCTCAGTTTCCTCATTTATAAAATCAGGGGGTTGGACTAGATGATATCTAAGGTCATTTAGAACTCTAAATCTATGATTCTATTATCCTAAGAAGAGGTTAATTATATTCTGTGGCAATCCGATCAATGAATTTCATTAACGAACCTCTATTGAAGGTCTACAAGATCACATGGTACTGTGATAAATTCTTTGGGAGATACAGAGGTGTGGAGCAATAGGAAGAAGTGGCCTCTAAATTACTATGACTTAAATGCTTTAAATTTTCCATAGCTCGATCTGTGTAAGAACTTCTTTCACCTATACAAATCATGGACTCTTCATTCATTAGTAAATAATCACTTCACATTCCTATTAGAAAAAAAAAATCCATTACCTGGAAGCCAGTCCTTTGAAAATTACTCTCCTCAGTCTCAGCTGGACTAGTCCTCAGACAACAGTCATACAATTTGTACAATTTGACTAGGTGTCTGTCCTTGAAGACTTTCTAGGTTAGGAGAACCTGCCAGAGTGTGTGTGTGTGTGTGTGTGTGTGTATGTGTGTGTGTGTGTGTGTGTGTGTGTGTGTGTGTGTGTGTGTGTGTGTGAGAGACAGAGAGAGAGAGAGGTTGGGGGGAAGAGTGAATAGATAGAAGATAATCTCAGAAGAGAGAGAAGGCACAAGCAGCTGGGGAGATCTACATACCTCCTACATAAAGTGGGATTTGAACCTGAGTCTTAAAGAAAGCCAGAAAAGCCAGGAGTTAGAGGGGAGGGGGCAATATATTCAAGGCATGAGGGACAGACAGTACAGAATCATAGAAGAAGAGTAAACCACTGTAGTTGGTTTGTAAAGAGTGTAGAGAGGAATAGTAAAATGAGGAAACTGGGAATAAAGAAGGAACCAGGTTATAAAAGGCTTTAAATATCCAACAGAAGAATTTATTTTTTAATCCTAGAAGTAATGGGAAGCCATTGAAGTCCATTAAGCAGGGGTATAATATGGTCAGATCTACACTTTAGGACAGATTGCAGATGAGAGAGTAAGTCGGAGAGACCATTTAGATAGTAACTGAAAATAGTCCATGTGAAACATGATGGGGCTGCCTAAATCACTGTTGCTCCATGAGAAGGCATTACCTTAATGAAAGCTGAGTTGCTGTTGTTAATACTGTAATGTATTGAACAAAATATTGTAGGACACCATTTAGAAGACTGACCCCTATAATTTACTTTGAGATGGAAAAATTATTCATCTGTTCATCATTTAACAGCATTAAATTATATTTTATTTCATTGCGACTTTTTGTTAGGGGAAATTGATTTAAATTCTATAGAAATCTAATAAAAAACTCTGATGTGAGGCATTGCGGATTTTAAAAAAACTCTCTTTTGAATATAGTCAGAGAATATTTAGACAGCAAAGATCATTTGGTCACATTTAGACATAGCAAGCTATGCTTTTCTCCTTTACAGTGGGATAAAGAACTTGTAGAAATTGTCTCTTGCTCTATAATTAACCAAATTTAAGATAAATCGTTCTGTCTGTCATGGAAACTGTTATTATCACTAAGAAAAGGGGTGGATGGGAGATAGTTGTCATCTCTGTAACCGTGTGTGTGAGAGTGTGTTTTTAGGAAAGCAACAGATGTTGACTACCCTTAACAGCCTGAAAACATTAAAATTGTTGTGGTGCCAGATGAAGAATGTTAATTGTCATTCTTTTATCTAATGCTTCCCTTGATTTCTGGAATAGTTCATTGTAATTCTAAAGGTGACTGGTGTAGAGGCCAGTGATTGCTTGTCCTAATCCTAGCAAACAGTACTCTGGCCCAATACTCCTTTACTCTTAAACAGAGTCAGAATTTGGGTATTTGGTTCCTGGGGCAAATACCTCAAGCTATGCCTCAGGTAAGTGGCATGTAGTACTTTCTCAGTTTAGGGATGGAGGGTCATACACTGGGAGAAGGAAGGGACACATCCCAGTCCGTCATCTGCTACCATACTGATTTTTTTGTTGTTGTGTTTTTGCTTTTCGAGAGGGGAAGGCTGGGTAATTGGGGTTAAGTGACTTGCCCAAGGTCACATGGCTAGTAAGTGTTAAGTGTCTGAAGTCGTATTTGAATTTAGGTTCTCCTGACTCCAAAGCCGGTGCTCTATTCACTGTGTCACCTAGCTGCCCTCATACTGTTTTACTTATTTTTTGTAACTTGTATTTTTACATCCTCTAGATTTCCCAATAGATCTCTCCCCTTCACAAGTCTCAGACAATAATCTCTTTTTAACAAAGAATAAAAAAGAGGGGAAATAAAACCAGTTCATCAAAGTTAAATAAGAGCAAATATATATATATATATATATATATATGTATGTATACACACAGCAGCATTTTGCTCCCACAGTTGTCGAGATTTGCAAAGAAGTGGGAAAAGAGTTTCTCAAAACTTTTCTTGGAGGTAAGTTTGGTCACAATAATTTCACAACAGTTAGTCTTGATTGTTTTGTTGTTGTTCTTTCTACTCACATTACTGTAGTCATGTATGCTGCTTCTGCTTGCTTCATTCTGTATCAGTTAATATGTCTTCTCATTTAATTAATTATTCTTACTAACTAACTATTCCTACTCTGAGGTTGCTAAAGGCTTGAAACTGCTATCATTACCCTTTAAATCTGGCCCCCTGGGATAAAGTCTTGATCAACCTTTCCTTTTAACTTAAACCTTTTTGTTTCTCACTCTCTCTTGCACTTATTGAGTCCTAGCTTCTTCCTGAAGACAGATTCCCTGACCACCCTTTCCTGCACTAATTACACTTTTACTCATAACCCAAACTCAGTGGTCATGGTGGGAGAGCTGAGATGCTCTTTTTGCTCAATCTTCATCCAGGTCACACCTGTTAACTGAAGGTGCCTTGATAGCTCTGTCTTGGGCTCAATTCTCTTCTCCCTCTATACTATTTCATTTGGTCTCATCAGCTCCCATGGATTCAGCTATCATCTTGATGTGTATGACTCAGATTTATTTTATACCCTAACTTCTTACCTGACCTTCAGTTTAAAATCTCTAATTGCCTATTAAACATTTCAAATTGGGTGTCTTGTAAACATTTTAAACTCAACATGTACAAAACTGAACTTTTTACCTTTCCCCCCAAACCCATTCCTCTTTTTAACTTCTCCATTACTAATGGTCCCATAATCTTCCCATTCACCCAGATTTACAACTTAGATGTCATTCTTCTACCATCCCCTTTATCCAATCTGTTGCCAAGTCCTGTCTACTCTACCTTTGTAACATCTGAGGTATATGCCTCCTTCTCTCCTACAACACTACCACCAACTTGGTACAGGACCTCATCACCTCACACAGTAGTCTGATGGTTCATCTGCCTGCCACAAGTCTCTCCACACTAAAGACCATCCTCAGTTGAGAGGTCAAAAGGATCTTCCTAAAGTACAAGTCTGACCATGTTATCTTTCTATTCACTAAACTCAAGTGTCTCCCTATCATTTCTAGGATCAAATATAAAATTCTATCTTTGGCAGTCAAAATTCTCATAAGCTGGCTCACCCCCTACCTTTTCAGTCTCCTTACATCATAACCCAGTCCCTCCGCCCCTTACTTGGTGATCCAGTTGTTCTTGGCACCATATCATCCATCTCTTAGTTCTGTGCATTTTCATTTGGCATAGTCACCCTCCTCATCTCTTTCACCTGGCTACTTTGGGTTCCTTCAAACCTCAACTAAAACCCTACCTTCTACAGAAAACTTTTTCTGATGCCCCTTAATTCTAATGCTTTCCCTCTGTTAATTACTTCCTATTTATTATGCATAGCTTAGTTGTACATAGCTGTTTACATCTGGTCTCCCCCATTCCATTGTGAGTTTCTTGAAAGTAGAGATTATCTTTTACCTTTCTTTATACCCCTAATGCTTAGCTCAATGCCTGGCACACATTAGTCACTTAATAAATATTTACTGATTTACTCACTATTTCCCCCAATAGAATATAAATACTTTGAGGGTCTTTGGTTTTTGTCTTTGAATTTCCAACCTACATGCTTTGCACTTAGTAAGGACTTAATATATGCTTTTTGAATAGAACAGAATAAGCATATGTTGTTGTTGTTATATGACTATTCATATATCTAAGTAATCATGTTTTAGTTCTTAGATATGATTACCTAATACAAAGATTTTTAACTTTTTTGCATGTCATGGAACTTATTAGCTTTCTGGTAAAGCTCACAGACCCTCTTGGAAGAATGTTTTGCTGCTTCCATATAATTGAAGGAAGTAGTCAATTTCATTAAGAGGTTAGTGAAAATGAAGACATATTTTTTTTTCTCATTCAACTTCATAGAGCCCTCTGAAATCTATCTCTGGACCTAGATACAAAAATTCTACACTAATAATAATAGCTCCTATATCTATAGAGTTTTAAAATTGTATTAAACATTTGTCTTCCCTTTTGTCATGAGTAACCCTAAAGCAAAGCAAACAATACTTATTTCTGAATGGCTAGAATGGATGCACATTTTCCTATTGTTTTGTTTGATTTTTGTCTTTAGATTTCCTCAGTCTCTTGAAAATGCTAATAACTAAAGAGAAAAGAACAGGTGGCACTTACCATCAGAAATGCAGGAAGGGCTGGAAGGGTGTTTAGTAACTGCTAATTGCTACGTGTGCTGACTTGGAAGCAGGTGCCAGGAAACAGGAACATTTGAATCTATGAAAATATGTTCAATCATGATGTGGTTTTCAATATTACAACAATTTTTGCACTGGAAGACACATCTTGTAACAGATCTAAACTCGTAGATTTCTTTTCTTGCTTTTATATTTAAATGTATTAGCTGAATATAAATGAGTAATTTGTCAATGTTTCATTCATTGAAGAAAGACCAAGAGTACCAGGACAATTCTGCTTTTACATTATGGTAAGTAAGACCTGTGTCCTGACAAAATTTTAGTCTGTCCAAGCATAGGATCATAAGACTGAAAACTGAAAGGACTTTAGAGGTCCTTTCACCTGTCTTCCCTCTGCCTTGTTTGACAGAAGAGGAAACTGAGGCTCAGAGATATGATGTGACTTGCAGGTAGTAAGGAATGGAGTTTTGGTTGCAGCCCAGATATTCAGCTCCAAAACCAATGCTCTTCATGACTTCATCTATTCCCAAGACCTTTCTTCTCATTCATTACAGATGAGAAAATTGAGGCATTATGAGGTTAAATGTCTCATCCAAAGGATCATATAGCTGTGTAATATCAAAGTTGACACAATATTGACTCTGCACACTGTATTCTAATTATTTGTATCATCAGATCCTGACTGATTTCAAATCACTCCACGTTCTCCAGACAAATCAGTCTTGTTCTCTTAACTCAGTGTTTATCCTTACTTCTCTGCCTTTGCAAAGATTATTGACTCCCATGCCTGCAACTCACTTCCTCCCCACCTCTACCTCTTAGAAACCTTAGCTTCCTTCAAGACTCAGCTCTAGCTGCCATTTCCTAAGGGAAGTTTTCTCTGATCCCTCATCAAATTATTTGTATTCACTCATCTCTTTACATGTTATATCCAGCAGTATGTTCCTTGAAAGCAAAGACTATTGTCTTTTTTTCTTTTGCCTTTATATTCATATCTCCTTCTCTTATCATGTTTTCTTGTTCATTTCCACCTTAACTCCAACCCCAAACAGTATAGCATAGGGAACTCCTGGCATGGAAACTTCCTTCACTGACAGCAGCTCAGCAACTCATCTATAACAGGCAATGCTCCTTGCTCTGTCACTTATTTCCTATGTGACCTTAGGTAACTCACTTAACCTCTCTGAGTTTCCCCATTTGTAAAATGAGGCAATTGGACCAAATCACTTCTAATGTCCCTTCAAGCTATATATTTATTATCATATCAACATATAATAGCATTAGTCAGTTGCCTACATGAATAGAGAGGTTAAGTGAATTGCTAATATTTGCATAGCTGCTATGCATCAAAGGCAGGACTTGAACCCAGGTCCTCCTGATGCCCAAAGTAGAGAGCCACAAATCCATTACACTTTTCTGCCTCTCATTTTGCTCATAATAAATGCTTGCTGAACAGAACTGAATTGCTGATAGTTCTGTAGACTAGATGAGGACAGGGGTTACATCTTAATCTTTAATCCTTCCCTGCTATCCAAGCATTTAGCACAGGGTCTTGCCTAGAGTAGTCATTTAATACACATTTGCTGAATTTGATTAATTGAATCAAAGCAAATTGCAGATTAGGAAAATTTTCAAACTAACCATTCCATTATCTTGTCTTTACCTTTAGTTGTTTGTAAGGAATTTTGAGAAGAGCAACATTTATTAGTGAGCAATCTGTGACACAAAGAGATTATTTACCATACCACAATAATTCACAGTAGAGTTACTGCATCAGTCTGGTGTTGAGGTTTGTGTTGGTGTTTTTCAAAGACATGGGTTTTCATTGTTTTGTTTTGTTTTTAGTTGCCACAGATCCAAAGATACATGGCAAAGAGAGAGGTTCAAGCAAGATATCTGACTGGTTCCTTTAAAATTCCTTAAAATAAAAGTTGTTGTAACTACAAAATACTTGAGGAGAGAGAGAAGGCATTGCTGCTTCAGTGGTGACAGGTGCTTTTAAAGAAAACAAAAACAAAACAAGTCGACTTAAAAATTTGGGGGGGGAGGAATGTCACCTTCAAGTACCTGATAGGCATCTTCACTAGCTTGATGTTGGGAGTTATCTCTAGACATCAGAAACCTTCTTTTTAAAGCAGAAAACACTTTGTTCCCTGGTTATTGTATTAGGAGCCTAAAATCAGAAAAGTAATTTTAGACCAGGAAGCCCATCTTCCTGCCTGGGGATAAAGGAATCCCCTTGGACAATGGTTTGAACATTTGATCTTCCTTCCAAAGGTCAAGAACTATCATGAAAATCTTAAGTGAGGTGAGCTGTCTCCTTTAGGCTAGTAAAGAGGAAGGGAGGAAGGAGCAGATTCATATCCACAAACATCAATCACCTTACCAGACTTCAGCACCTAAAGAATTCTTTACTGTTTTCACTGACTGCTCAATTTCACTTCCTACATTATTTTTGACTATAGAATGTCTGAATTGTAAAGTTGAATGGAGGGAAAAAAAGAAATAAATGTTGTGCTTGCATAAAAAAAAATAAGATTCTGAATTGTGGATGTTTGGCACAGAAAGGGTGTGTGTGTGTGTGTGTGTGTGTCTGTGTGTGTGTGTGTGTGTGTAAGAGACAGAGAGATAGAGAGATAGAGAGAGAGAGAGAGACACATAGAGATAGACAGAGACAGAGACATAGAGAGAGAAACAGAGAACAGAGAGAGAGATGCTTGGGTGGGGGGCAACTATAGCTCTGTCAACATGTCTTTATTTTATTACTCCGTAACATGACACTTAGCATCTTAGCATATAGCAATGAACAGGCGGTGGTGTGGTTGTAGGCATGCACTTTGAGTACTAAAATACGTCACAGTGTCAAATAGCCTCATCTGGAGAATGAAGAGGAGGGACAAAATGATTTTTAAGGTCCATTCCTGTTCTAACATCCTATGAAAACTATAAAGTAATCCTGACAGTACACAACATAAGTTGTAGTCAATTTTGTACCATATGCAGAGAAAGATGTGTCTTTCAAGAAGCAACAACTCCTGCCTCTTTCAGCAGAGCTCAGTTATGACCTTGGGAATGAGGATTTTTTTCTCCTCTATACTAATTAGTTTCTAGCTTCAAAAGAACAAGCAGCATGATGTAGTCCAGGAGTGGCCCTCTAGGTCCTCAGTCAAAGTGAAATACTTGAGGACCTCGAGGGCTACATGTAGCCTCAAGGGTATAGGTTCCCCACCCCCCACTGTAGTCAGTAGAGAGGCCTAGGTTTTTATTTCACAGCTCCATGTGAGCACAGGCAAATCACTTAACTTACTCTGTTCCTCAGTTTCCTTATTTGTAAAATATGACCATGTTATGGTTTCTGTGAAAATCAAACTGAATAATATACTTCAAATTCTTTAAAATTTTGAAGTGTTAATTAAATGGCAATTATTTTAAAGTTACCCACTTCCTAGAGGTTAAAAGAAAGGGTCTTTTTAGTGCAAATTAAACAGGTACAATGGTTCATCTCAGTTTTTACATTTGATAGTGATTTAAGACATGAGCCAAAGTAGCTACATGGTTTGTTATTTTAGGAGTATGATGGAAGGAATACAATGTGGATTGTAGAGTTGATCATTTAAAATAGAAAGACCAGGCCCCTTGTGGTTGACTGACTAGAGGAGATTTGTAATCTATTTTGTTCATCACTAGTTCCTATTGAGGCAGTATGGCATAGGTAGGCACTGAATCAGGAAAGCCTGGCTTTAAGTCTTTCCTTTGACACATACTAGCTGTGTAAACTTGGACAGGTCATTTCTCTTTTCTGCTCTGGCAGTGCAGAGTTCTTAACACTCTAAGTTGCAGAGAAAGCATGCATTAGAAGAAAAAATTTCCTCAAAAATCACAGGCCCAGACCTTATCTTCTAGAGTTATTTCCATTACAGCACTGCAAGAACAGCTGTAACTATGGCACAAGACATGGATGTCCCATTGTGTTGTCTTTTCCCATTAGATTATTAGTTCTTTGAAGGAAAGGACTGTCTTTTCTTTTCTTGTTTGTATTCCCAGAGCTTAGCACAGTGCCTGGAACATAGAAAGCAGTTAATAAATGCTTATTGAATTGAGTTGGATATAAAAATTTAAACATGCAGCAGAGTAGGAGCAATTGAATCTAGTTCCTACTTAGCCATTGTTAATTACAACTATCCATCACCAACTGTAATGGCAAACAAAATGGTACTTAACTCCTTGTTTCTGCTATTCATGTGTCTTTGAGCCTCACCTGTGATTATAGCATGTCTTTGTTAGAAATAGAAACTATGAAGCCCACGGTAGGAGGAACTTGCCAAAGACAGAAACAGGAAAGGCATAAGAGGAAGGGGCAGAACATGAAGGAGCTGATGTTATAAAAGCAAGAGCACAGACAGAACCAAGCAGAAATGGGAGGAAGAACATCTGTGTTGTTGGCACTCTGTTTGTCTATTCTGTCTGTGTTGATATAACTTTGTCAGATCTGTCTGCTGACAGAGGATGTTGCTGTTGTTACAGAAGCCCTGGGACCTTACTGGTGGTTTAGAAGCCCTGAAAGAGGACTTTCCTGCTGTCTGTTTACACAAGTCCTGAAGGAGGGTTTTAGTGATGTATTCAGAGGTTCTGGGACTTTACTGATGATTTGTGTTAATTTCTCAGACAGAGGCCCTGTCTGTTGGTCTGTGTTGATTTCACAGGCAGAAAGTGAATTGATGATAGTGCTGGCAATGTGCATGAATGTTGTTGTGGTTCTGCTAAGTTTGATGTGTGTAGCTGGACCAGGACCACAAGCTGGACCAGGAGCTGGGAGCTGCCTACCTGTGAATCTAGGTGACAGTTGGATGAATTCAGATAAGAGCTGGGAATATGGAAGAGAAGCCATGGAGTTTGGAAGTCAGCCTGGAGTAGAGATGAAAGGATCTTTACTTGGGTACTTAGTGCTGGCTTATGAGATTAAGAAAATGAGACCTAGGGGTGGGAAACCCTTGTACTTTGTACTCCTTAAGGATGATTGTTCCTTAAGGATGATTGAATTAAGGATGATTGGAAGCCAGTCTCCAATCAAGATAAAAGAAGAATTTAGATTGGTACTTCATATTGATTGATTCAGACTGTGACTTACTCAGTGATATCTTTTGTTTAAGAATATGCGGCCACTTTAGTAATAAGTTGTTATGCTATATTACTGTGAATATTTTACTTTGGTTTCTGTGAATGTTTTGCTTTAGTTTACTGCTGAATAAAAAGAGAGTTCACTATACTATGTGATCAGAACCTTAAAGTTATTCACAACAGCAGTCCTCTGGAGAGCTACTCATGCTTGGCTTTATACCAACATACATAACTAGTTAACTAGCCTATTCAACTGAATTTGTCTCAGTTATTTCTATTATTTTCACATCATGAATTACAAAGTTGCCTTGAGTGCATAGACTGAACTGTTTCCCTTGGATGCCAAAATTAAGTAGGGCTCTGACAATGGCAATCTTGCAGGAAACAAATCTCACCCTCAGAGTTGGAAGAAACTTCAGTGGTCAGCTAGCCCAGTCCCTCCTTGATTAAGAATTGCTTTTAAGTCAATTATGTTTTATTCAGGCTGTTTGGAGACCTTCAGTGAGTCAAAATCCACTACCAATTAAAGCAGCCCATTCCACTTGAGAATGACTCAGTCTCAAGGATGACTTTTCCTTATATCAAGCCTAAATTTTCCCACCCATTGCTCCTACTTCTTCCATCTGGGGTCCAGAAGAATAAATCTGACTTCTATTCTATTCAATAGCCCTCCAGATACTTGAATACAACAACAAGGTATATTTTAAGATTTCTATTTTCCAGGTTAATCATTCCCAATTCCTTTAATTGGTTTACATATGATTTGGGCTCCAGTCCCTTCACCATTCTTGCTACTCACTCTTGAACATGCCATGGTCTGTCAATTTTCTTCTTAAATTATGGTACTTAGAAATGAATGCTCCAGATGATATCTGACCATGGTAGAGTTCAGGAAAACTATGACTTCCCTTATTTTGGACACTAATGCCTCTATCAAAGAAGTCTTACATCACACTCACTCTGTTAGTTTCTGTAGCTCATAGTAAATTTGTGGACTACTAAAAACCTCAAATCACTTTCACACAAACTACTGTCTGTCCATGCATGCCTTTCTTCACCTTGTACTTGTAAAATACTACATATTTATTCTTATTACATTTCATCTTTTTAAGTTTGTCCTATCATACTGGCCTGCTAAAAACTTTTTAGGGTTCTTATTTGAATATTGGCTATATTAGAGATCCCCTTCAGCAGTATATCCTCTGCAAATCTAACAAACATACCATATGTGGCTTCATCCAATTTGCCTCCTAGTTGGCATCTAAGGCATGCAAAGTACCGAGGTAGCCTTAGACGAAAGGTATCTTAAGGTGTCCTCTACATATAATTTGTATTTCCAAATATCACATGTTGCATTATTGACTTGTCATAATTATCAACAACAAACATTTAGTGAATGGAGCACGTACTGAATGTGGCACTATGATAACTCCCTACATTCAAGGGCTTATAGTCAAGGTGAAATGATAGAACAAATTATATGAAAATGTATTACCTGTCCTTTTCAGTCCTTTACTGGATTACCATCTATGTCAGTCCCACTAGCTTTGAATGTAACCCCAAGCCTCTGTCCTGAGCCTCTTCTTTTATTTCTCTATAGTTTCTCACAGGATGACCTCAATGTCTTCCATGGGTTCAAATATCATCTCTATGCAAATAATTCCAAGATCTATATATCCGGCCCCAATCTTTCTCCAGAACTTCAGCCCCTTGAGAATTGCCTATTAGATATTAGAAACTTGATGTTCAATAATCATCACAAACTCAATATGGCCTCAAAGAACTCATTATCTTTCTTGATAAACCTATCTCTTTTCCTTCCTTCCATCCTTCCTTCCACCATCCTTCCAGTCAGTTGTTTTCAACCTCAGTGTCATATTCAACTACTCATTCTCACTCAACCCACATATCCATTCATTTGATGAATCTTGCCATTTTTAGTTCCAAAAGATTATTAGTATAGTCCCTTTCTTTCTATTCACACAACCACTACCCCCAGTCCAGGTTATCATCATCTCTTGCTTGGATTATTGCAATAGTTTTCTATTTGGTCTTCCTCAAATCTATCCCCACATGAATCCATTTTCTGTATAGTCCACATTAATTTTCCTAAATCTCAGGTCTGATCATATCATCGCTCTTTCAACAAAATTCAAATATAAACTTCTTCTCAAATTTAAAACTCTTCACAACCTGACCGCTACTTATCTTCCCAGTCATCTTCTACCTATCACTCCCTTCCACACATCGTACAATCCATCCACAGTGGCCTTTTTGACCTTTCCTTACAGGTAAAACTCTTAATCTCTCATCTCTGTGCATTTGCACTAGTATTCCTCCCGCTTTGAACACGAGCTCCTCAATGGGAGACACTCCTTTATTTTTGTCTTTGAATCCTTAGCATTTAGCACCTTGCCTGGTACTCGTAAGTAAGTAACAAATTCTTGTTGGTTGATTAATTAAAAGCACATTTTGCATAAGGATTAGCTGAAGAAACTATGAATGTTTAACTAGTACAACAAAAGACCAAACAACAAAAGATGATCATGGCTGTATTTGGAGTTTTATCTTAGGGAAGAGATTTGCCCATCTTGGTCTTCAAGGGTAGAGCTGGGAACACTGAGTGAAGGAATAATGAGGAAGCTTTGATGAATCAAATTTTGATTGAATGAGGAAGAACCTTCCTCACAATTTTAACTCTCTAGGAGTAAAATTGGCTTTAACCCACTAAACATCTACAAAGTGAAGTACAATGATCACATTGGGAAAGTTATGGAAGGTATCCCTATTTACAGGCTGAACTCTATTAGAAAGAGAGTTGGATTTAGAGTCAGGGGACCTAATTTGAATCCCAGCTGTGTTACTCTGTGTGTGGGGGAGCTGGGCAAGTTGATTCACATTTCTGGGCCTCGTTTTCTTCATCTATAAAGTGAAGGGTTTGAACTCTATAACCTTTTGTGCCCCTCAAAGACCTGGTACTTAATGTGTCAACAATAGAAATAGGATAGTTATTATTATTTCTTTTTCTTTGATGGACTAGATTGGGACCATAAAGCATAAGTCCAGGCTTTGGAAATACTGAGGCCATTGACCAAAAGGGGAAAGTCCTGAGAAGGAGTTGATATTGAGAAAGAGATAATACAATGTGATTCCTTCACATTTTTTCCCCTTCATGGAATAAGAGAAGTTACTGATAAAGCAGAATGGCAATCTAATTCAGAATGAGTCATTTGTAAGTAGTAATACAGAAATGAGGTCTGGAAAATTCTCTTCCACAAGAAAGAGTCCAATGTTTTGAAATAAAGATTCTGCTGGCATATTTTATTGGGTTGAACCAGTTTCCTATTGAAAGTCATGGCCTCAATAAAATACACTAATTAATTTTCCTTATAAAATGTTTACTTTTTCACAATATGAATGTGAAGAAAAAGGTTTATAGAAAAAGGTTTATGAGAAAGTTGTGAGATACTTAAAGCTCTTATCTCTGCAATTAATTTTTTTGCAGTTGCTTTAAAAATAGAAACAGGATTATTAAGAATAATAACATTAGTTCATACTTTCATAATGCTTTCTGTTTACAAAGTGCTTTATACAGATCACTTCTTTGGGATTAATACAAGTCTGGGCAGTAGGAAGGAAAGGTATTACTAACTCCAACTTCTAGAAAAATAATCTGAGGCTGAAAGAGAGAAAGTGACTTAATCAAAATCATACCACTAATAAAGAGTCAAGCTGGACCTTGAACTTTGGATTTCTGACACCCAGTTGAAGGCTCTTTCCATTATAACATTCTGCCTCTGTAATAATATGTATAAAATATCCCAATATGTTAAGGCTCTCTAATCTCACTTCCATGAGTTCTTCTTCCAACAATTGGCACAGATCCTCTCTATTTTGGTAGATATCTTCAAGAATAGATATGACTAAGAAAAAGAAAAATATGTATCTCCTAAAGGCCCACCCTTTGGTGATGAGCCTCTCCAAACAGCCAACCAGGCTTTTAAATAACAAACCCTCACAATAGATGTTTTGTTGTTCAGCCAGAGCCAACTCTTTGTACCCCCATTTTTGGGTTTTTTTCACAAAGATTTTGGAGTGGTTTACCATTTTCTTCTCCAGATCATTTTACAGAGGAGGAAACTGAGGGAAACAGGGTTAAGTGACTTTTCCAGGATCACACAGTTAATAGGTGTCTGAGGCTAGATTTGAATTCAGAAAGATGACTCTTTCTGACTCACACAATGGAAGTATGTCAGTCCACTCAGTCTTTGCCTTCCACCGTGGTAGGTACCTCAAGAGCTTCTACTCCATTGAAATCCCTTCCAAGAATCTTCATACTGAAAGATGACATCAGGAGAGGTTATTAATAGAGAAAAATTCATTAGTAAAATCATCTCTCCAACATCTAAAATGCTTTGAATCTCCAATAGGATCTGAGATAAGATCCATCTTCTTGCTCTTTAGGAAACTGACAAAACTGAATAAGGTTGAGCTCAACTGCAAAACAATGTTGGGTAGATAGATAATGGTCAATCAATGATCATTTATTAATCACTTGCTATGTGTCAGGCAGCTCAGCCAGGTGGCACAGTGGATAGAGTGCTGTGCCTGGAGCCAGGAAGACTCATCTTCATCAGTGTCTGGATTCAGACCCTTACTAGCTGTGTGACCCTGGGCAAGTCACTTGCTCCTAGTTGCCTCAGTTTCTTATCTGCAAAATGAACTGAAGAAGGAAATGGCAAACCACTCCAGTATCTTTGCCAAGAAAACCCCAAACTGGGTCATGAAGAATCAGACACGATTGAAAAAACTGAACATCAAAATGTTCCAGGCATTGTGCCAAGCAGTAGGGAAACAAATAAAGGCAAGAGATAGTCCCTGCTCTCAAAGAGTTCATAGTTGAGCAGGGGAAATAACATAAAAACTGTGCACAAACAAGACACGTGCATATGTACATAAAATATAAATGCGTGCATCTATCGATCTGTCTGTCTGTCTCTCTATCATACACATATGTCTTCCTTATGAGGATTTTTTGCATGGAGCTTTGCAGGTATTTCAATGACAGAGCAGCAGTACAAGCCAGATGATTTGAACACTGATGAAACAAAATTCCAGAACACTGATAAAACAAGATTGGGGTGTGTGTGTGTGTGTGTGTGTGTGTGTGTGTGTGTGTGTGTGTGTGTGTGAGAGAGAGAGTGAGAGAGAGAGAGAGAGACAGAGAGAGACAGAGAGAGACAGAGAGAGAGAGAGAGAGATAAATTCAAGATAACAGAGGAAAGGTATTAGCATTAACGGGAATCACAAAATGCTTCTTGGAGAAGGTGTGATTTTAGCTGGAACTCATAAGTCAGGAAATCCAGAAGACAGAGATGAGAAGGGAGAGAATTCCAAGCATGGGGACAGCCAATGAAAATGAATGGGGCTAGAAAATAATGTGTCTTGTTCAAGGAATAGCAAGAAGTCTAGTGTTACTGGGTCACAGTGACTATAGTGAAAATCAATGATCAAAAAATGAAAGGCTCATCAACGGAATATTTTGATCCTCTCTGTCTCCCACCTGCCTTGAGTCTTTCTGCTATTTTTTCTTTGGCAAAGGAAATAGAGGAGAAAGGTGACAGATTATCACACAGAGACAAACTCTACCGAGAAGCTTCATGTTTAACCTATCACCGAAGACCCATACGATGCTTTAGACTTCTTGGGCCTTCATTTCTCCATCTGTTCTGTAACAGTAACACCCATTGCCCTCATTTGCCATTTTAATTAGAAAGACTTTCATACAATTCTAGTTTTCTTCTATTCAAATTTGAACTCAAATTCTGATATCCAATATTACCATACACATTCCATTCATGATTTTTCTAGGCATCTATTTTGGTCTATTCAGTATATCAGTGAAAAATAAATATTGACTTAGTTCACAGAAAGCTATAGGTGACTCGCAATATCAACAAATAGGACAGAAGATATTAACAATAACAGTTCCTTCAGAATAGATTGAATTTTTCAAATAGCATTACCATGCAATGACCCTCTTGCTAGGATATTGTAATCCTCTGTGAAATGACAGAATAATGCTTCCCATTGTGAAGTTTTCAATGTATAGGTGCTTAATCAAAAGGACATTTTCTTCTTTCTAATTCACTCTAGTGTTTATCTTTTTGCATAATGTGACTTCTATTCTGAAATCTATCAGTTACACTTACGGCCTCATTATGAGAATGTTTTTGTGTGGAGCAGTGCAGGTGTCTCAATGATAAAGCAGCATTAAGAGCCAGATAAGTTGTACATTGATGAAATAAGACCCCAGACAAAGAGTCCTATTATGCGTTCATTTGGTCATACCTAGACTTTTGCTCTAAGTGACTAGTTCATTAAAACCCAAGGTCACCAGTGTATATGCTGAAGTGGTAACTGATGATGAAAGCTTTTAAGAATGTCCGAGGGTAGAAAGTTGTATTCTGCACAAGTCTGCCTTTGTTTTCCTCCATGAATAACTACATGGCTTTCATAGTGGGATTTCTGGTACTTTATTGTTTATGGGTTTCTATGTTTTGAATAGAATCATTTGTCATGTATAGAAGATGACAGGAACATATCACCTATGAGTTTGTAGAAATTAAGCTACATGTACAGAGGATACACACCTATGGGAAAGTGAACACAGGAAGTTTACATTTTCATTGTTTTTACTTTTAAGATTAGATTCAATTCATTCTCATTAAATAAGCATATATTAATCACCAACTCTATTCCAGGAACTATGCTAGTTGCTTGGGATATGTAGACAAAAATGAAACAGCTCATGTCCTTAGGTGTGTTATGATATTGCTATAATCTGTGTATAACATATTGAATATCATTCAATCTTAGAAGCCAATATATTTTTCTTTCAGTATAGTCAGGGATGCTAATAATAGCCCCATTAATATCAAATCCATAAAATATATGTCATAAGGGATAGGCAAGTGAAAGTGAAAGCCAAAACTATGAGCTGATGCAAAGAGTCAAAGAAATGAAGATTAAAAAGATTAAAGATACAAATTTTAAAAAATCAGTATCACTAAAAAAGTATAATTACAGAGGTATGAGAAGCAAACAAGTTAAAGGAGAGCAAGAACTTCCAAACAAGGAAGATATAGAAATTTTCTGGTTGCCTATATGATCAAATGAAGGCCAACATAACGAAAGCGCAAGTTGGAGTAAACATGAAAGGGAAAGATAATATACCATTAATATAATAATTGGGAAGTAATGGTTACATCAAGAGACGTCACTTAAACACTAGTTTCTTTGTAAAAGTTGAAGATGTTTCAAATAAGCCCCATAACTGTTGACTTAAATATTCCATGGTTGTGTATGAATTATTATCAAATAATTTTATCAGTCTCCTGTGAAGCCTTATTTCACCATTTTTAGTGAGCAACACCATATATTTGTCACCAAAATACGAGAATAAAAGTGAATTTAAAAAGAGTCCAACTATATTTTAGTGTACTTTATTCAAAGTTTTCATTGTAGCACAAAAAACATTCTGTAAAGATTTACAAGAAAAAACTATACTGGTTGAGAAGTAATAGTAGTGTTCCAAAAAATACTAGTGTTATAAAGAGTAGCTCATTGTTGATCTGGTGATTATTTAACAAGACAGTTAAAAGTTCCATAACCTTTATAGAACCTTTATTGCTGATTACAAGACTTCTGCCTGAGTACTATATACACAGCTTAGACATTTATTGCAAATATATAATTGATCCCTAAAGTGAAAGTGCTAGAATATTTTGTGTGCACATAAAATACTGTTTGAAACACGCTACCAACATAATGTCAAAAAAGAATTACATAAAATGTACCATCTTTCAGAAAGACAATTTTAAGCCCACTATGATTGTACCAAGCTTTAAATCCATTACCATCTCTTCTAAATTCAGGATGGCTTTCAAATTAAAGAAAGAACTGTACCAAAACATAATAGGAACCACTAGATGGACATAAAAGTTCTCTGGTTCTACTTTAAAGTACATCAAATACCTACTTATGGAAATTTTCTCTAATGATATCAAAATGAAATTTTGACTCAATAAAGGTAAAATTCTTAAAATGCCGCAGGCACTGAAGGCTTTAGACTTGAATCCAGAGTCCAAAATGAACCAGTGAATGAAAGTGATATTGCCATTAAAGATCTGCAGAATGATATGTATAGGAATATTTAGTTGCCACACATAGCTTACGAAAAGAAAAAAAAAAAGAAATTAAATGGAATCCAAAACCAAAAATATATCAGAAATTCTTCACTCCCTTAATCAATGATTCAAAATGAAAATATTAGTATTATACAAGCAAAACATATCAGTTATAAGGCTGTCAAGGAGAAAGCTAAGATTGTGTATGTTAAGAGACTACCTGGCATCCTACAGTCAAAAAAATAGGAAGAATACATTTTGAACAATCCATATTTATGCCTTGCCATCTTAGCTATACTTTTGTCATGGTAAAATGGACTATGGATCACAAAGGTTTGCACATAAAAACCAATATGAAAATAATGAAAAACAAGTCTTAATCCATCCACACACCTCTGGAAAGATGAATACTTCTTAGCCAAAAAGAAAAAAAAAAGTATTGTTCAAAATTTTCAGCATCTGTGATAAACAGTCTAAAACTTTACAGAAATATTTTTGGAACAAATAGAGATCACACCACAAAGCAATATGAAGTCTGACAATGTTTATATACTACTGAACCTGTCAATGTACCTGAAAATGGTTTATCTTCAGATTGCACCTATAAAACACTGAGATACAAGAATGGAATAAAAAGGTGTCTTCCATATGAATTCTACCACGATATGCTGGAAAAAAGCCAAAACCCAACAACGACAATAACGAAAACAAGCTGAGTGATCCCCTTTGTAGATCACAGGGATTTTGTGACAGTGACTTGAAATCAAATCATTGCCACCAGAAATTAGAGAAAAGTTATATTAAGTAACCCAGGTCTTTGGATCAATGAAGATTATGAGTGAAGTGATAGAAACTGCAACACTGCAACATCACGGCAGCTTGCAAAGACTTAGCATCCACCAGATACCTAGAGAGGCCTGATCACGTAGCTAGAGATGCTATTACTATGCAGAAGATCATTATCTCTTTTGAACTAACAAACTGATGACAAATGCCTATACTATGGATATAAACTCAAAAATATTATTGGACATTCCACAAATAAATTGTACTGGAACCTGAGCATCATTAAAGATAAAACCATTGTCCACAACTACCAAATCATAATATTGATCCATAAAAATGTAAGAAACGTTGTTGTTGTTGTTTTTTGCTTTTGAAGGCAATTGGGGTGAAGTGACTTACTCAGGGTCACACAGCTAATGTCTGAGGCCAGATTTGAATTCAGGCCCTCTGGCATCCAGGGCTGGTGCTCTATATACTGTGCCACTTAGCTGTCTGAGAAAACATTTGAATAGATTGTGTGACTACTACACATAATCTCCAAGCTTTATGGACCTCTTTTGCCGTTTGAGTTAGTCTATTTTTTAAGGTGTTATTTTCTTCAGTATTTTTTTGGGTTTCCTTTAGCAGGCTGTTGACTCACTTTTCATGATTTTCTTGTATCATTCTCATTTTTCTTCCCAATTTTTCCTTCACTTCTCTTACTTCATTTTCAAAATCCTTCTTGAGCTCCTCCATGGCCTATAACCAGTTAATATTTTTTTTGGAAGCTTTTGATGCAGGAGTTGTGACTTTGTTGTCTTCTTCTGGTTCCACGTTTTGATCCTTTTTGTCCTTGAAAAAGAATTCTATGGTCTGATTGTACTTCTTTTGCTTGCTTATCTTGCCAGCCAATTAATTGACTTTTGAGCTCTTTGCCATGGTAGAACACTTCTTCCAGAGTGGAGAGAGCTGTGCCTCAAATTGCTGGGGTTTTCAGTTGTCAGAACTATGAGGAGGGTGCCCTCTCTACAGCCACCACAAGCTCTTGCACACTCACCCCAGGACCACAACCCAAGACTGCAACACAGATCCAAGCAGGTCAAAGCTAGAGTGATTACCCTTTGAATAGTTGCTTGGTTCCCCTATGATCTGCAGGCTAGGAGCTCCAGGGGCAGCCATGGGGCAACAGCAGCAGCCACCACACCACTGCCTACCTTTCTCCCCTGGGGCAGGGGCTGGACCACACTCTTTTCTCTCCCAGTTCCAACAGAGTCCCCCACTGATTTTTTACTTTCTCTTTGGCATTTATGGGTTGAGAAGTCTGGAAACCACCACAGCTGTGGATGATTCACTCTTCTGAAGTCTGTTATGGCTGGTCTGTGCTGCTAGTCGGTCCTGCCCTGGGTTTGGGCCCACATGGCTCACGTGGGACTGTGCTCGGTTCCCAGCTTGGTGTGACAGACCTTTCCTGTCATCCTGCCAGGCTGCCTTCAGTGGGAGATTTGTTTCTTTCTTTCACTTTGTGGGTTCTGTAGCTCTAAAATTTGTTTAGAGTAGTATTTTACAGGTTTTGGAGGTGGATAGAGCAGGAGATCAGACAAGTTCCTGCTTTTACTCCACTGTCTTTGCTCTGCCCAACCTGAAGATATTTTCAATGAGGTATAGAAGATGAGTGCACATTCCAATTACAAAAAAAACAATTATTTTACCAATACACACATTAGTCCCTCCTCCTCCCCACAAAAAATAGAGTATTCAGTATAATCGATCAATTGATAAAAAATTTTATTAAGAGCCTACTATGTGCCCAGTATTGTGCTAAGCACTGGGGATATAAAAAGAGGCAAAAGAGAGTTGCTGTCCTCAAAGAGCTCACAATCCAATGGGGGAGACAAAAAATAAATATATACAAATAAGCTATGTACAGGATAAATAGGAAACAACTGACAAAGAGTAGGCATTAGAATTAAATGATGTTGGGAAAGGTTTCCTATAAAAGGTGGGATTTTAGTTGGGCCTTAAAGGAAGTCAGAGAAGTCAGAGATGAGAAGGGAGATGAGGAAGGAGAGTATTCCAGGCTCAAGGGACAGTCAGATAAAGTACCTAGAGCAGCAGTACCTTATTCTTGGAACAGTAAGGAGGCCATTGTCACTGGATCAAAGAGTGTATATTGAGTAGTAAAGTATTGGAAGACTGGAAATGTAGAATAGGGCTAGGTTATAAATGCTTTAAATGCCAAACAGGATTTTGTATTTGATCATTGAGGCAACAGGAAACCATTGGAGTTTCTTGGGGGTAAGTGACACAGTCAAACCTGGGCTTTAGAAACATTACTTCAGAGGATGAATGGAGGATGGTTGGAATGAGGAGATACTTGAAGCCAGGCAGACCCACTAGCTGGCTATTCCAATAATCTAAGGTAAGATGATGAGGGCCTGTTCCGGAGTGGTGGCAATGTCAGAAAAGAGGAGGCACATTTAAGAGATGTTGCAAAGGTGTAATCAACAGGTCTAGGTGACAGATGGGATATAGGGGAAGGGAGAAGAGGGGAGGAGGTATCATGAAGGAGAGTGAGAAATCTGGATGATTCCCAGGTTGTAAGCCTAAAAGACTGGAAGGATGGTAATACCCTTTTCAGTAATTGGAAAGGTAGGAACAGGAGAAAATTTAGGGGGTATGATAATGAGTTTTGTTTTGAATATGGTTAATTTAAGATGTCTACCAGACATCCAGTCTGAGATGGCTAAAAGGCAGTTGGAGGAGTGAGATTAGATATCAGCAGAGAAATTGGGGTAGGAAAGGTAGATTTAAGAATCCTCAGCATAGAGATGGTCATTAAATCCATGGGAGTTGATGAGATGACCAAGTGAAATAGTATAGAGAGAGAAGAGAAGAGGGTCCAGGACAGAACCCTATGAGACACCTACAGTTAGAGGCTATGACTTAGATGAGAATCTATCAAAGAAAGATTGAAAAGTAGTAGTTTGTTAGGTAGGAGGAGAACCAAGAGAGAAAAGAGTATCAAGGAGGAGAGGGTTGTCAACAATGTCAAAGGCTGCAGAGAAGGTGAGGAGAAAATTAGGATTGGGAAAAGGCCATTGGTGTTTGACAACTTAGAGATCACTGATAATAGCAGAGAGAGCAGTTTTAGTGGAATAATATCAGTCAGAAATCAGGATTAAGAAGAGAATGAGAGGAGAGAAAGTGGAAGCAACTATTGTTGACAGTCTTTTCTAGGACTTCAGTTGCAAAGGGCAGAAGAGAAAAAAGATGAGAGCATGGATAAAACAAGTGAGGGTTTTTTTTTTTTTTACTATGGGAGAGACACAGGCGGGAATGTTTGTAGGCACTAGGCAATGAGGTGGTAGACAGAGAGAGGTTGTAAAAAGTGATAGAATCAGGATGACAAAAGAAACAATCTGTTGGAGGAGACAGAATGGAATGGGATCATTTGTGCAGGTAGAAAGGTTAGCCTTGGTGAGGATTTAGGCCATCTCTTTGGATGAGACAGGAATTAAGGAATAGATGATGGTAGAAAGCATATGAATAATATGAGATGAGAAAGAGGGGAGAAGAGAGATCGCGGCAGATAGTCTCAGTTTTTATATAGCGGCATAGTGCCATGTCCTTAGATTACTTTTTATCTGAACCCCATGGGAAAAAAATATGAAGAACGGTATCAAGAGCATATGGAGAGAAAATCACCTTTGGAAGAAGAGTCAACTCTTTAGCAGAAGGCAAGTACCACTATATACAATCTGTAGATGAGGAAACTTCTCAGAGAGGGTTACAGAATCTACCAAGGTTATAGAGCAACTGACTTAGCAGTGGTAGAACTAAGCTTTGAAATTGTATTACCTGCTTCCATGTCCAGGATGCTTTACAATACAAGCCAAGCTGTATCCCTTAAGGTACTTTTATTGTAAATCAAAGCACATCAATATAGTATTTGCAGTAAGCACTTTTTTTCTGTTATATTATGGGGGCTGAATGATACTGTAGACAGGTAAACGGTTAATGGACCCACCTCTGCTCTGGTTACTGTTGGCCAAAATAAGAAATAGTAATCCTTGAAGTATCGAGGGAAGCCCTTCACATCCTAATGTTAAGACATTGTCTAAATACAGCTATAATTTAAAAGCATTTGTCACTTCTTGGAATCTTCCCTAGCTATTCATCTGGATATGTTTATTGTTTTCAAGCCAAGTTTTCAAAAGATTTTCTCTCCCCCTTACTCACTACTCCATCTTCCATTTGGTCTAAAGTCATTCTTGCTTAGGAGAAAGAGTACCTAAAAACCAAGATAGAAGTCTTATTATATATGAACTCATCTTGCTAAAAAAAAAATTATAGGTAGTATTCTAAATAGTTTACAAATTAAAAACTGAATTTTGTTTAATTCCAGTTACTCAAAGACTTAATAAAGAACAGAATCAATTTATTTATGAATTACAGCACAAGTGTAAAGCGCAGTATACCTAAGGTTTGAAAAATAAAGTTCTTTTACATGTGACTGATGAACCTAAAATACTACCTTATGAAGGAAAGGGGAAAGCAGAAGAGAACTCCAGTGCTTTTCACATCGATTATAAATGAAACAATCCACTGTTAGATTTATCTTCCAAAATTACAGCTTCTATCAAGTCATTCTCCTATTCAAAAAGCCCACAATGGTTCCTTATAGTCTCTAGGATATAATGTAAAATTCTTAGTTGAACTCTCAGCAATCCAACTGTCATGAACCCAACTTTCAACAATGGAATTCAACCAATATTTATTGACTATATAGAAGCTAATGTTCTAGGTTCTGGAGTTATTAACATAATTTGTTTCCTTCAAGGAGTTTACAATCTACTGGGCAGATGGTAAAGGGGGAGATAATTGAGAAGTCAGGCAAAGAGCTCTTGGAATATCTGAGGACAATGAGAATATTACTAGCTGGGGAGGGGGAAGGAGGTTCAGTGAAAGCTTCATAGAGGAGATGCAAACTCAGATAAATCTTGAAAGAGAATACAAATCTGAAAAGCAGAGATACCACTCCCCTTTACATCCTTGAAAATGCTATGGAATGGAATTATTTACCAATACTAGGATATGCTTTCAGGCTCCTCCTTTGCATACCATTCCTTAATTAGAAATATCCTCCGTCACATTTCTGTTTGTCCAGAAGACTACCTTCTATCTACTCTGAATTTATCTTTTATGCATTAATTCATGTATGTACATAGTATGTATGTACTTATGTATGTAAGTGTCTTTCTATCTATCTATCTATTTATCTATCTCCCAAAGTGCAGCTTATATCAAGTCATTCTCCTCCTCAAAAAATCTACAATAATGAAGAATCCATAGCTGGCAACAACCTGACATATACATATAATGCGTTCATAACACATACATGTGTATGCACATACACATATGTAATCTGATGTGCATGTATGTATAAACATATACTGTATGTATAGTATATGTATAGATAGTATATATATACAGATGTATAAATCTACTTATGTTTTATCTCCCGTTAGAATATAATTCTGACCTTAAGATCAGGAATTACTTTTTTTCTTTTTTTCTTTTTTTTTTTTGCATACCCTGTGCTTAGCACAATGCCTGGCACTGTAAGTCCTTATTAAATGTTTATTAATTGGTCTGCCAGTTGCTTCAAGAACCTTTCATTCCCTGAGGCCCAGTCTACTCTAGCCAGAAGAAATGTCTTCCTTCTCTGAACTCTCAATATTTCAGAAGGAGCTTCAGCCATGCTTCATTTTACTCACACCTCTAGTCTTTGAAATTCTCCTCCACTTTACCAGCCACCATTCAAATTTGGAGATGACTCCACCTAAGGTTGGGTTCTTCTGAAGGTGACTGACTACCTTATACAAATAAGGATTTGATTAGGGGGACCAGCCACTCTACCAATTATGACATATACACAAACATTTAAAAAAACCCATAATTTTAGGGTAGTCATTTTATTAATTATGTCTAGAGAAAAATTAATAAAAGCATTGGACATTTGGCTCTCAGTCATGAACCAAAGATGGATCATGGTGGCCTATTGACACTTATATGTTCTTGGAAGAGTGGGTGTTCCCAAAAGATAGCAATCAACTCTAATTAACAATTAATGAGAAGAATGAAAACCATAATGAAGGTTGACCTATACTAATAAGGGGACTTTGATTATGTCACTTATACTCCCAGACCAAGCTCAACCTGTGCAATCTAGACAAAGGATTCACCTCCTACCCAAGTTTGAATAGAACACAATGGGCTTCCCCTCTTGGGTGGGGTCTGAACAAGACTGAAGAGAAAGTTAATCTATTTCATCAGCAATGTCCTTCAGAGGCTGACTGAAATAACCTACAGGGACTGATTTCTGAATGAGGAAATAGGAAGGGAAAAAATTCTGGACATCCCCAATACTAAATGGTTATTATCATTCCTCTCACACAACCATCCATACACACACTTTCCAGTTCCCCTTTATATGTTGTCTTACCCCCATTACAATGTAAGCAGCTTGAGGGCAGAGGCTATATCATTTACAAGAATTCATATCCTGAGCACATAGTTCAGTACCTGACACATAATAAGTCTCATTAGAATATAGGTTCATTGCATGTAGAGATTGTTATATTCTTTGTACTTATATCCCTAGCACCTAACCCTTAGTAGGTGCTCAATAAATATTTGCTGATTTATATATATTTAAGGAATCTATTTTTTTGGATATTGACTTTTATAAATAATGGAATTTTAGAGATGGACAGTATCTTAAGAGTTTATTTGGTCAAAATCCTTCATTTTACTGATAAAAAAAAAAACCAGAACATCCGAGAGTTAGATTGACTTATCCAGGATTACTGGAGGATATTAGAGCCAGCACTGAAGCTGAGGTCTCTGAATTTCCAGTCCAGTCTTCACTCTCATTAGAAAAATGAGAAAGAAATCCATCACATGAAAGACTTGGGGAAAAATTGTGAGTAGACATGAAAAGACTGCAGTGTAATAGGAAGAAGACCAGAACAGGAGAAAGAGGACTTTTATTTGAATCTCTGCTTAGCTATTCATTGCCGATATGACTTCAGACAAATCATTTTGTTGCCTGTGGCTTGTTTCCTTTTTTCATCCTATAATCTTATATTTTAAATGATAGTTTGTAACTAGACCTCAAGACTTGATTCAGACTCTAATTACTCAGATAATCTCACTGTGTATGTCTCTTTCCCACCCACTCCCACCACACTTCCTGGAAAACAAGCTCCTTAAAGGAATGATCTGCTTTCATTTTTTTACTTTATGTCTCCCCTGCCTGGCACAGTGACTCCCAATATGAACCTAATAAATGTTGTTGAAATGAATTAAATTGGAAACGTGGGCTCAAGTTTCTGGCCTGCCAATTGCTACCTTTGTAACCTCGGGAAATTAATTTAACTTTCCTGGACCTCTGTTTCGTTCTCTATAGAATGAGGGGGTCGAACTTCCATCACTAACATTCTATGACTATGATTCCCAGCACTCATTTCTGGTGGAAGCAGTTGCAGCAGGGCAGAGAACTGAGACAAGCTTGGGGCTTGGGGGATCCCTCTGACACAGCTATTAAAAAAAAGCATTCTAGGATATAATTCCTCACCTGCTACAGAATCTACAGCAGGAGCAGCTGGTTGTACATGTGCATCCTCCTGAATTTATCTCACAGCATGACTAAATAAAGAGGTGAAAGAAAGGCCCAATGGCAGGCACAGACAAAAGGATGAGGATGGGGAGGACAAAGGTAGAATGTTGACTGTTCAAAAGAGAATTGCCTGCCACAAAAAGAGATATGGTGTCAGCAGCTTGAAAGCAAAATCAAAGGTGTGAAGCAATAAGGAAAACTTGTGGCCATCTAGTCCACAAAAGTAACATCAATCACAAAAGCACTCCATAGCTGATACCCCAGGGGTCCATAAAGAAGACAGAATTCTTGTGTGGCTAGGTGATTTGCTTCTTAAAATTATATGCAACTTTATCATGGTGTTACTAATAGAGGGAAAGGCTCAAAATCAGGTATAACTTAGCCCCATATAGAATCAGTTGGTTTTGGGTTTTGTTTTTTATTTCAGATTGGAAAGGACATTAGAAGCTGGGTAGTGCAGTGGATAGAGTACTGAGCCTGGACTCAGAGGACTCCTCTTCTAGAGGTCAAATCTGACCTCAGACACTTACTAGCTGTGTGACCCTGGACAAGTCATTTAGCTTTGTTTGCCTCAGTTTACCCATCTGTAAAATGAAGGAAATGGCAAAGGACTCTAGTATCCTTGTCCAGAAAACCCCAAATGGGGTGACAGAGTCAAATATGTCAACTAAAAAACGACTTAGCAACAACCAAAAAAAAATCCAAGCCTCTCATTTTACATATGAAAAAACAGAGGCACAAAGAAGTGAGTGGGCTTTCCCTAGACATTACAAGTAGCAAGGGTGGAGCTTCTGACCCCAGAACAGCATCCATTTTCTGAATAACAGGGGAAGTTGGAATTAATAATTGAGGTGATTAAGGCAGAAGGTGAAGCCTTGAAGGAGCTCTACTTTGGAATTTTTTTCCCAGTCCTTTCTTCTTCCTTTTCTTTGATAGAAGAGTAAAAAGTAGTTTATATTGGAGAAAACTAAAGGACCTAGACCCAGGAAGCCATTGGCAACTTGTTAAAAGGGATAAGTCTTAAAATGTTTCTTAATGGATGAATATTGGTAATCTAGTAAATGTCTAAAAATGAATTTGAACTCAATGACTAACCTACGTTAGGATTAGCTCTGACATGATACTATAGCACTGATTATCCCCAGAGTCTGTTGGCACAGTGGATAGAGTGCCGGGCTTGGCATGAGGAGACCTGAGTTCAAATTCATCTTTAGGTATTTATTAGCTGTGTGAGGCTGGGCATTTTACGACTGGCAAACTGTTTAGCTACTGCTGTAGCTTCCTCTGCTGAATATGGGGATAATAATGGTACTTACTTCACATGATTGTTGTGAGGCTCAAACCTAACAATATTTGCAAAACACTTAGTACAGTGCCTGCTACTTGTTATTGGTCTTTAGTCATGACCCCATCTGGGGTTTTCTTGGCAAAGATACTGGAATGGTTTGTCATTTCCTTCTCCAGCTCATTTAACAGATGAGGAACTGAGGCAAACCAAGTTAAATGCTTTGCTAGTAGTAAGTGTCTGAGGCTAGATTTGAACTCAGGTCTTCCTGACTCTAGGTCTGGTAGTTTATCGACCTACCTCCCTCCTGCCTAGTACATAGCAGTCACTTAATAAATGCATGTTTCCTTCCCAGAACCACATTTAAACTTTTCCAACTTGATAAAACCTTCTAGAGCTCACACTCTGCTATCAAGAACCCAAGGTTACCTCATACTGTAATAAGATATCAGAGGAGGATGAAATTGAAGGAATCGAGTCACAAAAGTGACAAAGTTGGATTTCTTTGGGAGCAAACCAAGCTGTCTTGTTGGTATTATGGTGATTTTGTTTTACTTCATGAGGTTAAAAAAAAATATGATTCTCAAGATCCATTGATGTTTATAATTGTAGAATAGAAGTTTCCTGAGGGAAAAGATTGGTTTTTAAAAATTAAATTAAATTAAAAAAAGAAAAAAAAAGAAAATATTGGTTTTGTTTTTGTATCTCTACTGCCTCACACATGCTAGGTATTTAAAACATGCTTTTTGAATGGAACTTAAATGAATTAACTAGAGCGAGTGATCCTCCTCTTTAGAAATTTGAAAGACTTAGTTTAAGAATAAATAAGAAAAACCAAATTAAGCAATAGGTAACATAAAATTCACTACTTCCAAAAGTTATACAGGCTAAAATGTAAAAGAATGCCTTTACAAGCAACAGAATTTATTAAAGACAATGTAGTTAATGGAAATATCACTAGAATTGGAGTAAAAAAAGATGAGGTCAAATGCCACCTCAAAAGCATTAAATATGTGAGCATAGGTAAGTCTCTCTAAGTTTCAATTTCTTTATCTATAAAATAGGGACATGATACACTTGTACAACAAAGTTCTTGTGAAGGAAGCTGTTCATAAGTCCTAATGTGCTACAGAAATAGTAGTGATGGTTTCATTTCCATGAATTCAGGTATACTTCAGGTCAGATACTTTCCACCAAATATAATCACATAAAATAACAGCCTGATTATAGCATTCTTAATTTAGAAGGTGGATATGTATTGTCCTCTAAAAGCAGCAGTTAAAAAAATCCACAACGATATAGGTATATATATAAGGGGAATAATAATTGTCTTCAAGTATTTGAAGAGCTGACAGAAGAGGGGTTATAGGCTTATTTTTTTTAACTCCTTCTTGACTACAGTAAACAGAAAAAGGGGCAATGGATGGAAGTCACAGAGAAGCAACTTTAAGCTTGATGTCAGGACAACTTACTAAGTAGAGCTATCTCAGCAGGTACTAAGCTTCCCCCAGAAGGGAATGGATCCCTCCTTACAGGAGGTTTTCAATCACATGCTTGATGACTTCTTGGATGCTATAAAAGGGATTCTGATTTTGCTCTGGAATAATAAAATCACAAAATTATAGTTTAAGAGGGTATTTTAGGGGCCATCTACTCCAAGTTCTTCATTTTACGTAAGACTGAGACTAAGAGATTAAGGATTGGTCTAGAATAGAAAATATTTTAATTCTCTTCTGATTTCTAAGCTTACTATTTGAAACCTCAATTCACTGCAAGCATATTTATAAGGCTTAGGCTACCCCACTATGCATCCTGAGAGGTTCATAAGATGGTACCTAGCTCCTTGGAACATCCAACTCCAGTATGAACATTTATACTTTTCAATCACTGACAAATAGTGATCAGGGTTATAATGTGACTAAGGGCTCACATTCCATTGCATCTGGCTTTATGGCTATTTTTTATAAGACCAATCCAATTTTTTGTGATCTTTAAAAACAAATTATTTTTATAATCAATTTAATTTCCCTCCTAGGCTACTGAATACATTATTGATCATATTAATTAGCTATGAAATGCTACTATAACATAGCTCATATGTTATTTAATATACTGCTTAATTAATAACAAGTTCTAAGTTTTTGGAGGCCTCATAACCCCTTAGATTCAGTAAACTGACAAAAGGGCAGATGAAAATGGAATATAGTGATTACAAGGTGGGGAGGGGTGTTGGAGGAGCATTAAATTCACAATAGATTACAGAAGTTTGCTTGTCAATGGATGCCTTATGTTAAGTCTGGGCCATTGGCTTTTCTCCCAATTATCTTGTTGGTACTACATAGAACAAAATAATTACTGTTTGTTCAGTCTCTTTAGATTCAGGGAGACCCATCTGCTCTTCCTTCTACCCCAGAACAGGTTAAGGCAATGTGTAAAGTGCCAAAAGAATATTTAGAGCACATTTATTGGAGATTAGCATCTGTGTCATAGCATTAAAAAGCTTTTGGAGAGTGAATTACAAATATGTGACTATCAGTTAAACACTAATATTGTCTTTCACCTAGTTTTAGTGTCACCATTTCAAGATTTGGACTCAAGATGAAACACACTGTAGCCTTTATAAGAAAGAGTAAGTGTGTCAGCTTATCATTTTGTCTGGTTCCCATAATATTTGCAAGGAGCCTTTGTCTGAGAACCAAGAACGTCATCTGCTCCAGTACCCATTTGGTAGCTGGTGAGATCAAGTTTCACTTGCTTGGTATCCAGAGAACATTTGTCAAAAAAAATCTAGAGCTATGCTGCTTTAAAAAAAACGTGTCCAACATGCTTTGTGAAATAGTAATACCTCATATCTGTTGACAGCTTAATAAAATAATTCATACTATTTAAATTTCATCCAAATATTCCCTTTGATTCTTCACCCTCACCCTTGTGCATTGATGAACTCTTTGAATTGAGAAATAACATGAGAGCATGAGTCAGTATTGTCAGTTTTGAATCAGCAAGACTTTTTTCTTATTTACAAACTCCAATTTCTACAGAGATCATTTCTTTCAGAAGTATTCCTATTATTCCTATTATCTTTTGCTAGAGAATAAGAAAAGAGAGAATGCAAAATATCATGGAAAAGGCCAAGGGAGGAGGTGAAGGAGGCAGAGAACAGAGGTCACTGAAGGTTCAGAAGTGGAAATTTAAATATTAATGTGCCCACTATTTTTTTGAAATCCTCAATCTTACAATCTGCTTCGTCCTTGGCTTCCTCTGTCCCAGTGGCTAGACCTAATTAAATTTGATTTGACTTTAGACACTGGTGTCATTGATAGCCACTCATACTATTCTTTCTTACAAATGAAATCTGGGTCCTGGGGAGTCCCACATTCTCCCTGCTAGTTTGTATATGATCCACCAGGGAAGAAGGGTTGATTAAATGTTGTGCTATCCATGGTTTACAGAGTCAGCAAACATCTGTCATGTAGTACCCCTATGAGGTTCTGCTCACTTATTGTCAGAGTGTGTATAGATTTGTGTATTTACCCAATCAGAAATTATCTTCCAACCTTCACCCACTGATATACCTGACTTTCTTCTTTGTACTTGTCCTGAACAAATGCCCTTAGCATGATAGAGTTGGCTCTCCATAAAAGTAGGCACATATACATGGATACTGTGTGAAGTACTAATTTATAACAAAAGTGCTATTTATCATATCAGAAAATGATAATGAGGAAACAATCCACAATATAAAACATCTACCAAACTAGCCTTTTTCTCTTCTCAATCTCAGCAGATTCCCAGATATTATAGGAGCTACTTAACTTAAGACTTCTAGGAAATACATAGTTTTCATTTGTATATTTTCCAAATATTACCACTCATTTAGTAGGTAAAACGAATGTTCAACTCACTAGATAAAGGGGCAGACACTCTTGAAGGAAACTCATCACACAGGAAATGAATACAGGATCTTCGTGGACTTAGGAGAACAATAATGGCAAGTAATTTTCTCTGTTTGGGATATATGTCAACCCACAGCTAGTATACCTTGGAATAGGGTGAATGAATTCCACAACTAATCCTGGAAAGAAGAACTTTATCCAAACCATAGCCAGTCCCAGTATCCCTTCCTTTGACCTTGACCTTGAGCTTGGCACTGCTCTGTTGCAACTTCAGGTCATTTTCTGCACCCCTTCTCCTCTCTCTGTTCCTAGCCCAAAGACTACATTGCTATGCCAATGAGGGAGGGGTAACTGTAGAGTAGGTCATTATACAAGAAATAGTTATTATGCCCCTACTTTTTGTAAGGTGAGTAAAGATGAGTGATACACCTTCTCTATTCTCATTGATCTCTTTATTTTAATGGATAAGATATGATAACAACTACTTCCCTATTTTTGATAGATTCATGATTTCATTTATATGATTATGTTCTTTTAAGTAAACCATCTATCCTTTCCCATCCTGCATGATTCTTGCTTTTTTTTTAAAAACAGACCAGTGATTTCATAGGGAACTCTCAGTGTAGAAATTCTTTTCATTGATACAAATTAGCAACTCATTTGTATATTAGAGTTGCTGTAGGTACTGAAAGGTTAATTGACTTTCCCATGGTCATGTAGCTAGTACATCAGGACTCGAAGAAAGTTCTTTTTGACCCAAGACCAGAACTCACTGAATAGGGGAAGAGTGAGACACACTCAGACCAAAGTCTGGCAAGATTAGAAAATGAAGTCTTTGAAATGGAGTAGTATCTCTTAGAGACCCTGAGGTCCTTAAAGTTCAGTTTGGATGCCGAGTTTTACATGAAGCATTTGCTTTTAACCATGCTCCTCCTTCCTTTTTCAAACCTCCAGCTGTTAATGTCTCACAGTCAAAATTACCTTCTATTTATGCTGTATAGACATGTATGTGTGCATGTTCTCCCCAGATACAAAGTAAATTCTCTAAAAGAAGAGACTGTGTCATTTTTATTTTTGTATTTTCAGCACCTAGAACAGTGCCTGGCATTTAGTAGACTCTTGACAAATGTTCAATGACTTGTTGTGTGAAATAATTCAGAAAATGGTAAGTTCAGTCAAATGATGGAAGTTCTTAAAATGATAGGCTAAAGGGTCTATGGATTCCTGGGGATTGTTGGATATAAAGATGAGATGGTGGGCAAACAAATATGAGTAAAACTCTGTCCTTATGGATATTTTTCAACATAATAGATAGACTTCCATAGTTCCAGGTGGAAACCTTAAAGATTTTTGAATGGGGAAGTGATATCACTAGATCCATGCACCAACCAGAGGCACTATAAATACAGACATTCATATTCCCAATTGTTGTGAAATCCACAGCAAATAAATATCTGATGAATTTAATTTAGATTTGTGATTTCCCAGTGATGCTGGAAAATTCTTCCCCAGACCTTCAGAATTGGTTTCACAACAGCTATGCACACATTTTTAGCAGGTCTCTGTCATCAGATTTTACTGTCTTTGCTGTTGCTCACCTTCTTTCCTTCCTACTTTTCCACAGGCATCCATTCATGACCTTTCTATAACACATACATTCATAGGAGGAGTAAAGTTTATTTAAGTCAAAGAGTATAACGATTTGATCGTTGAAGTTGCTTAGGTATTCAACAAGCCTTTACAAGTGGGGAATGACTCACATATAGCTTTGCAAATGTCATCTATCTCTAAAGTCTGATCAGAGAGGAGCTTCTGATCATTTTTTTTAATGGGCAGTTTAAAAGGAAAACTTTTTTTGTTTTTCTTTGACAATAAGATTGTTTTCCTGAGAATTACAGATGTACAAGCAACCCCAGACTAACTACCTAATACTTCCTTTGTGAGTCATAACATCTAATGCAATCCTCACATTTTTCTGATGAAGAAATTGGGGTGTAGAAGGGAGACATGGCATGTTTGTGAATCTCTTAACCTCAACCTGCCTTAGTTTCCTCATTTGTAAAATGGAAATAATAATGGTTCCTACCTCCCAGTGTTGTTGTGAGAATAAAATAAGATAATATGTGTTAAGCACTTTGCGAACCTTAAAATACTATGTAAATGCTAGTTATTATCACTAATAACAACAATAATGATATGAATTGCATAGCCAGTTCTTTAACTTTTGAGATTTTGCAATTTGGTGGATCTATGATTCTATCAGTGTATTTGCTGCTCCTCCAATGTGGATCATAACCCATCTATAACTCATTTTATGGGATTCCTGACCATGATTCTCCATAAATCCTCCATAAAGAGTTTACCCAGGAGGTCTTTCTCTTGTTGTTTAATATTTCAGGGGTGTCAGGCTTTGTGACTGACCTACCTCTTTTTCTGGTCACTATTGTCCTCAAAACAGTGTTTTATGCCACTGCTGATACACAGGTTATTGGGTGGTAACACAACAGCCTAACATATACCCTTCTATAAACTCTTGGCTTATCTTAAATTTTCATTCTTTCAAGACTACAGTATTTTATTATGGTTGGCTTTAGGGGTAGGGAACCTGTGGCCACATATAGCCCCACAGGTCCTCAAATATGACCCTTTGACTGAATCCAGACTTCACAGAACAAATCCCCTTAATAAAAGGATCATTTGATGATCTCCAAGGCCCCATATAGCACTAAATCCTACAATTTTATGATTATAGCTATGTATTATATTTCTATATAAAATAATCTTGCTGTTAAGGAAGCTTTGGTTCATTGAAATCTCTGTGAAATTTCCCAAATGAAATGCATCTAAAAGATGAGGATATTATTTAGTTGGATCTAACAACAATTTATTAAGTATCTACTATGTACAAAGCACATAACTAAGAGTTGAAGACATAATAAAAAATAGTGCCTGTCCTCAAGGAGCTAATACTCTACTGGAAATATATTATTTGCAGTATCTACTGTTCAGTATTGTTTTCAAT
>CM053581.1:156315764-156373917 GCA_028627135.1 Pseudochirops cupreus
TCATTAATTCTCTTTGAGAATGAAGGGTGAACAACAATCTGTGCACCAGAAGCAGAGTAATTAGAATGGTAGATATCAAGTGGATTTCACAGTTATGAACTCAGAGTTAATTTCACTTTTGACATAGGTGGGCTATAAAACTCCTGGGCAAGTCATGTAACTTCTGGCTGTCTAGGCAACCCTTTCAAAGTAATGATAACAAAAAATTTCAGATTTGTATTAGTAGGAGTTTCCTCACTGGGAGTTTCCAATGAAATCACAGATCTGAAGAACCATAAAAAAAATTTGCTGGTCATTTTGCAAGCTGCCAAGGATATAAAGATCAAAATGAAAACTATCCTCCACCTTCAAGAAGTTTACTTTTACCAAGGGAAGCAACATGTCAACAGACAAATAAACATAAAATATATTAACTGAAAATTTGAAGTAATTTCAGAATTGGGGTAAGTGCTAATAATTGGGGGGATTAGAAAAAACCTCATATAGAAAGCACTTGAGCTGCCCCTTAGGACTATAATTTTAGAGCTTTAAGAAACCTTAGAGATTCCAATCTCCTCACTTTACAGATGAGAAAACTGAGACAGAGAAGTTTATTGATTTGTTCAAGGTGTCCTAGCTGTTTAGTAGCAGAACCAGGATTCCAGCATAGGTTCTTTGACTTCACATCAGTGTAACATGCTGATTCTTTCCTCTAATGGAGCTGTGGATTCTAGATGGCAGATATGATGCAGGTGAGCATTCTAAGCTTAGATATAGCTTAGACAAAGACAGAGAGGTAGGAAATGGAATGCTGTAGTAGGTGAACAGCAAGCAGTCTGATTTGTCTGGAATACAGAGTTCAGGAGAGGCAATAATATGGAATACCTTGAAGGACAAGGTAGCTAGGTGGTATAGGGGATAGAATACTAGGCCTGGAGTCATAATGGCTCATCTTCCTGAGTTCAAATCTGGCTTCAGACATTTAATAGCTGTGTGACTCTGGGCAAGTCACTTAATCCTGTTTGCCTTAGTTTCCTCAACTCTAAAATGAGCTGGAGAAGGAAATGGCAAACCACTCCAGTATCTTTGCCAAGAAAAGCACAAATGGGGTCACAAAAAGGTGGACACAACTACACAACAATTGAACAACAGCTAGAAAGATAGATTGAAGTCAACTTTTAAATGACTGTTAAATGGCAAACAGATGAATCAGAATTTATCACAGAGTGGTAAGAAAGCCACATAAGTTTTTTGATCAGGGGAGAGACAGACCATATTTTTATAACTATCTATTTTGTAGTTATGTGAATTAATATTAGTGGAGAGACTAGAGACAGGGAGATAAATTATGAGACCATCTCAGTAATCCAGATTAAAAAGTGATAATGGTTCAAACTGGGGCAGTGGGTAAATGTCCTCATGTTTCCAGTCTATTGTAATATATAGATATAGATAGATATAGATATAGATGTTTGCTGATGATAAAAGAAATTTGTCAGTCTTAAAAATAGTCATTAATTTTTTTTTACCACAAAATCAACTGAGTGACTTTACATTCATTTTATAATAGTGTGAATATCATAGACTACGAGCTAATATACCAATGGTTCTGTGATCTCACTGATATGAATGATTCCTTCACTGATGTAGATTGCAACCCAAACGTAGTAAAATGAACACCTGTATTGTTTTGTCCTTATATAATACCTGTCATTCAACTGTCCCAACAATCAACCACTAGCATTTATTACTCTAAGACACTGCACTAGGCCCTGGAAATTCAAAGACAAGAATGAGATAGTCCCTGTCCTCAATGAATGTACATTATAATAGATGAAGAACAGTGTTTAAATACCATAACCTCAAAAGGATAGAAATACAATATTATATAAAAGTCATGCCTTACTATTTTATACATTTGTTTATAGTTATATTGTTAGGCTCACCCAAGACTTGGCAATCACAATTTAGGAGTTCAATATTTTACCCTCTTACTGCAATATCTCTTTAAAAACAGATGCCCAGGCCTTTAGAGATGGCTTCCAGAGTGTAGAAGTATTGCCAGTTGTGTTTGTGGTATAGAATTACAATCTTTCAAGGACTCATGATCTTTTCAGTGTAGGCATTAATTCCAATGATGCAGATCACTTGACTTCTCTGATTTGTGATATCCTCAATGAGCAATTCATGAGCTTGAGACCAGTCTGATGACTGTCAATCTCTGCACTTAGCTTGTTGTTATTCAGCAAGGTTGATGTTAGGAAGACAGGTGTATACTACCAAACTATAAAACCATTGTGAAATGCTTATCTTCACAAAGAGTTAAATCTTTTTTTTAATCTCAACCACTTACTAATTTCTTATTTTACTATTTTTCTAAACTAATGACTAATCTTGTCTCCATGAATGAGGAGTGATTACACTATATTTTATGATACTCTTTTATAGCACCAGAATGGTCTTCTTTTACAGCATCAGTGCTGGGCACTCAGTACATTGATAACTTATTTGTTTGATTTCAATGTCCTGACTAGAATTCCAAAGAGAAGAATATGCTCTCAAAAAAACAACAATCCAGCATTAATACCAGTTTTTAGCAAAATAGGAAAATCAAAAACATTTCAAATACATAATTGTCTAATGTCCAATTGAATACTTAAAGTAATATTTCTCTATGAAACAGTTTACGTCCTTCTACCCAGCCTCCCACTATAGGTCTTCCTACTATATATTCTCTTTCAATTCAATTTAATAAACATTTAGTAAATGCTAAACCAAGGTTAGTCTTTCTTGACATAGGAAATTTTAAAAATTATGACTCTAATAATAATAGTAATAGTTGGCATGTATATAGTACATTATAATTTGCAAAGAACTTGATATGTTATTTCATTTGATTCTAGAGGCAAAGGCCCATATGAAACTTTGCTTCCCTAAAGTGAGCACCACATTTTGACTGATGGGGGTCTCTGACTCTTCTTTAAATGATATGCTTCATCCTCTGATTCTTATTTCCTTTTCATTCTCCAACCTAAATTTTTGTATGACACCTTTGGGAAGAAAGGGGGAAGGTTAAGCAGTCTTGCAGGATCTGCTCTGTGTATATCATCATCAGAAGAAGAACAAAGAAGAAAGGAGAGAAAATAAGTCAAATTTTTATAGTGCTTAATGGTTTATGAAGCTTCTTCTGAATCATTTCTGTAAGTAAATGAATGTCTAACTTTCTTATCACTACCTATATGACTTTGGGAAAAGATGTAAGTACTTTAGTTTTCTCACCTGTTAAATAGGGTGAGTTGGATCAAATGATTTCTAATGTCCCTTTTAGACATAAAAGGATGTTTAGAAAGTCTCAGAGATCAAAAGGGCTTCAGAGATCATTGAGTTCAACACATATGCTGAGAATCTCCTTGACAACCTTCCCAAGCAGTGGTCATATAACCTTTGTTTGAGCACCTCCAGTGAGGAAGAACACCTACTACCTGAGCCAACCCATTCTGATTTTGAGTAGCTCTAATTACTAGGAAGATTTTCATGACATCAGTCTTAAATCTACTTTGCAATGTCTACCAATTGCTGTCAGTTGTGCCCTCTAGCAATAAACAGATATGCTTAATGCTTCCTCCATGTAACAACCCTTCAAATACTCAGACAATTATCATAACCCCTTAAGTCTTTTCTTCTTCAATGCAATCATCTGTACTTCTTTCAAGTTATCCTCATGTGGCATATTATTGAAGTTCTTTAGTATCCTTGTTGCCTTCTTTGGGATATTTTCCAGTTTATGATCATCCTTCTTAAAATATGATACTCAGAAATAAAAACAAAATTTTAAAATCTGCCAAAACAAGGGAGAATATGATGTAGCTATTATGTCCTTGATGCTTTAGGACCTTTGGTTTTTCTTGATTTAAGAGCATCCTTTCTACATTTGTGTGTATATATCTAAAGACGTGGGCTTTTATCACTAGCTCATTTTTTTTAACTTTCTTCTCTTTTGACCCTATGATCTATGGTGAATGATGAATCTGTGATTTCTGCAGCGCTGTCTGGTCCTACAACCGTCTCTTTACTCTGAAAATTTGGTTATTTTATATATTTCTTGTGCTTCATATCTCCATTGTAAGTTCTTCAGAGCCATTTTATGAGCCACACAAGAAACTCAGTCTCACTGATTTATAATCAGCCTTCTTTCTGTACTGTGAGTGTATAACTCAGATTGATCACCTACCTTATTCACCAGACATGGCTCTGTCCAAAAAAATCAAATAATAGGCTTGATTTGTCACCATTGAATGTACTCCAAGGAATGTGAGGCAGATTCTTAAGAAGATTACCAATAAGGAGCTCCAGCTATGTTTGGAGTAATGTTGCTATTGTCTTCACGCAAAGAGGATGTTGAAGGTGACTCCCTGAAGTCATTTGTCATTTGTGTATGTGTAAATTCTTACATGGTTTTGAAAAAAAAAATCAATCACATTACTTTATAGTCAAACCCAAAATAATTTTGGCATTAGAATAAATAATATTTCACAATTTGAACTCTTCCTCACTGGTTCCTTAGGAATCTAGTCTGTTTAACTAGGCTTTTTGCTCCTACTTAGTGACCATCAATTTTCCAATCACACTTCTTTTATACATGTCTATTACTTTACTGTCAATATCACTGCTAGATATTTTATAATGAAGATATTTATATACAGAATGTCAGAGCTGGGGGAGGCAGTGTCTTAGAGTTCCAATCCAGCCTCCTGTTTTTATAGATGTGGAAACAAAGGCTCATAGATGTTAAGTGATTTGCTTAAGATCACACAGCAAGTGACAGAGGCAGCATATCATTCTAGGGCTCCTCACTGTAAATCAGTCATCTTCCACACCATGGCCTAGGGACACATGGAACCTTTTGTTACTGCTTCTTTGTACTTTATTGGGTACAACAAGGCCCTCACAAAAGAATTATGGAAATTCTATATGGTGCCCCAGTCCTGCTTTTGCAATAACTCTAAAGGGAATCCACTGGAAAATCTAAAGAGGAGTCACTAAAATTTATCGAGTAGGAAGACAATATGGTTATGTCCACACTTTAGGAAAATGACTTTGTTGTCTGTGTGGCAAATGGATTAAAATAGGGGCATGGAGGCACAGAGACAAACTAAGAAGCTAGGAAGTAAACATACTCTCAATAATTTCACTTGCATTTTCCCCTTTCTGGTCTTCACTGAAAAGTTTTTCACCAGGTTCCCCACTCTGGTTCCTGAATTCTCTTACATATATTTATCTTATATAATAATAGCCGTTCTGTTTCCTCCCTCCCATTTATAATCACTCTTCTTCTTTGTCTTCTTTTCCTTCTTTTTCTTCTCCTTTTTCCCTCTCTTCTTCCTCCTCCTCCATCTCTTTCCTGTTCTCTCCCTTCTCAGTTTAAAACCTTCTAAAAATTAGATTATCAAGACTACAGTCAAAATTATTTTTTTTACTGCTTGCTAGCAGCACACTCAAACCCTTGTTTCTATATTTTAAGTCACAATCCTGAAATCTAAATCTCATTATAGAAACTGTGTCTAATGATTAATTTAACCACTGTTTTATTCCAATTGATATTATTTAGTTTAGTGTGATTCCATAAGGATAGTGATGATTTCTGTTATACCTGTCTGTTTATATACTTTTAAATTAATGTCAGTCTATTTGTTAATATTAGTACATATTTTAAATATCTTATCTTTAGGGACAATTAGATAAGATTAGATAGATTCTTTCATATTAGACCCTAGAACTTTAAACTGTAAGTTAGAAGTTCACTTGCTTAACCTTAGGAAACTAAATAGAGGAGCCTGTTGAGTAAGTGACCAAGCCCAGAGTGGTAGAGATGACTTAACGATATGAAAAGTCCCCCATGGGGAAATGACCAAGAGCACTTGGCTAACATATGGCCCTGTTTACTGACCTGCCTACTTGCCTTCTTTGGCCCTCCTGGAGGGTCAAGGTATAGGTTAGCCAACCAAGGGGATTCTTTATTTTACTCTGTAGCATCTCTGTCTTCGTGATATCAAGCACTATAAACCAAGGCATGGAGAAAGGGGGTATCTCAGCCTGTGAGGAAGATCTGATCATTAAAGAGGCCAGGTCACTTTCATAAATAGATATTGGCTCAGAGCTCTGCCTTAGTGGTGTTTCTTGCAGCCTGGACATTTTGGGGCCCACAAAGCCATCCTTGTAAATAGCTATTTACTCCCCAAATTTGCATCTCCCCTCAAACCTTTGCTGTCTATCTGAAACAATGAAGACAAAAAAACCCATTCCCCTAAAGAGAGCCTTAATTCCTTGACCAAGATGTCATAATTCTGAACAATGCTTTCTAGATTCCTTCTGGAAGTATTGTTTCTGTCTAGAAGAATAATGAGAAGCATGTAATTGTGGATCCATTCTATTAAAAAATAACTTTGGTCCCTTTACTGGAATGAAATCTTCATTTTTCTGTCCTTTGACCTCTTTTATTCTTTTGGGTTGCTTTTGTGGCCAGCTCCTATAGCAAATTGCCTTATATGCCTTCAGTGGTGCTTCTATTTTCTTGCATTCATGCCTACACTATCTCAATGAAGAGCAGTTTACTTATGACCCATTTGCAGCCACCAGAGGAAGCATTACACTTCAATAGGACTTGTCCACAAATTTTAATCCCTTGACTGAAGGAAGTGCCGTTGAAAAAGAGAGTATTAGGTAAGAAGTAAAGTATAAGATCTTTAAGGACAAAGTTAGAGATAGGAATAAGGACAAGGTTATTTACCTCTGAAATGATTACAAGGACACTGAGATGGACCTTGGCTGATGCCTGAAATTTTACTGAGATTTATCCCTTCATTTTAAACTTCGATTCCTTTTCCACCAAAGTCATACCTAAACTGACTCCCAGAATCCTGGAGATCCCAGAATCCTAGTTCCTGGAGAAGCTAATCCACTCATCTTTGGAAATCCCATCCTAGGGCTCAGTCATCTTGATTAGATGAATACAAATTTATCTAGTCCGATCCACCTAGCTGGTCACAGATATCAGACTCTAATCTCTTTCCCATTCCTCCCAGACATCTACCCAGTCCAGCTTGTTATCCATCTACCATTGCACATGTATTTTGTTATTTCTAACTTCAGAGTTTAGCACAGTGCCAGGCATATAGCGAGTGTTAATTCTTTCAAATGTATTCATATCAATCATTTATACATTCAAGTAAATGAACTTCTGAATGTTTTTGAGTAGCATTTTGAGAGAGAGAATTTGCCAGATTTAAACTACTCCCCCTTGCCTATTTTTTATGATTCACCACCTTGTTAGATGACCTTGGGAAAGTTATTTTACTAGATTAAGTTGTTGAACTAGAACTAGACAATATCTAATCCCGTGATTCTGAAATGGTAACACTTTTTAGTGAGAGAGGGGTAACATAGCATAGTATAAAGAGATTTGTAATCAGAGGACCTGGGGTCAAGTCACAACTCTATCACTTAATAGCTGAGTGATTTGAAGCAAGTCCTTTCCCCTTGATGGACTTCACTCTCTTCTGTAGAATAAGAAGGTTGGAATAGATATGGGTTCTTAACCCTTTTTTTTTGCCAGTCTGGCAAAGGCTGTGGGCCTTTTGTCTTTTGCCACAACAATGTTTTTAAATGCATAAAATAAAATGCATGAGTTTACAAAAGAAAGCAATTAAATTGAAATACAATTATCAAAATATTTTTTCAAACTTTTCATGGATCTCACTTTAAAAACCCCTGGATGATCTTCACAATACCATCCAAATCTAAATCCTATAAAGTCAAGTGAAGGATTTCCTTTCTCTAACCCTTCCTCCCTCCCTAACTCCCTTTCTTCCTCTTTTTCTTCCTCCCTCCCTTCCTTCTTTCCTTTCCCCCTCCCTCCTTCCTTCCCTCCCTCCCTCCCTTCCTACCTTCCTTTCTTCCTTCCTTCCTTCCTTTCTTCCTTCCTTCCTTCTTTCTTCTCTTCCTCTCTTCCTCCCTTTGTCCTTTCTCTTCCCTCCCTCTCTTCTCTTCTCCCTTCCTTCCTTTCTCTTTTCCCTCCTGAGGGGGGAAAAAAGTTAGAATAGGAGTGCAGCAGGAACACTATGTTTTTGGCTCCTTTTTAATCAGCCCAATGTGACCTTGTACTGTTTGTATTCAGGCTAGGATAGTTGTCCTTTATAATCTAGTACAGACAGACATATTTATATAGTTTGCATTTGCTGATTACAAGACCCTACCTCATCCTTTCCCCAGTCTAGTTGTGCTGGTGACTGATGGTTGGATTTCCAGAGGAAAGTGATTTATGTTTCTGGTTTATTTAGATTTGGTTCCCCTTGTTTCTGCCACTTAAAGAACAAGATAAACATACTGCCTTCTTTCCTGTGTAACTTTTGAAATGTTTTTGATTTCCTGTCATGAGGAAGGTGCTGAAATGTTCAGGGCAAGGTTGGTGTCCCCAAAGTCTAGGATCATACATTTTAACAGCCTGGAAAGGAAGGGCCATTTAGATTATGTGGTATAGTCTCTTCATTTTATAGAAGAGGAAACTGAGTCCCAGAGAAGGGAAGTGATTAGCCCAAAGTCATGCAGAGAGAGTGTCAGGGCTGAGATTTGGATGGAAGACTGTTGGAGTCTTTATACATTTTGTATTACTGGAAGTATGTTTGAGCCAAGATAATAGCAATGTTCAATATGGCTAATGCTTTGAAAATTTATTGAACACATTTGTCTAGTCCCTGTCATTCAAGGGAAACAAGATGGACTCTTGCCAATTCTTCCTTATAGTGAGGTTTATTGTACAAAATACTGGTAAAATAAGAATATTGAGAAATTACTTCCTCTCTATCCAACTTGGGAATGTTGGTGTGCTTGCTTTAAGGAAAAGTTGCTTTACTATCATCTATCTAATATAAGAAGGGAGAAAGGAGGGAATAAAGGGCATGTAAATGTGTGAGACAGAGAAAAATAAAGAGACAGTGACAGAATTAAGATAGATTCAAATACTGCTTTTAACAATAGCTGCCACAATATTTTCTACATATAAGGCACTGTGCTAAGTGCTTTACAAATGTCTCATTTGATCCTCACAACAACCCTACTATTATTATCCTCAATTTACAGTTGAGGAAATAGGCAGACAATGATTACATGACTTGTCCAAGGATACAAAGCTAATAACTGTGTGAGACTGGATTTGAAATCAGGTTTTCTTGACTCACAGGTCAAAGCATCACTTGTGGTTTCATTGGCCCTCTTCAAGAGTGAAGGACAAACAACAACCGTGTATTCAGGGGCAGTAGGATGTAATGGTTTGTTGGACATAGAGTCAAAAAAAACCAGATTCAAATCTTGCTTCCAATATTGAATATTTTTGTAAACACTGATAAATTTCAGCCTCCAATTCCTCATTTGTAAAATGAGTATTTGTAATAAAACTTACAGTATATATTTTATAAAATTCTTGATAGAAATCATGGAGTCAATATGCAGAATATACTTTGTAAACTCCAACATGGTATATAAATGTGAGGTACACAATGAAAGAGGAAACTTTGGGTCATCATGCCCCAAGAAGGTCTTATTTTCATGTATCCTCTTGGGAATGAGGCTTAATTTCAGAGAATCACAAGATCAAAACTCTAGAACTGTGAAGGACCCCATAAGTCATCTAGCCTAACTCCTTCATTTTACAAATGAAGAAACTGAGGCCAGGGAGGTTAAGTTATTTACTCAAGATCATACTTCCTTTTCAAGTCATCTTTCTTCCAGCTAAAACCGAGCTTTAATGCCAAAAACAGCTTTGAAAAGCAGATGTTTACATAACTTTCCTTCTTAATCTATGGAATTCCAAATGAATAGTATCAATAAAGTGGGATTTCATGGTATTTGAAAGCTGATAGTAAAGGACTTTTCAAACTAGATTACATCAAAATATCACCATGTGAATTCAAAACCTAATTCATTAGGTGGCATTCATACTGGGTAAAAGAAATCAGAGTTAAAGCTAGAAGCAATCTCAGGGGCCATCTAGACAAACCTTTCTCACTTTATAAATGAGGAAGCTGAACGTGAGGGAGGTAACAAGACTTGCTGACAGTCCAGCAAGTAGTAATTATCAAAGACAGCACTATCTAAACCTAGGTTTTTTGACTTCTAAAATCAGTGTTCTTTCCATTATCCCAAACAATTAGCTGTAGAATTGATCCTACAATGATGATTTTACAATAGTTAGCACTTATAGAAAATTATTATAGAAAAATACTTTTTCTATAGATTCTATTATTTTACTCTAGTTACAATGATGAAGTAGAACAGGTGGAACATTCTTCTTTTTACCATTTTACACTTGGGGACACTGAAGCATGAAGAAAGTAAGTAATTTCCCCAATATCAATGGTAAACAAACATTTATTAAGAGCTTACTATGAATTAAGCACTGTACTAAGTGCTAGAAATGAAAATTAAAAAAAAGAAAAACAGTTCTTGCTCTCAAAGAGCTGACAGTCTAATAAGGGAAGACAACACACAAGGATGCTAAACATTGGATAGTAATGGGGACTCACTATGACTATACTATGAGAGGGGTATGTTGAAGAAGTAAATTAAGTCCCAAAGTGGTACAGCCAGGTGTGAAATGAGATGTCCCAGCTGAGGCTCTTTTTGAATGGATGTTTTGAAGTTCTTGACCCACCCTCCAATCAGACATGCAGAGGGAAGTGACGAAGTAAGTTATAAAGACTGATGGGAGTTTCCTCCCAATATTATATAGTTGGAAGAGAAGGATAGAAAGAGAAGTTTTCTGAATCTGAGCACTATGTCCTTTCTATCAGATTATTCTGGCCCCAGAAATAAGAATATGGATGTGTTTATTCCATCTGGAGCTCTGAGGTGTGTTCTGTTATGAAACTGGCATGTGCTTCTCTATATTCATCATTCCTGAATAATTTTCCTAAGCTAGTCACTTGTTTCTATGAAATTGACTGGGAGTTATTCACAGTGAGAAATATTTGTACATCTGTAAAGGCAGAATGGGTTTATTAGTTGGTTAATTTCTCCCTCATAGTTTAGCAGACATAGTTTTCTAGGGATAGAAAGGAAGAAAATATGTTAGTAAAATTTTTGTCTAAGCAGGTTTCTTACTTTTCCCTTAAGCTATTTCTTTTTGTTTGAATATCCCTTTAATTACCGATTTTTAAAATAAACTTAAATTATATTGAAATTGTGGAAAATTCCATTTAATTTGTAGTTTAAATTCAGTTAATTACAGCTGAAGTCTGGTGTCTTATTATTTGGAATCTGGAAAAGCAACTTCCTCTTTAAAAAAACAAGGCATAAATTCTCTTGTTATAAATGTGAAAATGAGTAAACTTGCAGCATACTGCTTGGATTTTTTTCCAACTTGATAAGGACTAAAGATTCTGAGGTGCCATTTCATGGAATTTATAGGAAAGGAAGTCATGAAATATTCACGTAGCTACATCTCAGCTCCACACCCTATTAGTCATTGAACTTGTAAGTAATTTGAATTCTTGTGACTATGTTAATTATTCAAGAATGAGTAAAAATTTATGATAAGGAACATATAACACACCTAATATTTTGGGTAATTTATCGTTTTGATAACTATTTTTCCATTACCCAAAGAGTGATGAAAAAATGTTAAAGTGTTGGAAAGATAGTAACTATACACTAGTCCAAGAGCAATATTCTTTCAGACTTAGAAAACAACTGGGGATTTCAAGAGGCTGTAAATGAAAAAGGCCATTAACTTGAAAAACATGGCACTATTAATCCTTTCCTTTGGGTTCTAGTTCAGCTATGGTCCCTATGCTTATTTATTCTAAACTAGGCTGCTAATAAGTAGTCAAGATAGATAGGCAGATACAGCAAGCAAGATCATTTAAGGATAAGCTCAGCAAGGAGAGAGAGAGAGAGAGAGAGAGAGAGAGAGAGAGAGAGAGAGAGAATTTTTTAGCTTTTTCAGTAATAATCTTTATGGGCTCAGAGAAAAGATAAAAAGGAGCCATAATGCAATGAAAAATGAAAACCCATGACCTGAACACAGTGAAGAACTTTTTTTTAATCTAACAAGAAATATATGAGATTATAAATTATAAGGAAAATATTTGTCGTTTGGTTTAGTGCTATACTAGAATTGGTTTTCAAAGTTTAGCTTTCATTTTTTCCAACTAGCTTCCTACCACAGATGATGACAAAATACATCTTAAGGAAAAACCACCATTGTATATCATCTTCAATATTACAGTAGCTTGCTATGTGTAATACCTAGCTAAAATATTTTTCATGCATTCTGAGTCTCTCCTAACCAATCACATTTTATTCCTATAGGTATTATATTCTGTTGGGATTGCATGGTGGCTTGCCAGGCACACATTTAAGTAGGAAGTACACAGTGCAATAGACAAATTGTATACAAAAATTGGCTAAGAATTATATGTTTTTGGGGAAGACTAATCTCAGGCATACTTTGAGAGGAACTGAACCTTGATGAACGCCGACTGAGAAAAAGGAATAACACAAAGGGAAGAACAGAAATGCAATAAGGGGTAAGGAGGTCAAAGGAACTCTTAACTGTGGAAAAATTTTATGCCTTTTTAGATGCATATGTTAAAGAGAAATTATTTGGACCTAATAACATATGTGACCAAAGGAAAGTAGATCCACAGAAGTGGTGTTTAATGTTAAACAGATTCCAACATGGATTGGTGAAATGTAGCGAGTTCCAGGACGTGAATTGGGCGATTTCACTAGTGAGATAGGCGATGTGGTGAAATGAAATCATACTAAATACTGATATCATTAAATGTTTTAAGTTTCTTTGTGTCTCTAAAGAAAAGCCAACTACAGGGAAGGTAAGAAAGACTAATAACGTCTTTTGTGTTTTTTATGACTAATGGAGACTTTAAGATAAGTTGGAATAAGTTTTCATGAGACATCAAGGAAGATTACAAACAAGCCAAAAATGTATCCTTATGTTTAAATCAATAATCCCATATTAAGCAATGGCTGTGATACACTGTAGTAAAATTTGTCACTGAAGCTTGAAAATATAAAAATTGTCTTATTTGTTAAGATTATAATAGCCAATGGAAAATTTTCTTTTCTCTCAGGCTCTCAATAATTTTTCTTTCAGATGAGAGATTTTAGGTTTTTTTTAAATGATAGATGAGTGTTGGAAGTGATAAGTATCATCGTGTACAAAATAGAGAAAGCTTTGCTTTACAGAATTGAAGGTTTCCATTTCCTATGCTATTTGAGAAAAGAAAGCATAAAATGGTTGCTGAGCAAGAGAGATTTCATGATGGAGAGAAAGTAGTAGGCAAGATGCAAAAGCTCTGACTTGATCCCAGTCTTCTGTGTGAAATATGATCCCAGGCCATAAAGTGTAAATGAAGATGGTCTGAGGTACTAAAGATAGAAGTGAAGATTTTAAATAGCTGATGAGAGTCTCAGTTGAGGATAATTAGAGGAAGGAAAAATCTTTATTACCACCAGGATCATAGAAAGTTACATTGAGATCACAGGTATCGGATGGGATGCCAGAACCAAAAGAAAGAGGAACATGCTGGGATCAGGAGTCTAAGTCAATATAGTGGGAAATCATTCTAGTGATCAAAGCTATAATACATATAGAAGGTAAAGGTCAGAGTAAGCTGACACAAAGTGTGTGTCAGACACACGCACACACACACACACACACACACACACACACACACACACACACACACCACACACACACCCCTATATCTATCTATCTATCTATCTATATTAATCTATACATGCACTGATATTTAAATGCAGAAAAGGCAATGGTTTAGAAGTTTAGCAGACAGGCCATAACAACACAAAATGTATCAATTTGACAAATATCATTGAGTGCTTACTGCATGTTGCCATGTGACCTTTTGATAACTACATTTTAATATAACTGGTTTCCATTGTAATGCTGTGAGGTTTTTAATGTATTTAAAAAACATGATTCTGAGAAGGGACCCATAGGCTTCACCAGATTGCCAAAGAAGCCTGTCTCACACACACACACACACACACACACACACACACACACACTCCTTAAGAATGTATGTACTACATGCAAGGCACACTGCCAGCTAATGAGGAAACCAAGCAGATATAACACAGGGTCTCATGCTAAAGAAGAGGGCATATGTGCAAATAGCTGTGATATAAAGAAAGAACATAATAGGGGCAAAGAAGAATACCAGACAAAGTCTTATAACACAATTTAGAGAGAGAGAAGACTTGATAGATTAGACTGACTTTGGAGGAAGAGAAGGATTTTAGCTTCAAAGATGTAAAAGTGAATGTATTCCAAGTATTGGGTACAATTTGTGTTAATACATGAAAGTGGGAAAGGATAAGACAAAGTCAAATGAGAGTCAATAGCACAATTTGGCTAGAACGTAAAATGTGTGAAGAGGAACAGGACAAAATAAGACTGGAAAGGTATGTGGATCCAGATTGTGGAGGGTCTTTTAGGCTACAAGGAATCATTAATAGTTATATATAAAACTAAAGGTGTATAAAGCACTTTTCATCTTTTAAAGCACTATAAAAATCCAAACTACTATTACTATTAATAATGATAATAATAACAGCCAACATTTATGTAGAACTTACTATGTACCAGGTACTGTGCCATACACACCATAATTATTATCTCATTTGATTATTAAATGGGTCGTGTCAAGCTTCTTTGATATTTTGCATATGATTGACCTTGGTCCTTTGCTGTTCAATATTTTTATTAATAATTTCAAGAAAGAAATGAAACAATTATCAAATTTGCAGATAGCACAAAGTTTGGAGAGAGAACTAGCATGCTAGCTGACATAATCAAGATTAAAAGAAAGATATTGACAAATTAGAACAGATAAAAACCAAGACAGATGAAAGATTAAATTTAACAGGGAAAAAAACCAAAATCTTATGCTTGGGTCCAAAAACTTACCTTCACAAATGCAAGATGGGAGACACATGTTTAACCTGGAAAAGCTCTGGATCTTTCAGTGGACAGCAAACTCAACATATGTGAATGCTATGATCATGATAACCGCATATATGAATGGGATCTTGAGCTGCATTAAGAGGCATAAGATCCCAGATTAAGTAATAGTCCCATTATACTCTACCCTGATCAGAACATATCTATAATACTGTGTTCAGTTTTAAGCATCACATTGTATAAAGAATATTAATTAGTAGAAAAACATCCAAAAGAGGACAAAGTTATACCACTGAAGTCCCTGTGACATTTTGTGATTCTGTGATTAATTTCCTCCCACCCCCACCTCAATGCAGTTATATTGGTGGTTCTTTTGGGTATGCTAGGGCATACCATAAGTTTACTGAGTATTTCTCAAATTGTATGGAACTTGACATTTACAATCTTGTGTGCATGGGCAAGTCTCCTGCCACTCGCATAGTTTGCTCCATCGCTTACAGCAAAAGATAATATTAGACTGTGGATAAAGTTTGAGAATTATTGGGTTATATATAATCAACTCCCCATTAGCAGGAGCTAGTGATCTTTCAGAAGCTTAAAGTTATCTGAAATGGTTCTTGACGAGGTTATTCTTGTAATCAAAATATATGGCTCCAGACGTGTGGGAACAGGGCTGTTTACTACCTACGGTGTCAGAAATTAGAGTCAGGCCCTTAAGTATTTGCTTCAGTGGTGGCACAATGTGCTCTATGAGCTAAAAGCAATTGCTGTGAATAATGTGTACATTGGAGCAAAGTAGAGGATTATTTTATAGTTCGAGAGAAATAGAGAAATACATACGTACGTGCTCATAAGGCCCTCTTGCTTATTAGTGCGAATCAGTGCTGGCATGTAAGAAGGCACCGAGGCTATACTGCACCTAATGGCATTCAGCTTACTGCCAGATTTCCAAATAAGAAATCTGACTGATGGACACAAGCAGAGTATAAAAGTAAGGGACAGGGCATGCAGTTGGCATGCTAACAAAAGTATGAAATGAGATAAATTCCCCTAAGCTTTCCTTCCCACAAAGGCACTTTATTTATCTGATCCTTGTCCTGGGTTAGTCTCTTCACAGGCTCATGCTTCAGGACCCTTGGTGACCCACAGGGCAGGCAAACACTGCTTTTTATAATTCTCTGGGGTCATCTCTAGTCATCCTGATCTTTCTGATCTATTCAGAGGCCAGATGGCTCTGAAAGAGAAAGTGAGGCAGGTGACTTTGCACATGTCTCTCTCACTTAAATCCAATTCTCTTGCAAGTAATAGCATCACCTTCCTGATGTCACAGTCTTCTTTGAAAATGAAAGACAAACAACAGCAATATAACATACAACAGAAAGAATCATAAACCAGGGTCTCAGTCACAGATCAAAGATCAAGAACTGGAAGGGAACTCCAAAGTCAGCCATTCCAACTTTTTTTGTCATAGAAATGAGAAAACCAAGTCAATCAATTAACATTTATTTTAATTGTTGTTGTTCAGTCATTTTTCAATCATGTCTAATTCTTCCTGACCCCATCTGAGGTTTTCTTGGCAAAGATCCTGGAGTGGTTTGCCGTTTCCTTCTCCAGTTCATTTTATCGATGGGAATACTGAGGTAAACAAAGTTATGTGACTTGCTCAGGGTCACATGCATAGCTAGTAAATGTCTGAGGCCAGATTTGAGCTCAGGTCTTCCTGACTCCAGGTCTAGAGTTCCATCCACTACACCAACAACTTAAAGATAATAAAGCCTAAAAACAAATTATAGGAAAAGTGTGATCATGGAAGAAAGTTTTACTTATGTTCCTTGCCTAGAGGACAGTTTCACAAAATTTCTTATAAAAGTAGCCATTTCTCCATGCTATAGGGACTGGGTCTATTAAATAGTTCACCTTCAGAGGCCTTAGCTCCTACAATTTGTCAGCCAAGACCTCAGTGGTCAATCCTCTGTGCTGAGGATTACTTCAACCTTCTCTACCAATTTGTCACTACATATTTTGTCATTAAACTATGATTAAAATTGTTTTGAAATGGTATGTCAGCTGCCAACATCTTTTACAATCAGCTTGCAAAATTCTCTCTCCTTAGGGGAATTATTTTTCCTGTGAAGACTCATGAGACCTACAATTTGTAACCATGAGACCTATTATTTGAGATATTTGCATTTATTGAAATCAGAAGGTATAATTTCCTTTGAAAATAAGTGTTCTAAATCATCATTTTCTTTTAGGGGAATCTATTGATCAGTCAACATGCAGAAACATGGTTTCCACTCAGTCCTTTAATGAAGTAAGTACTAAAGCAGAGCCGTGTGGATCTGAACTTAGAGATACTCAGCAACACAGCCAACATTCCTGAAGTCCACCCGTATGTGCCCCTTCTTTACGTTTGGCTTCCTTAGAATGGAATGCCTTCTCTCAGATTCAAGGGTCCTATAGATAGTATGTAGTGAGGAAAAACACTTGATTCAAATAAGAGGACAGAATCTCTCAAGAGCTGGAAAGGACTCCTGCAGGCAGCTAATTAAACCTGTGCCTGGACAAAACTCAGCTTTACAATATAACATCCCATCCCTTACTTTTATACTCTGCTTGTGTCCATCAGTCATATTTCTTATTTGGAAATCTGGCAGTAAGCTGAATGCCATTAGGTGCAGAATAGCCTCAGTGCCTTCCTACATGCCAGCACTGGTTAGCACTAAAAAGCAAGAGTGCCTTATGAGTTGTCTTTAGACTTTCCTTAAAAACCTTGATTGAGGGGAAAACATCTACTTCCTGAAGCAGTCCATTGTACTTTTGAACAGCTCTAATCAGGAAGAAGGGGCAATGAGGTGGTACAATGGGTAGAGTGCCAGGTCTGGAGTCAGGAAGTCTCATCTTCCTGTGACCCTGGGAAAGTCACTTAACTCTGTTAGCCTCAGTTTTCTCATCTGTAAAATGAGCTGGAAGAGGAAATAGCAAACCACTCCAGTATCTTTGCCTAGAAAATCCCAAATAGAATCATGAAGAGTTGGACATTACTGAAAAGACTGAAGAATAAAAACTGGGAAGTTTTTTGTTTTTTCTTGACATACTGCAGCATTGATGCAATATTTGCAGCAGCGACAGCAACTATGAATATGCTGACATAGTGCTGAATCACAAAATATAACAAACTCTCCATATAAAAGACAGAAGCAAAATATTTATTCAGACACCAGAAAACCAAAACCCAACACCAGAAAACCAAATTCATCATAGCAACAAAGAAATCTATACACAGTAACACTGCAGAGAGCGACAGTATCCCAAAGCCTTCCCACAAATAAACACTTACAAGCCTAGCTGTCTCCTTGGCCTGCATCCTCTCTCCTCCCTATTATGCGCTAACTGCTCTGACTCCTACTTTCTTCTCAGCTTCGCTCCACCCTTCCTGCTCTACTCATTCAGCAAGCTCCTCCCACCATAGGCTCCATGTGATTATATTTGGCCTGTTAAGGGGTAGGGAAAATCTTCAAATTCTCTTAGGCCTATTAAGGGACAGGGAAGATCTTCAAATTACCATTACCATTACACATATCCCTACCCTTTGCCCATACCCATTCCTCCTGGTTCTGCCTTCTGAGGCCAAAAGTCAAGCCTAATTCCTTTTTCACATAACAGCTACAAATCAAACTTTCCTATTTCCTTAAACAGATCCTCATATGACTTGAATTTGAATCCCATAATCATCCTGGTTGCCTTTCTCTGGATGTTCTCCAGCAGATCAAGGTACTTTCTAGACTTAGGTGTCAATTCCAATTTTGCCATTTACTACTAGTATGACTTTGGATTAGCCATTATGGGCCTCCATTTTCTCATTTATGAAATAAACAGAGTAGAAAAGATGGAATCAATGAGAAAATTCTCTGGCTGAATCCCATGCCTGGAATTCATTCCCTTTTTATCCCTGGTTTCCTTTAAGATTCAGCAAGCATCATACCTTCTACAAGAAGCCTTTCCTGATTACCTTTAATATTAATGCCTTCACTATATTATATCTCTATCCTCTTTTTATTCTCTTTGTATATAGTACTTTGCATACTTTCCCACATTAATAGCTAGAATTTATTAAGTACTCTATGATTTTTGAAGCACTTTACAAATGTCTCATTTAGTACCTACAACCTGAGATAGTTCTATTGTTATCCTCACATTATAGATAAGGAAATGGAGGTAGAGAGTAGTTAAGAGGCTTGCCCAGGGTCACATAGCTACTACATGTATTAGGCCAGATTTAAAGTCATCTTTCTGGCTCTAGATCTAGCACTCTATCCATAAGAACTATCTTTTGCCATTCTTTTTATCCCCAGTAGTCAACATAGTGCCTAGAACATGATAGGTGCCTAATAAATGACAATTTTTTTCAGGGGGGGGGAGGTATGGCAATCAGGGTTAAGTGACTTGCCCAAGGTCACACAGCTAGTAAGTGTCACATGTCTGAGGTCATATTTGAACTCAAGTCCTCCTGACTCCAGTATATATATATATATATATATATATATATATATATATATATATATATACTTAAAAATACTCAAATGAATTCAAGATTTCTTCAATTTAGATGTTTTGGTGATACAGATCCCAAGCCATCCATGGCTGCTTTGTCTATATTTTTCCATAAATTCATCTCAAAAAGTCCACCCAAAATTTTGAGGCCCTTCCTTGCTTTCTTTTGACATTGTGATGATTGCAATGGAGTACATACATTTTCCACTGGAAATCCCTTACTTTTGTCATATCACCAGCTGGTCTTTTTCATTCATACATTTCATTGATGACATTCTTTATTCTATTTCCTCTCCATAGTTCATTACTCATTATGTATTACAGCTTTCTCATACCTACTATGCATTGCTCCACCACCCCTTGAATAATGCTCATTTTTAAATTCTTTGGAGATTGTAGAGTTCTATGATTTTCAGCCAAAGAACAATTCTTTAATAATGTTAGTGTTTAAAGATGGACCATTGTCTCATAGGGAAGTCTGAGGGTCATTGAAAATGTATAATTTCCCAAAGGCAATGCAGCTTGTTTTCTCTTCCTATTTAATTCTAGGCCCAAGTTATTGTCCATTTGTGGAAAATATCCAAATTATATATACTGATAGATGAAATTCACAGTTTGTCCATCTAACTCCTTTCAGCGTCTGGACAATAGAAAGTCTTCATCCACTAGGTTTTTTCAGAGTTAGGTAAAAATCCTTTGGATGATGATGGATATTAAATGGGAAGCTTTTTAATGTTCCATGATTTTAGTGCTAGGAACATAATGTCCTTGCATCATGAATGTTTCTGTCAACATAAACATTCTGAGGTTCTCACCACCTGTAAGGCATCATTCTTCAATTTGTATTCTGCACTGGATCTCCTCCATAATAATGCAAAACACCTTTGAAAAACATAGATTTCCCTGTCTTATACCTTGTCTGATATCGATAATCAGAATGTTGTGATATTAGGTTAAAAACTGAATAACAAGAATAACTTTATAACACAAGATCTTATCTTTCAATCACAGTAATTCTTAGAAAGACTGTGGGAGTATGACTTGACTATGAGGAATCTGGCTTTGAATCTCAGTTTTGCTAATAACCGTATACATAATATTGGACAACAGTTCAGTTAATCTATCAGGGTTTTGATTTCCTTATCTGCACAATGGGGATAACAACATTTGTGTTTCTTACCTTACAATGTTGCTGGGAGGGAAATTCTATGTTCTTTATGATGCTGTAGGAAACTAGGCTGTTAATACTATTGTCACGATTGTTTATTGCTGGTGTTAGTAACCACCCTGTAATGAAGGATGTCCCAAGCAGACATCAAACGTAAGAGACATTTCACATAGAGAAATTCTTTAAATGTTCTTGTTTGCAAATGACATTGTATTTATAAAATCAAACCCAGAACATTATAAACCCTCCTTGATAAGGTCTGTGACAAGAAGAAAGAGCTCGGCCTAATAATTAAAGCAAGAAAAATGGATGATGAATGCTTACCTGATCAGATGATTACACACAACTGGATGAGCATCTCGTTGAGTTAATCCACCAGTACATATGTGAGATAGAGAGATAGTGAGCTGTACCCAAAATAGAACAAGAGGAAAATGGTAGACTGGATTACTTTTGGGATTATATGTGGTGCTTTCAAGGATTCTAATCTACTCTCTAAAAAAAAATAATCTTTTGGAGTTCTCACATGATGCTATATGACATTTAATCATAGAATTCCATAATATCTGAAGGATCAGAATTGCAGGTGAATAGATTTTAAAAAAGCATCTACAGGCATATGTGGATATTGTGAATTTGGTTCTCAACTACCACAATAAAGCAATAAAGTGAGTCACACGAATTTTTTGGGTTCCCATTGCATATAAAAATTATGTCTATACTCTACTGTAATCTATTAAATATTCAACAGTATTATATAAAAAGCAATGTGCATATATTAATTGCAAATTCTTTATTGCTAAAAAATGCTAACCATCATCTGAGCCTTCAGTGAGTTGTAAGTTTTTTTGCGGGCAGAAGATCTTGCCTCAGTGTTGGCAGTTGCTGATTGATCAGAGTGGTGGTGGCTAAAGTCTTTGGCAATTTCTTAAATAAAGACAACAGTGAAGTTTGTTGCATTGATCGACTCTTCCCTTCATGAAAGATTTCTATGTAGCATGGAATACTGTTTAATAGCATTTTACCCACTGTAGAACTTTTTGCTGTAGAACTCAGAACATCTGAACACAGAACTCCAGAAATGGTGTGGGCAGGAAGAGTAGAGAGGAATTATCATGGAAATCACACAAAACAAAATGGATTGGAATCTTCACTCTCATTTGGGGAATCCCACATTAATGAGACAAATGGATCCACAAGAGTGTTGAAGTGAACAACCTATACAAACCTCCATATATTTAACTACATGTGTTCTAGGTTTCATAAAGATTTAATATTCTTTGATCCAATGTGTTTACTCCTTGTGTATAGTCTAGACTCTAGACCCTTAGGAAAATTTATTAACTCTCTTCAAACCTTATGAGAATAGTATGCTGCCAATCATTATCCATGGCAAGGCAAAGGAATAGAACTAACCAGTATCATTGAGAAACATGGGAACTTCTTTTATCATCTATCCATTATATTGGATCATACTTAGATGTATCAAGGTATTCATATGAAAGAACATGATAAAATGATAATATAAGGAATTTTCATATTTCCTAATAGCATTTGTTAGGTGAAATCTTTGCTGCTTTAAAGTTTTCCTTTTCTTGTCTACCTTGTTCATATTCTGTGGGGAAGACTTTGTCTCTAAAAGATAGTGCAGTGAAAAGTAATCCAAAATTGAAAAGTAAATTGCAAGCTTTGAAGCAGATGATAGCTAAAGAGAAGGTGTTGGAAATAATTTTGAGTTTGACACCTGTAATTTTGGATCTAAATCCATTTCATCTTCAGAAGTCAACACATTCCATTACCAGCCCCAAAGTCTATCAGTGAATCAGTCAGCTCATAAGAATTTATTAAGCACCTACTATGTGCCAGGTACCAAGCTAAGCACTGGGGAATTCCTAGTTCATGGAGGAGAGAACAGCAAACAACTACGTACAAAGAAGCTATCCATAGAATAACTTGGGGACAATTAACAGAGGGAAGAAGTAGCTCAGGGAGATAAAAGACATGTCTCCTGGTTCCTAGTGCACTTATATTTCTTCATTTTTATATGGCCTTCATATTATACACAATTAGTGCTAAATTGGAGTCAAGAAGACCTGGGCCCAAACTTTGGGCCTCTGACACTTATCATCTCTATAGCCATGGGCTCTTAACCTATTTGTGCCCCAATTTCATCTGTAAAACCAGGAAAAAGATAACTGAAATGCCTACTTCATGGGTTTGCTATGGGACTCATATATGTGTGTAGAGTGTTTTACAAACTTTAAAAACTATGACATCAAAAAATGATATAAATATTATTATAATTATATTATATATTATCATTATGTCTATGCCTAGAGAATAGTTCGCTGCTATTCCCTAAGTCTTTTTAATAACTCACTATAAAGAGGTAATGATAATCCTCTATGAATGCTTTTTTTTGTTTTCCTAATGCTTTTTAAAAATTTTAACATTCATTTTTTTGATTTCCAAATTCTCTCCCTTCATCCAGTCCCTGGATGAAGCAATATGATACTCATTATACATGTGATGTCATAAAAAACATATTTTCATATTAACCATATTGCCCCAAAGAGTGAAAACAATTATGGGGCAGCTAAGTGGCACAGTGAATAGAGCACAAGTCCTGGAGTCAGGAGGACCTGAGTTCACATCCAGCCTCACTTAACACTTACTAACTATGAGACCTTGGGCAACTCACCAGACTCCAATTGCCCTGCCTTCCCTGCTCCAAAAAGACAAAAAGAAAAAGAAAAAAAAAAGCAAGAAAAAGAAAGTGAAAAAACATGCTTCAATCTGTGCACAGAGTTTAGCAGTTCTCTTTTTGGAGGTGGACGCCTTTTTTCATCATGATTCCTCTGGGACTGTCATGGATTACTGCCTTGATGAGAGTAGCTGAGTCTTTCATAACTGATTATCATTACAACGTTGCTGTTACTATGTACGAAATTCTCCTAGTTCTGTTCTCTTTACTTTGTATCAATTCATATGTCTTCCCAGATTTTCCTAAAACCATTTCCTTCATCATTTCTTATAGCACAGTAGTATTCCATCACAATCATATACCATAATTTTTTAGTCATTCCCAAATTGGTGTTAGTCATTCCCAAATCCTCTCAATTTCCAATTCTCTGCCATCACAAAAAGAGCTAGAAATATTTGTGTGTGTGTACATGCATATATATATATATATGTGCATATATTGTCTTTTTCTAAACAATTTTCAAAACAATATTGTAAACTATTAATAACTAAATGAAGATGTGCTTCAAATAACTAATATTAAGACAAATGAAAATAAAAACCCCAAGGTTTTAGGTGATAGGAGCTGGGCATATTTGTCCAGCAAAAGGCAAAGATATCAAAAGATGGGAATATTCAGTGCTGGAGGGGTTGTGGAAAAACAGCACACTAATGCATTTTTGGTGGAACTATGAGATAATACAGTGGCTTGGAATCAGGTCTTTGGAATTTTCCACATATATCATCATATCATCTGCAAAAGAGAGATAGCTTTATCACCCCATTCCCTGTTCTGGTTCCTTTTATTTCTTTTTCTTCTATTATTGCTATTGCTAGGATTACCAATACAATATTGAATAATATTGGTGACAGTGGGCATCCTTGTTTCCCCTGATCTTACTGGGAAGGCTTCTAGTTTATTTTCATTACAAATTATGTTTACTGACGATTTTAGGTAAATACTTTTTTTATCAGTTTAAGTAAAAATCCACTTATATGAATAACTTTTAAGTGCTTTTAATAGAAATAAGTGTTAAAATGTCCATATACTGTGACTCAGAGATTTCATAGCTGTCCTTAGATCCTAAGAAGGTCATTGATAAGAAGAGACATTCCATACAAACCAAAATATTTTAGCAGTATTTTTTGTGGTAAAAAAGACCTGAAAACACAATTTATGTGTTAGGGAATAGCCAAACAAATTGGGGCACCTGTAAGTAATTGATGCTATAAGAAACAACAAACATGATGAATACAGGGAGACATGGAAAGACATGAACCAATGTAAAGTAAAATAAATGGAACTAGGAAAACATGCATAATAACTACAGCAATGGAAAATGAGAGAACAGCCCATTCCCCTCCACATGCACATCCAAAAGAAAGTAAATGTTATAACACTATAAAGAAGGAGCATGGTCCCAAAGAAGATATATGATGAGATACCTCTCCTCTCTCCTTTGCAATTTTTTTTGGGGGGGTGGTGGTGGTGGTGGTGGTGGTCCATGGGTATGGAACATTTCATATAATGTGAGTTTTTCCAAAGCATTCATGATTTGCTATTTTTTTCTTCCTCTTTTTTTTCCTTTTGTTTAAAACATTCATTTAATTAGGCTTGGCTCTCTTGTTTTGAGAAAGGGGAAGGATACAGGGAGAAACCTAGGTGGTATAAAAATAGAAGATAGCAATAAAAATCTATTTAAAGTGATACTCATCATTGGTAAAGAGCTATTAATGATACCTCTTTATAGTATTGTTAAGGAAATTGTATCTCCCTCATTGTAGGTCTTCAAGTAAAGACTGAGTGTTTTATCAGGGATTATACAGGTGAATCTTGCTCATGTATAGGATTAGACTACATGACCATGGGACCCTTATCAAACACTGAGACTCTGTGATTCTGAATTTCTATAAAAGGTGCTTTTATTTCACCTTTTTTAAAATTCTCAATAGCAAATTTACATAAAGTGGATGGCATAGCATATGAACAGGAATCCTGATGGGATGATCAAAGTAGTAGAACCTAAATTAGTTATTTGAGTTTAAAACTCTAGTTCACTAAATGATTCACTCTCAGAGAGAAATTATTTGACCTCATTTCGGTCACATTTCCATTGTCTATAAAATCAAGAGGCTAATAATTAACAATGATTTTGTAAGCCTTGTAAAAACATTCATCACATGAGCTGACCTAATTAAACTAAGAATTTATCCATATTCTTAGACTGTTCCACAATGACATTAGTCATTCCTGTCAGAACGGCAGCTGCCCCACTCCATAGCTTTGTAGAATCTTGCAGTCAGAAGGTACTTCATGTAGTATCTAGTCTCACCTCTCCTGAAACATGAATTATCAATATAGTCTTTGATAAATGGTCATCCAGTCTTTACTTGATGACTTTGGGTTAAGAAGAATCTGATACCTTCTGGAATAGTCCATTACCCTTTCATATCACCTTAATTGTATTAAAGTTTTTTTCTTATTTCAAAATAAAAAATCTACCAAACTTCTACAATTCTCCCTATCCTCTAGGGTCAAGCAGAGTAAGTCCAACTGCTAACCCAGCAGTTCCTTTTCAAGGCCTTTAGATAAAGAATAGGACTAGGGCCAGACTTTGCTTACTATCCTTGGGAAGGCCCATTGCCTCAGTGAGAGAAGCGTTTCTGTTTAACATTTTCATTGAAACTTAGTGTTAGGCAAGATGGGAGCTGATGCACATAGGAAAATTTTTGGCATTGTGACCCATGAGAATAGACCAGGTTGAATTACATGTGCAGCAGCTGTGATTCCAGGAAAATAAATATCTACAATACAAAAGAATCGAGAATTATGAGGCAGAATTTACCTTCCTTCTTTCCCTACCCTTTTCCATAAAACATATACAAGCCTTTAGATCACTTCCATCTGTGTGTTTTTCTAGGTCTAGGTTTTGAGTATCATTTAAAAGATTTGTATTATTAAAAATGTTTGTGACATTGTTACCACTTCTACTATTAATGGATATCCAAGTCATTGGTGAGGGGGAAAAGAGATTAGCTGAAGAAGGAAGTTAGACAAATCATCTATCTGAATTAGTCTCTCATCAACAGCTTAGTGTATGTGATTTGCCAACAATATTAATTCACGTTGATGTATTTCTCTGAATTGTTTATCAACTCAATGAGCCATAATGAACAACCCTGCTCATTCTTTTTATTATTATTACTATTATTATTTTAAGGAGCAATTTGGAACTGTTAGATAAATGACTACATTTTTTTTCTACTCTAACTCAATGATTGTAGTACTGGACATCTCAAGAAAGTCAAGGACAGAAGTAAAGATCCCATGTATTTCAAAATATTCATAGTTAAAGATCCCATGTATTCCAAAATATTCATAGTAGCAGTTCTGTTGCTACAAGAAAAGTAGGTACAAAAATCGATACATATTGATTGAAGAATGACTGGGCAAATCATGGCATACTAATTTAATGGAATATTATTGTGCCTTAAGAAATGACTACGGATAATCTGGAGAAATTTTTCTGACTTGTGTGAATTGATTCAGAATGAAGTAAGCAGGATGGAGAAAATAATATATGCAATTACATAAAGGAAAATGACAGTGAAAGACGTCCAAATCTAAATCACCATGGCCATGACTGACTCCAGCTGAAGGAGAATGATAATGAAACATACTTGCCTTCTCTTGGTTGAGAGGTGAAGGACTTCGATTTAGGTATATGCTGTTAGACATGATTATTGTACTGGTTTGTTCTACTTAACTGTACTCTTTGGTTGCAAGAGAAAGATGGGAAGTAATAGTAATGTCAAAACAACAAAAGCAATCCCAAAGCCTAGTAAGAGGCTAAATAGTTAGAATAATCAAGCAAATCAACTGGTCAAGAAGCATCTATTAAGTATCTATTTTATGGATCAAACAAGGACAGAAGTGATACCAGAAGTCTGCCTGCCTACATTCTACAGAATAAGTACAGGACCTAAGATTTCATTGCTTTAGGGAACTCCAAGGTGAATTTAGAGTTTACCAAGACAGGCCAGTAGACTCTCTTGCAACCTTTGTTTTCAGAAAATTGCCTAGAAACAAATAAGTCATTTGTCCAGGGTCCCAGAGTTGGTATATATGAGGGACAGATCATCTTCCTGGTGTCCAGGCTACTTCTCTTTCCACTAGGAAGCAATGTTTCTATATAAACTAGATAAGAAGTAATTTTGACCTTGTCTCTAATGATCATAGATTTAGAGTAAGAAGGGACATTAGAAGCTACCTAATCAATCCCTCTTTTGACTAACAGATGAGGAAACTGAGGTTCAGGGAGTCTGCTACTATCCCCAAACCACACAAAGAGCAAGCATACCAGATGGAATTTGAACCTGGCACTTGACTCCTGAAGTAGTACTCTTCCCACTATATCAAGCTGCCTCCATTATACACTTAAGCTTTTACAATATGGAAGTTTGTGAGTATAAATTAAACTATAAAATGATCACAAAGTTTCAAGTAATCAATTTAAATAGGCCAAATGGCCAGGTTCTGAGAATTTACTGCATCTCCACAGTTCACACAATGATCAGTAGTGAAAATTCTGTTATACCAGGATCCTACCAGCAACATTTATGTGGAACCTGGGCATCAGTAGGAGAAAATGACAGTTCTGAGGAATAGAGTATACACACATACAAACATACATAACTATACATACACATACACATACACACATACATATATGCATATCCCCTTAAGAACAAAGTCATAGGGGCAGCTAGGTGCCACAGTGAATAGAGCACTGGCCCTGGAGTCAGGAATACCTGATTTCAAATCCAGCCTCAGACACTTAACACAAAAAAACTAGGCGTGTGACCTTGGGCAAATCACTTAACCCCAACCACCCTACCTTCCCCCCTCCAAAAAGAAAAAACAACAACAAAGTCATAGAGATCAAAGTTTCTGCCTTTAGTTTCAGATGCTTTAACTCTTACTAAAGGTCAATAAATGGGACAACAATCACCGTAGACTTCCATTTGAAGACTGTTTTGACTACCTGGGACACAGGTTGCCTGCGGGTGGTACGGAACTCTAAAGCCTCTGAAGTAACTGACTCTTAATGAAGAAAGTGCCTCAAAGAAAGCCACCAGGTCCACAGGACATGCATTAGACAACATCATGATCAAAACCTAGCTAAGCGAAAGCAATTATGGTCCCCAAATAGCACCAGACCAAGGCCTCAAACTGGGATAGAACGGAGTGTGTTTCAAAGACCATCTCTAACAAAACAAAAAAATGCACTTGTACAAGTTAATACTTTCATGACTATTGAACTTTGTCTAGAAGCAAAGCACATCGGAATGAGCCTTTGCAGGGGAGCCTCCCCTATCTTCCCTGTACATGTTGAGCAATATAAAGAATGTCATGAATGGAAAATAAAACCTCATCCATCACTAAGATGAGTCTTGGAACCTCTTTCAACTCCCCTATTTAGACCAGTGATAGGAATGCATCACTATGTGCCAGGTGAGTCTGATTCTTTTTCTTTAAATGGGCCCAGGAAGCATACCATGACCTTCTACGTCCAGAGAATAATGGGGCACTCCATGATTAGGCAATCACAATATCTCAGAATTCATTTGAGAGTTGGAATAGCCTTCAGTAGCCATCTAGTCTAGATATAGACAAAAGGAATCTATACTGTATTATACCAGACAAGTGTTTGGTCTCTGCTTGAAGACCTCCAAGGAGGAGGGCCCCTCTACCTTCAGAGGCAGCATATTTCTCTTCAAAACAGTTTTAATTATTAGGAAATTTTACCTGACGTAAAACCTAAATTTACTTCTTCATAGCAGGAATATAAGATCATGGATTTAAAACTACAAGAGGCCTTAGAAATCATCTAGTTATAACCCCTCGTTTTGGAGGTGAGGAAACTGAGGCCCAGGAGTTGACATGATTTGCCAATATTATACAGGTAGGAAGTGAGATTTTAATGTTGGTCTTCTGATTCAGAGCCAATGTTCTTTCCACAGCACCATTATGTTATTCTTCACTGGTCTGCCCTGTGGGCCAGACCAAACAAGTCTAATCATTCATCCATATGACATCCCTTCAAGTATTTGAAGACAGTTATCATGTCCCTCAAATAATTATTTTGTTAGGCAAAGCATACCTACTTCCTCCAAGCAATCCTTGTATATTCTAGACCTGAGACCCTTCATCATCCTATTATATTTCCTATCAACACTTGCTGTGGAGCCCAGAACTAAATGAGGACTGAAGAGGAAAGTATACAGTGAGGCTCTCAATTCCTTACCCTTGGAAACCATGCCCTTCTTAATGCAGCCCAACAACATGTTTGTTTTTTTGTGGTTTTTGGCTGCTATATCAAAATGCTGGAGGCTGTTTATCAGTATCAGCCAGAATGGAGACTCCTGAACTGAATGAACTAAGAAAGAAGAATGAAGAGGCTATGGATGGCAGAGAGATACCGTAACTGTTTTGTCACTGTTGGAGGAGCAATGATAGACTCTACCCATATTTATGAATGTCTCTGTTATGAACCCGTGAGCTTCAAGAGGAGGAAATGGCCTTGATCCTGGAGGCCATGGACCTAGATGCTGTGAATATCATTAGACTATGAGTTTCTTTTTTCTTAAAATGAATGAATTAATTAATTTTTGGTTTACAACATTCAGTTCCACAAGCTTTTGAGTTTTAAATTTTTGCCTGCTCCCTCCCCTCCCCAAGATGGCATGCAATCTGATACTCTACATACACATCCATGTTAAACATATTTCCACATATAGAGAAGAATTATAATCAATGGAATGAGCCATGAGAAAGAAGAAACAAAACAAAACAAAAAAGAGAGAGAACAAGTAGTCTGCTTTAATCTGCATTCAGATTCCATAATTCTTTCTCTGGATGTATAGCATTTTCCATCATGAGCCTTTTGGAATTAGACTGTGAGCTTCTTAAGAGCAGAAACTGTCTTTTGCCTTTCTTTGTATCTCTAGCACTTAGCATAGTGCCTGGCACATAGTAAGGGCTTACTTAAAGATTGTTGATTGACTAACTGACTATAACACAGAGATGTGAGAAGCACATGTGGGAAGGCAAGTGGTGGACTTCAGGGATGTGGTAGTAGAACACACTGCCAAACAGAAGTATTAGAAATAGAAAGCTCAGCCCCAGGATAACCTGGAGGGGAAGTAAGAAGTACAAGGAATTCAAGTTTTAGTCTCAAAAACAATGGCTTTTCCTTTATGCTCAATCCAGACCAAGCATTTTGTTCTTGGGGACCAGATACCTCACAGTCTCCACAGACCCTTCTTTACTTTCATGTTCTTATTTCAGATGTTTTGTAAATAAATCTGTTCCTGCTCTGAGAAAGAATGAAGAAAATATGATTCAATGATAACAATTAGACTAAAAAGTAATCATAATTGTGAACATTTTTTACGTTTCTTACACATTGTTAAAGTTTTTTGCCTTAGTTTTAAGAATCCCTGGACTTTTTTTTTTAAATCAAGCTCTGTAATAGGAGCTCTACCCCTCTCCAAGGTTAGATCATTCCTGAAGACAGAAAGAATTTTGCCTAAGCACTGTGACAGCCTTATTCTGTAACTACATCTAGTGGATATCTGTTGACATTGCCACTTTCTTTTCCTCTCTGACATGCTTATATACTGAAGAAAAATAACGAAGGACATATTTTCAGAATTCCATGATGCAGGTTTTTACTGTGCTGGCAGACTAATTATTGTTTTGAAAAGAGGGAAGGAAAAAAAAAGCAAAAACATTCTGTGAAAACTTCATGAAGGATGCTTAATTTTGAAAGCTTGTATGTTCTTTTGTTCCTATAAAGAAAGGGTAAATAGTGAAGATGATTTGAGAATAAGTGAGTTGTGATTTTTGGCTCAAAAACTGATTATTAATAAACAGGGAAATGAATATGGACTTGCTATGTGTCGGGCAGAATGTAGTCTTGAATGAAGGCTAGTTTTGGCAACAGGAGGACTGCGTTCAAGTCCTGCCTGTGAGAAATGCTAATCTTGTGACTCAGGGCAAGTCACTTAAACTTTCAATGCCCCAGGCAACTCTCCAAAGCTAGGAGTTATAGAGCACTTGCCATTTGGTGTTGGTAGAGAGAATATCTTAACCTGGACTTTCCTTCAAGTCACAGGTTCAGACTATAAACATGTGTCTAGCACAATATTAGTCACTAGGGATACAAATACAAAAGAGCGACAGTCTTTCCTCAGGAAACTCATATTCTGTTGGGTCATAAAAGTTGTTCACAGATACAAGAACGTGATTTATAAAAAGTGCTTACCATGTAATTTTAAGTGGTTACTTCTTGTTGAACTATGCCACTCACTGGCAAGGTATGAATTATTTTTGTTTTGTTTTGTTGAGGCAATTGGATTAAGTGACTTACTCAGAGTCAAGTGTCTGAGACCATATTTGAACTCAGGTCCCACTGACTACAGGGCAGAGGTAGCACCCGCTGCACCACCTACCTGTCCCTAAGGTATAAAGTTTACGAGTCCTGCTCTCATAGAGGTTTCAATATAGTTAGAGGATGCTAAGTGCATTATTGATTTGCTGTTACAGCAATAGAGGCCACTCCAGTCATCTTCATCTATGTCTTGCCACTGGACTCAAATGACCTTGGAGGAGAAAGTAAGGCTAGTGACTTTGCACAGCCCTGCCTCATTTAAATCCAATTCACTTGCAAACTTTATATTTCTTTCCTGATGTCATGGTCCTCTTGGAGAGAAGGACAAACAATAACCTGTATTAGTAGCTGTCACACTGTGGACCCAACTAACCAGTTCCAGTTGGGCAATGTAGATCCTTCCTTCCTTCCTTCGCTTCTCCCCGCCTCTTCTCCTGCTGTCCACACATAGAATCATACCCTTAACCTGTGAATATTCTGCACAAAGGAATTTAATTTTTGATTGCTAAAACCTAGCAAAATATCTTGGGGTTTACAGGCTAGATTTCATTTTTATGGACCATATGTCAAACACAAATTACTCTGCCTCTCATTGATTGGCCAACAATAGGTCCCAACCCAAGCCTCACTTGGTCATTGTTTGGATTCTGATGGTATAGAATGAGTATAAGTAGCAATTATTTCTGTTTTGTCCAGAAACCTTGAGGGTCTTCCCTTCCCAGATTGATTTTTTTTTTGACTAGCTAAAAGGCCGTTTTTTGCCTTATTTTTTAACCTAGGCTTAATCACTGAATGGGCGTTGCCTCAGACGTACTGAGACCTGGGAAAGAACTTAGCTTAAAAGAGTCAAGGCCTCCCAACACACCCAGGACCATCTCTAGTCACCTGGATTTATATCTTGCCACTGGACCCAGATGGCTTCAGAGGAGAGAGTAAGGTTGGTAACTTTGAACAACCCTCCCTCACTTAAATACAATTTACTTGCAAGTCATGGTATCACTTTCCTGATGTCATGGTCCTGATGTCAAGGACACACAATAACAATGTCATAGCAATGAGACATGGAATCCAAGTCTCTGAAGAATTAAAAATGAATGTTACACGGAGAGCAACAGAGAGGCTCATGATGGGTGTGAGCACACTGAAATGAATAATAAGGAACTCTGAAAAATAATAGCATAAGTAAAGAGGTCATTTACCATTGAGGGAATCAGGAAAGTTCTTCAAAAGAAGGTGACATTTGGTTTGAACCCTCAAAGAAGCTAGTGTTCAAAGGGGTAGATTTGAAGAGGGAGACCATTCCAAGAAAGTGAGGAAATCTGTACAAAGAGATATGTTTTTCCTGTTGTTGTTGTTATTACTCCAGATATGTGTGTGTGTATATCAAGGTAAGAAATTCCCAATGTGTAACCTATAGCTCTTCATTTCCTAGATCTACTCTTTCTTTTCTGAAGCTTTAAGCTTTTATAGAAAAGATGGTGCAGTTTGCTTCAGTTTCCTCATCTGTAAAATGATCTGGAGAAGGAAATGGCAAACCACTCCAGTATCTTTGCCAAAAGGAAAAACAACAAAAACCCAAATGGAGTCACAAAGAGTTGTACACAACTGAACAACAAAGCCTAGGACCCTGAGTTAGTAAGTAGGTTTCCCAGGATCACATAGCCAGGAAATATCAAAGACATGATTTGAACTCATGTCTTCCTGATTTGGACATAAGTGACCCAGAAAAGGAGGTGGGCCTATCACATGCTGAAAGAAAGGAATAGCAACCAATGGAGAGCCCTAGTATTGTACTAGCTCCTCTGAAATGTTAAAGGACTTAGAATAAGGCTTCCATTAGATTGGATAGGTTATCTGCAGAAGATACATGAAAGACTATGCAGCAGAATAATGTAGGATTCAAAGGCATAGATTGAGTTCTACATGGGCAAAGGAAACACCTGAACAGGTAAAATCATATCTCTGGCAAAATACTGAATGATGTGAGATAGCTAGTCTACTGGAAAAGGCATTGGAGTCAGTTGCCTTATCTTCCAAACATAGCTTTGTTACTTTCTAGTTGTGTGACTTTTGGCAAAGAAGTTCTCCTCTTTAGGCCTCAGAATCTTCTATAAAATGAAGGGTTCAGACCAGATGATTTCTAATTTCTCTGCTAGCTTTAAATCTATGATCCAGTGACCTTATGAATTCATATTTATATGGCTCTTCACATTTTTCACAGATCTTTCCTCACAATAATGCTGTGAGCTGTTGAACTAGGTAGGTACAAGGAATGTCTTCATTTTGATTTAGCATAATTGTTAGTGCAAAGTTATGAGACCTCTCATCTGCAAGGGGAAGGCAGAATTCATAGGGAGGCAGAGTAGCCCCATAATTCAGAAACTGCTATTGGAATATTAAAATTATTTCTGCTTGATGAGTAAATCATGCTGAACTTTTCAGCATTATTATGCATGGATGGAAATATGGAGTCATTTGTAGGCATTGCCAAATGGTACTGGATTCACAGTAGAAGAAGCACTTCTGACCTGATAAAGACAGTGCCAAGCTTTGCTGAAGTATAACATCACAAGCCCTTGCATCTGAGGCCAAATCAGCTACAATATGGTTCCAAAAGTTAATTGTCCAGTGATCCTCAGAGTGAGACTCAATCAACATAGTGCCAAGACTACAACTCAAATTCAGTGAAAAATAATCAAATTAGTAATTTTGCATCCCATTAATACATGAACATTAAAACAAAACAAAACAAAAAACCCTCCCATGCTACAGTTCATTAAAATTTTTCACTTTTTGGCTATCCATATTATTTCATTCACTCACTCATTCACTCATTCATTCATCAAACCATTATTATGTGCTAACCTCATTTTGAACTGTGCCAATCACTAGCAAGGTACAAAGTTTTGATTAGACAGATGTAGATCCTATTCTCTTAGAGGTTATGGTCTAGTTAAAGGAAGATACAGCATGCCGTTGCTGCTGTATAGCAGTGGGACATGGAATGCCTTTGAAGGATTAAAAATGAATATTATACAGAGAGGCTCATGATGGGCATGAGCATGCTGCAATATATAATGAACTCTGAAAAATAATAACAAGACTAAAGGATGCCATTGGGGAAATATATGATAAGGAGAAAAGATCAGCTCATCAAGCAATGAGGGTGAGAAATGATAGGTTGACAGCCCGAGTTTTCTATTGATACATGCTTTTGTTATCTCAGAAAAGTTGCCAACATGCTCTTAACTACTTTCCAAAATTTACTCTCCCCAGTAATTCCCTGGAATTTTTCAGACATATTGGAGGACATTGCATTTTTCCATGACCTCTAGAATGGCCATGCCCTTAAATCCTGAGGGAGTACTCTTGCAACCCTTTTAAATAAGCCTGGTAAATATGGAGGAAGGGGGCAAGGGAGGTATTGAAAAATTGTGCTAGACTTGTACAGAAGTATTTTTCAAAACCACATTCTACTCAATAACCTACAAGTTGTAGATTATCGTAGTAGAGACTCAATTAAGAATCCTGTTCTTCCCCTCATCTGGAAGGATGTTTTTAAGCACAAAAGAGCAGGAGTTAAGATAGAGAGCCAAGTAGAGGCAATACAATTAAGAAATAGGCACCTGGACCCAAGAAACTCCAACGTGCAATTCATTTGCCAACTATTAATGGAACAGAATGTTCCATCTGGTCCTTGTTTTTGATGAATGACCATCATCTCCTCCTGACACCGCGTTTCACTGTGCAGCAATGAGATGAAGAAGCTTTGTGCTGATATGGTGAGACTGTTGTTGCCCAACTTCTACAAATAATTTCCCAATTCCATAAATTGTTTGCAAAATAAAAGTGAACAGTCTCAAGTCAAGTCACTAAACGGTTTTATTTTCTCTTTAGAAAAGAGGGTCTTCAGGCCTAACATTATCCAACTCCCTAATTTTAAAGATGAAAAAAGAGACAATGATTGATTAAATACCTTGCCCCAAATCACTGGACAGGAAACCTCAAGGTCAAAAGCAAACACCCCAAATGTCTGTGTGTTAACGCCTTACCTATTCTTGTCAAATCAGATCACATTTTCGTAGTCATGTTCCTTCTTGCTGGGATCTAAGTTTACTCCCCTGGCTTGGGGGTGAGGCAATATACTGTCTTTTATATTCTTAGTTCTGCCAGCTTTGAAGGTCAGATTTTAACTAAGCCCTGCTTCATTAATAAAGAGGGAGTTGTCTCCACATAATGTACCATATGGGTCACAACTTAGAATTAAAGCAGTCCTGTCCTATCCATAATAGAAAGTTGCCCCAAAGCTGTGACCTCTTGAGAATCACTTTTTCCTGAGGTTTATTGTATTGACTACAGTCCAATGAGAGTCAGGTTATTCTGTGTTCATCTCCCAGCTATATACAGCAACATCCCCCACCCCCATTTTTTACCCCCATTTAATTCTCTGAGCCTCAATCTCATCATCTGTAAAATGGGAATGCTTTACTCAGACTGTTTATACTGAGCCTGTCAGGAAATAAGAGATATTCATGGGGGAAAATAATCAGTGTTTTATAATATCCTGAGATATTTCTGAACTGACATCAAGAGCTCTTCGATAAAACAGCATGACATTTTATAAAATTATTTTGCCAATTTACCCTCCAGTTTTGAATATCTAACAATGATACAAAAAGGAAATTATTTGAAACATGCATCAGATGCTGGATGATACAATTGATTTTATAAAACATGCCATCTATTGTCAAGTTACTTATTTTCAAAATTATGTCTTCATATGATTCATGTACTAGAGCTGCATATCTATAATTTAGTAGCATTTCACATGACCATCTTGGAGGAAACGAGAAAGATAGTTGAGTATTTGAATGTTTTGTTCTATCAATCCATCTGGATTGATGGAATTTTTTATTGAATGGATGTGTGGGGCTTTTTATAGACACAACCTGTACTTTTCACATTTTAACTTGATATTTACTTTAATGAAGATATAGCTCCATGTCTACTCCCCCCCACCAAAACAACAACAACAACACAACTCTGTGTTCCCCTTATTGTTATTAACTGGTTGGCTACTTGTAAAAGAGCACAGGCTATGGTGTTTGAGGCTCAGATCTGAGGTCCAAGTTCTGTGTCTAGTGACCTGTGAAGTACAACCTCTCTGTGACCAGTTTTCTCATCTATAAAATGATAGGTTTTGATACGATGATCTCTTAGGTTCCTTCCAATTCTAAACCTTATAATTTTATCTGAATAAAGTAAGAAGGAGCATGGAGTAGTAGATAGAAAGTTGGCCTAAAGTCAGAAAGGTCTGGAATCAAGCCCTTCTACTGATACATACCACCTGATCTTTCAATACTATAAGGAAAGGTTTAAACCTATAAATTGTGAAGAAGGTACCAACCTGCACTGGTAGAAAAAGTTACTTTGCCTGGGAATTCCATATGCCAATGAAATCAAAAGTCTAGTCCCTGCTATTATCTACTAGCTAGCCTCTGATTGAAGACCACAGTGACAAAGAATCCACTACCTCCTAAAGCAATTCGTTCAACTTATGAACAGCTTCAGCTGTTAGCAAGTATCTCCTACATGTGTAACCTTGGACAAGTCATTTAATCCCTTATGACTTCAGTTTCCCCATTTGAACAATGAGGAGGGTAGATTAGATCATTCTATGATCACTTTATTTCCTACTTATTTCTCCTCTTTTATCAAATAAAGTTAAAGAAAATCAGCAGACAATATGATACAGTGAAAAAAAAACTCTGGGCTGTAGATTCAATGGATCTGGAATCCCCTCTGACACTAAGTTTGTGACTATTTGCTATATTAAGCTATTTGCTTAATAGCTCTGGACCCTACTTTCCTCATCTATAAAATGAGTGTTAGACTAGATGGCCTCTGAGATCTCTCCAAAATCTATATCTATGGTTCTGTTATCCTAGGTTCTAAGTTCTTTATACTATTCTGTATACATGTCATGATAACATGCTATACAGTTCACTTAGGTTCACTCTTTTCTTTCCATTGGTTTTGCTGGGGCAATTGGGAGGGGGTGGAGTAGTAGTGGAATTTGTCATTTAAGTTCTATTGGAGTCATAGTGTTCCTTCTCTCTCAGTTATGTTCTTTAACTTCACTGGGAGAGTATTGGTGCTTTAAAAAAATGAACTTTTGTGTCAAAGAATAACTTGGGAGTGAATATTTTAAAATGCTGCACAGTGTCCCAAATATATTCTGGTCCACTGTGCTTATCTTATTCAATTCAAAACCCCATTTATTACCCAACTTTAATGCCTATCCAAAGTACATAATGGGCTAACTCAATGGGCTCTATATCCAAATGCATGTCCCAACCTGGGCAATAAATTTTCTTTATCCATGTTTCCTTTATGTGTTCTTTATAATGAATCTTTTTACATGTTTTAAAAGGAGAAATTCAGATTCATAGAATCTGAGGTGGAGCTTCCCTGCACACACACACACACACACACACACACACACACGCACATACATAAACATATACATATATACACACATACACATACACATATACATATGTGTATGTGTGTGTATATATATATATATATATATATATATATATATACCTTTATGTGCTTCTTGTTTTCATGTCGTTTTTCCCATTTTAACATCAAATTCCTGAGAAAAAAAGACCACATTTTAGCCTTTCTTTATATCTCCAGTGCTTAGGGACAACATCTATTAAATGTAAGCATGTTAATAAATGATTGCTGATTGATTGAAAAATGATCTAGTCTAATGTTTACATGATAATTTCTCTCTTAAGTTTCCTGTTCTCTAGACAAAACATCCCCAGTTCCTTTAACAAATCCCTGTATACATATTAGGATCTTAAAGTCATTCACCACATCCTTATCAATATCCTTCCTAAAATGTGGCACCAGGAACTGCACTTAATGTGCCAGAAGCAATTTGACCAAATCAGAGTATAGTGAAATGGTCTCTCACCTCTCTCATTGTAGACATTTTATCACTCAGTGAGGCTTAACGTTAAACTATAGAGCCTGAAATCTACTACACCCTCCCAATTTTTTTTTCAGAATAACTATTGTCTAACCCTCTGTCATTTCATACCTCTACAGAAGCTTATATTTGAGTTTTGAATCCAAAAATAGGTCTTCTTGATTATTCCTATCAAATTTCATTTTATTAGATTTGGCACAACATTCTAGTTTGATAAGCTTATCTGGTATCCAAAATTTTAGTTACACTACTCTGATTTTATAAACTTAAAATATAATAACTATGCCTTAACCCAAATAATATTTTTTTAAAAATAACAATACAACATGGGTCCAAGGACAGATCCCTGGCATGAGTTCACTAGAGATATTTCAAATTGGTACCAAAACATTACCATTGTTTGAATCTGGACATTTAACTGAGACAGTTATGTGGTGCAATGGATAGAGTGCTGAATCTGGAGTCAGAAAGACCTGAGTTCAAATCTAGCCTCCAACACTTATTAGCTATGTGACCCTGGGCAACTCCCTTAACTCCTATTTCCCTCAGTTTCCTCAACTGTAAAATGGGGATAATAACATCTACATTGCAGGCTTATTGTAAGAATGAAATGAGAGGTTATTTGTAAAGTACTTAGCACAATGCCTGGCACATATCGGGACCTATAGAAATGCTTATTCCCTTTACCACATTCAGAATTTACCAGTTATACCGTGGTCCAGTTTACAATTATCTCTCTATCTTGTTCATAAGCATAGGATAAGAAACCTCAGCAAATTTTTTGTCATAATGTAGATGTACTAGATCTATAATATTTCCCTGATCTAGTTTAAAAAAAACAACAACTAAGGTTATTCTAAAATAGCCTTTTCTTGATTAAACTGTGTTGGGTCTTAGTGACCCTCACTTCTCTTTCTAGATGGCCCTTTAATGATAGTCTCAATATTTCCCAGAAATCAAAATCAAGTTCATTCGACCACAGTCTGAAGTCTCATATCTCTTTTCTGAAAAGAGTGACACCATTTGCCTTTCTCTAGTTTCATGGCACCTCTTTCATTTTCTATGTTCTTTCAAAGATCACTGCCAGTGGTTCAGCAATTACATCTTCCCATTCTTTCAGGAGAGTTTGTCTAGGACTAACCATGAAAATTCATGAAGGACATCTAAATGATCTCTTATGACCTCCTTCCTTACATTGGCTTTCAACTCCCTATTAGCTATGTTTGTTCTCTCCTTTCCAGTTCGAAGAATATTTCTTCAGCATAAAAAAGAAAAAAAATTCAGTAAGAGTACTTTGCCTTCTCTAAGTTATCTCTAGTCAATTATCATCCTTTCATTCACCCTGAGAAATGGTCCTACCTATTCTTTGATTCTTTTCCTTCATATGGCCAAAAGAAAAAGAAATAAAAACAAAGAAACAAAAACCTGAGCCTTTCTGTTATCCTCAACTCCCTTTGCTGGACTAACCTTATTCTGATCTTCAATTCTCCTTGTACAGGACCCTCCTATATCAATGCCTTTCTTTTCATCTATCTTTTGTACATATTGTTTCAAAATCTAAGTTGCATTGTTCCCTTGATAATCTCTTTTGACAGCTTTTCCCCCCCTCCTTATCAAAATTGTTTCTATTTGTTTCTTTAGAATTTTAGTCTAGAAAGTATTTCATCACTCATGAGCTGTCTACCCTAGTATTATTTTAGTCCATGCATAAGGTATATGTATACCCCCTTCCCAATAAATGTAATTATAGAAGGCCTAGATACCTCGAATGGATTAATCAGTCAAAAGTATAAATTAGGTACAAACAAGTTCTTGAGCAATTTGAGAGTCCACCTCTTAAGGGAAAGATGTCATTGGTCACCAGGGGCTCTGATTTGAAGTCAATGAAGTCAATGAAGACTCTGAATAGAAGTCAGCAAGATATGGGTTAAGGAGTCAGTGGAGGAGTGGTTAGATAACCAGTATAAGAAGCATCTTTGAGAGGAAACTATGGGATAGAAGCCATTGAAGGCTTCAGCTGCTGCTTTGTTGGGAACTTTCTGACTAGAAGAGAAGTATTACTTTTCCATTTGACTAAGGAAAAATTAGAGGAGTTACTAGAAGCTCATTGGCTGAGACCTAAATCTTGCTACTGTGTTGAAAGCTATTGAACTTATTACTCCCCTGTACCAATTAAAACCCGAAAGAGGAGAAACCTGTAAGGTACGCCTGAGTTGATTCCTATTACCCTCTCTGTTTTCTTTTCTTTTTTTCCCCCCTTTTTTTTGGCAGGGGGGAAGGTAGGGCAGTTGGGGTTAAGTGACTTGCCCAAGGTCACACGGCTAATTTTTGTGTGTGTGTCTGTGTATGTGTGTGTTAAATGTGTGAGACCAAATTTTAACTCAGGTCCTCCTGACTCCAGGGCTGGTGCTCTATTTACTGTACCTCCTAGCTGCCCCTGCCCTCTCTGTTTTCAAAAGGAGAAGCATGAGCAGGTTATTGTCCATTATTCTGTTTTATCAAATGCTTTTCCTCATGGAAATCATTTAACTTCTCAGGCTCCGGATAGGGAGGAGGGAAAGGAAGACTGAGGAAAATTATCTCATAATCAGGGTACTGAAGTAGACATCTATAAAAACAAGGAGGGGAGTAGGAGGTAGCAGCTGACACTTGAACCTCGCTCTCAAGTAAAGTGGCGAAATGAAGAAAGAATACACACACTCAGGGCTAGGTATAGAAATACATTTCATTTAACAGGAAAATAGTAAGGAAAGGAGGGAAGGTAGAAACGAATTAAATGGAAGGTAGATTAAGGGGGCATCTAGGTGCCACAGTGGATAGAGCACTAGATTTGGAATCAAGAAGACTCATCTTCCTGAGTTCAAATCTGGCTTCAGATCCTTACTAGCTGTGTGACCCTGAGCTAATCACTTAACTCTATTTGCCTCACTTCCTCATGTGTAAAAGGAGCTGGAGAAGGAATGGTAAATCACTCCTATATCTTTGCCAAGAAAATTCCAAATGGGGTCACAAAGAGTCAGACACAACTGAAAAATAAGTGAACAACATCGGTCCTAAGCAAAACAAACTCTAAAGATGTACAAAACACTTATGGATCTTTTTGAAATGGCAAAGCACCATAAATTTGGAAATAGCATATAAATGTGATGAAATACTATCATGCTGAACTTTTATTAGCACAATGATCAACTACAGTTCCAGAGGGCTAAAGATGAAATATGCCACCCATCTCCTGATGCATTGGTAGACTCAGAACACTGAATGAGACTTTGGTTTTTTAACATGGTCAATGTGGAAATTCTTTTGATTAAATTTACAAATTTGTAATGTGTTTTGTTTTTCTTGTGCTCTCAGTTGGGGGTGGGGTTTAGATGCAAAAGTGGGAAGGTAGATCTTGGCTATTAAAATGAGGAAAATATTATAAAAGAACATTCATGTAAGGAAAAAATCCACTTGTGAACAAACAGTTTGTCTGATAAAATTTGGACAGAGACAAACTATTCTTAGGACAAGATAGAGAACTGCTCCTAGGAGAATACACTTTGCATACATTTTGTTGTTCTTTACTGTTAAAAGATACTTGGAACAACTGGAAAAAAAAACAGAATCCCTTATCATTGTGGATCTTAGGAGTCTGACAGTTCTCTGGTTTAAGAGAAATACTTGTCACTGAAAGGACATAACATTTTCTTCAGGACTCTAGTAAGGATGGCTGTGAGTAAAAAGTTTATTACTGCTCCATCTGCTTAAAAGCAAAAGAGAAATAACTTTTCCTAGGATCATAGTAATAAAGATCAAGAGAAGTGGCTTCATGTTCCTTAAGGAACCAAGAACGTCAAGATCTATATTCCAGAGATATGAGTTTTTCCAGCCACAGGAATTTTTCCCACTTGTGTCTACCTACTCATATACATACTTGCTGGGTTTCTATATGTGTGTCATCACTCTGCTCCATGGATATTACATGCATCAGGAAGAGAGTGTGACTCATGTTTATGGGGGTAGACTGTGAGGTTTGAGTTATTCTTGCTTTTGCCTTATCAGTAAATATTTTATATTTAAGAGCAAATGGATGATGGTCAGTGATTTCATGTAAATAGAGGCACGTTGGTGGGGGTTCAGAAACTACAGTGGTTAATAGTGAGATTAAATTCTCACCTAGGACCCTGAAAGTAGTGAGTCATAGTAGGGTGGTTCTAGACCCTTTCTGGGAACCCTAGACCTGCTCACATGTGTTCAGTTGTTTGACTTAGATTAATAGAAAATATTTGTGGGGGCTGATGGTGAAGGAATTTCAGTTGACAAGTACCCCAGGAAAAGGATAAGTAAGGCCTCTTGATGAGGGGGCCATATTGGTACAGATTTGTAGAAGTGCTACATTTATGAATCATCCCCAAGAGTCTCTTCTCAAGAACATAATTCTGCTTACTCCAATATCTTGTCTATTTAAAGCTTCCAAGGGAAAGACAACTGAAGAGCCAAACAAAATGGATGCTTTATTAATTATGGAGACATGTCCCAGTTATCATATGAAACCAAAAATGGAAAGTAAAATCATTTCAGCTTCAATTTATATCAAGAATAGGCATGAAAATAAATTAATCTAGCTGAGCCAAGATGGTGGAGAAAAGCCAGGAAGTTGCCTGAGCTCTCCCCAGTTTCCCTCAGAAACAATGTTAAATTAATCCTCTAAACAGATTCTGGAATGACAGAACCGACAAAAAGATGAAGTGAAACAATTCTTCAGTTTAAGATGACTTAGAAAGACTTCACTTGGGTAAAAGGGGAACATAGCCCAGCACAGATGGGGTCCAAGCAAGCTAGCAGGAGGCTCTTAGCTATAGCACAGATCAGCAACTGGGACCCCTCAGTCCTGGCCTGCTAGGCCAGCAGCACAGCAGGCCAGTTGTGAGGCATCTAGCCCCAGTGCAAAAGGCACATTGTCAACCCAGGAACTGCTGGCACAACAGATGCTACTACACCAAGTCACCCCAGTATAATGGGAAAGCTGCCAACACCCAAGGCCCTGTCACAGAAAGCCAGTGACCATGCCCCTGATCCCCAGAACAAGAAGGTTGGGATAGTGTCCCCTGTGCTCTATGAGTAAACATCAACTTTAAAAGCCATGAAATAAGCTAAAAATGTGTAAAAAAAAAAAAAGAAAAGAAAAGAAAAGAGCCCTGATGATAGAAAGCTACTATGACAACAGGAAAGATCAAAACAAAAACTCAGAAGACAAAGTCAAAATGCCTACATTTGAAGCCTCAGAGGGGAAGGTGAATTGGTCTCAAGACCAAAAAGGCTTCTTGAAAGAGCTGATAAAAGGATCTTAAAAATCAAGTAAGAGAGGTAGGAGAAAAATCGGGGAAAGAAATGAGAGTCATGCAAGAGAGAGTCAATAGCTTGGAAAAGAAAGGCCAAAAATTGACTGAAGAAAACAATTCCTTAAAAAATACAATTAGCTAAATGGGAAAAAAAAATCACCAAAGAAAACAACTCACAAAGTAGAACTGGCCAAATTGAAAAGGAGATACAAAAAATAACTGAAGAAAATAATTCCATAAAAATTAGAATTGGGCAAATGGAAGCTAATGATTCTATGAGACATTAAGAATCAGTCAAACAAATCAAAAGAACAAAAAAAATAGAAGAAAAGTGTGAAATACTTTATTGGAAAAACAGCTGACTTACAAAATAGATCCATGAGAGATCATTTAAGAATAACTGAATTGCTTGCAGGTCATGATCAAAAAGAACCTGCAAAAAAATCTTTTAGGAAATCATCAAGGAAAACTGCCCTGATATCCTAGAACCAGAGGGTAAAATAGTCATTGAAAGAATCTCTTGATTGCCTTCTGAATGAGATCCCAAAATGATAACTTCAAGGAGTATTGTAGCCAAATTCCAGAACTATCAGGTCAAGGAGAAAATACTTCAAGTAGCTAGCTACTTGAAAAAGAAAAGCCTCTACAATGAAGAATTACTTCCCCAGCAAAATTAAGCATAATATTTCAGGGAAAAATATGGATGTTCAATGAAATAGGAAACTTTCAAACTTTCCTGGTGAAAAGACCAGAGTTGAATAGAAAATTCAATCTTCAAATACAAGACTCAAGAGAAGCATGAAAAGGTAAACAGAAAAAAACACAAACAAAACCTTTTATTCAATAAAATTAAACTGTTTGCATCCCTACATGGGAAGATGATATTTGCAACTCTGGAGAACTGTATCTCTATTAGGGCAGTTACACAGAGGATATGGGTATAAGTTGACTTTGATGTGATAATACTTTTTTAAAAATTAAGGAGTGAAAAAAAGATTGTACTGGGAGAAGAGGAAAGGGGAAAGCAGAATAGGGTAAATACATCACATAAAGAGGCAAAAAGATTCTATTATAGTAGAGAGAAAGAAGGGAAGGGGTGAATATTGTTTGAACCTCTCATTAGATTTAGCTCAAAGAAGGAATAACACGCACACTCAGTTAGGTATAGAAATTTATCTTACCCTATAGGGAAGTAGGAGAGGAAAGAGGAAAGAAAAGGAAGTGGGGGTGATAGAAGGGAAGGCAGACTGAAGGAGGCAGTAGACAGAAGCATAACACTGGTGAGAAAGGACAGGGTGAAAAGAGAGATAAATATAAACAGGAAGAAAAATAAGATGAGAGAAAATACACAGTAATCATTGTGAATGTGAATGAGAGGAACTGTCTGATAAAACAGAAGCAGATAGCAGAATTGATTAAAAAACAGAATGCTACAATATGTTGTTTACAAGAAACACATTTGAAGCAAAAAGATACACACAGATTAAAGGTAAAAGCCTGGAAAAAAATAAGTTACACTTAAGTTGAAGTAAAAAAAAAAAGAAGAAGAAGAAGAAGAAGAAGCAGGCATAGCAATCCTGATCTCAGGGAAAGCAAAAGCAAAAATAGATCTAATTAAAAGAGACAATTAATTATTAAATTGTTTTATTAAATTAATTGTCAAACTAATTATTAAATTAGATTAAAATAGATCTTGCTAGAAGGTACCATAAACAATGAAGTAATATCAATACTAAATATATATATACACCTAGTGGTTTAGCATCCAAAATCTTAGAGAAGAAATTAAGTGAGTTATAGGAAGAAATAGCAAACTGTGCTACTAGGGGACCTCAACATTCCCCTCTCAGAAATAGATAAATGTGGGGTAGCTAGGTGGCACAGTGAATAGAGCACTGGCCCTGGAGTCAGGAGGACCTGAGTTCAAATCCAGCCTCAGACACTTGACACTTTAACTAGTTGTGCGACCTTGAGCAAGTCACTTAACCCCAATTACCCTACCTTCTCCCCTCCAAAAAAGCAAAAACAACAACAAAAAAGAAACAGATCTAATCACAAAAAATCCCAAGAAAGAAGTTAAGGAAATGAATTCAATTTTAGAAGAAGTTAGATATGATAGACCTCTGGAGAAAATTGAATGGGAACAGAAAGGAATATACCTTTTTCTCTGTAGTAAATGGCACCTATACAAAAATTAACCATGTATTTTAGGGCATAAAAACCTCACAATCAAATTTAAAAAGACAGAAATATTAAATGCATCCTTTTCAGATCATGATGCAATAAAAATTATGTGTACTAAAAAACCATAGAAAGATAGGTTAACAGCTAATTGAAAACTAAACAATATAATCCTAAACAATGAGTGGGTTAAGCAACAAATCATAGAAATCATCAATAATTTCATCAAAGAGAATAACAATAATGAGGCAACATATCAAAGTTTGTGGGATGCAGCCAAAGCAGTTCTTAGTGGAAATCTCATATCTGTGAATGCTTACATGAATAAAATAAAGCTAGAAAAAGAACAAATTAAAATCCCCAATTAAATACCAGATTAGAAAATCAAAGGAGAAATTAACAAAATTGAAAGTAAGAAAACTACTGAACTAATAAATAAAACTAAGAACTGGTTTTATTTAAAAAAAAACAATAAAATAAATAAACCTTTGGTTCATTTGATTTTAAAAACAAGAAAGAAGAAAATCCAATAACCAGCATCAAAAATGAAAAGGGTAAATTCACCACCAAGGAAGAGGAAATTTAAATCATAAATTAAATTAATTTAGTTTTAGCAATAATTAGTAGCTATCTTACCCAACTGTATGTCAGTGAATCTGACAATCTAAGTGAAATGGATGAATATTTACAAAAATATAAATTGCCCAGATTAACAGAGGAGTAAATAAAATACTTAATTGCATTTTAGAAAAAGAAATTGAACAAGCAATCAATGAGCTCCCTAAGAAAAAAATCTCCAGGACTAGATGGATTTACAAGTTCATTCTATCAAACATTAAAAGAGCAATTAATTCCAATACTATATAAACTATTTGGAAAAATAGTCAAAGCAGGAGTCCTACCAAATTCCTTTTATAACGCAAATATGGTGCTGATACCAAAACTAGGAAGAGCCAAAACAGAGAAAGAAAATTGTAGACCAATTTCCCTAATGAATATTGATGCAAAAAAATGTAATAAAATATTAGCAAAGAGATTACAGCAATTTATCACAAGGATAATACACTATGACCAGGTGAGATTCATACCAGGAATGTAGGGCTTGTTCAATATTGGGAAAACTATGAGCATAATTGATGATATTAATAACAAAACTGACAGAAATCATATGATTGTCTCAATAGATGCAGAAAAAGTTTTTTGACAAAATGCAGCACCCATTCCTATTAAAAATACTAGAGAGCAGAAGAATAAATTGAGTTTTCCTTAAAATGATAAGTAGTTTCTATCTAAAACCATTATTAAGTATTTTATATATAATGGGACAAACTAGAAACTTTCCCAAGAAGATCAAGGGTTGAAAAAGTCTAACTATTATCACCGCTATTATTTAACATTGCACTAGAAATTTTAGCTTTAGCGAAAAAAGAAATTGAAGAAATTAGAATAAGTAACAAGGAAACAAAACTATCACTCTTTGCAGATGATATAATGGTATACTTAAAGAACCTTGAAGAATCAACTATAAAACTACTTAAAATAATTAACAACTTAAACAAAATTGAAGGATATAAAATTAAACCCACATAAATCATCCACATTTCTAAATATTGACTACAAAACCCAGTAGCAAGAGATAGAAAGAAAAATTCCATTTCAAGTAACTGTAGAGAATACAAAATATTTGGCAGTCTACCTGACAAGACCAGCCCAGGAACTATATGAACACAACTACAAAATACTTTTCACACAAATAAAGTTGTATCTAAATAATTGGAAAAATATTGATTTCTCATGGGTAGGCCAAACTACTATAATAAAAATGACAAATCTACCTAAATTAATTTACGTCTTCAGCTCCATACTATTCAAACAACCAGTAAATATTTTATAGAACTAGAAAACTAATAACAACATTCATCTGGAAGAACGAAAGGTCAAGAACATCAAGGAAATCAGTGACAAAAAATGCAGAGGAAGGTGGCCCAGCTGTACCAGATCTAAAACTAAACTGTAAAGCGGCAATCACCCAAGCTGTTTGGCACTGGAAGAGAAATAAAGTGCTGGATCAGCGGAATAGGTTAGGTATGCAAGACATAGCAGTCAATGACTATAGTAAGCTGCTATTTGATAAACCCAAAGACTTCAGCTCCTGGAATAAGAATTCACTATGTGACAAAAAACTTCTGAAAAAAAAGTAGAAAATAGTGTGGCAGAAACCAGGCATCGACCAACATCTTCCACCCTCTCCCAAGATAAGGTCAAAGTGGATACGTAATTTATACACAAAGGATGGTAACATCAACAAATTAGGAAAATAAGGAATAATTTACCCATAAGATCTATGGAGAAGAGAAGGATTTATGACCAAATAAGAGATAGAGAACATTATGAAATGCAAAATGGATAATTTTGATTTAAATCAATTTTAAAAGTTTTGCACAAACAAAACCAATACAATCAAGGTTAGAAGGAAATCAGAATACTGGAATACAATTTTACAGCCAATGTCTCTGATAAAGATCTCACTTCTAAAATATAGAGAGCTGAGTCAAATTTCTAAGAATACAAGTCATACTGCAATTAATAAATGCTCAAAGGATATGAACAGGCAGTTTTCAAATGAAAAAATTAAAGCTATCTATAGTCACATGGAAAAATGCTCCAAGTCCCTGTTGATTAGAGAAATACAAATCACAACTCTGAGGTACTACATTACACCTATCAGATTGAATGATGAGACAGAAAAGGAAATAAATGTTGGAGATGTGGGAAAATTGGAACACTAATGTATTGTTGGTGGAGTTGTGAACTGATCCAACCATTTTGGAGAGCAATTTGGAATTATGCCTAAAGTACTATCAAACAGTGCATGCCCCTTGATCCAGAAATATCACTACTAGATCTGTATCCCAAAGAGATCATAAAAAAAGTAAAAAGGACCCACATGTACAAAAATATTTATAGAAGCTTTTTTGTGGTGGCAAAGGATTAGAAATTGAGGGGATACCTGAATTGGGGAATGGCTGAACGAGTTGTGCTATATGAATGTAACATAATACTTTTGTGCTCTAAGAAATGATGGGCAAGTGAATTTTAGAAAAACCTGGCCTTACATGAAGTGATGCTGAGTGGAGGGAGCAGAAAGAGAAGAACATTGTACATAGCAACAGCAACATTGTGCAATGATTAATTGTGACAGACTTAGCTCTTCTCAGTAATACAATTATCAAAACAGTTCCAAAAGATTCATCATGGAAAATACTATCCACATCCAGAGAAAGAACTATGGAGTCTGAATGCAGGTCAAGGAACACTATTTTCACTGTTTTGGGTTCTTTTTTCTTTCTTATTGTTTTCCTCTTTTGTTCTGATTCTTCTTTCACACCGTGACTAATGTGAAAATATGTTTAACATGATTGTACATGTGTAACCTATATCAGGTTGCTTGCTGTCTTAGTGAGGGGATGATGGAAAAAAGAAAAATTTGAAACTCAAAACATTATAAAAATGAATGTTGGAAAAAAAAGAAAATCAATTAATCTTTCACCTGTTAAAATATACAACACAGTCCCACTTGGCATAGGTTATTTCAGTAGGGGTAAAATACATCAGGGAGCTAAGCTGAGACATTCCAGTAGTATCCCTAAGCAACAGAGCATTGAGCAATGGGATCAGCTCCTTGGAGCAGGTTTTATCCTTTGGCCCAGAAAAGGATAGTAATTTTACTATGAATGATAAAAAAAAAAAATTAGAGTTGGCTAGCTGGCACAGTGAATAGAGTACTGGCCCTGGAGTCAGGAGGACCTGAGTTCGAATCTGGCCTTAGACACAACACAAAAAAACTAGCTGTGTGACCTTGGGCAAGTCACTTAACCCCAATTGCCCTACCTTCGCCCTCCAAAAAAAAAGAATGATAAAAATTAGATTTCAAACTATTCTTACAATAGAATTAAGGAGTAAAAAATAAAGGAAGAAACTCAAATCACGTTTTCAGCCTTTTACCTCCAACTCCCATTTTCCTAGGATATTCTTAGAGAAAGACTCTGTCTTTGAAATGTTCTTCTATTCAGGTTTAAAGAATTACTTAGTTGCTTTTTAATTCCCTCCTGAGTATTTCTTGCTATTGATATTCTAATGTTGAATTTTCTGAGTGTAACCAAAGTTATGAGAGCACTTTTTATACCTCTATGATGAATTCGAAAATTCTGACTTCATAGGTTACTTATAGTTTAGTTTAGACTGGGTTCAAGTCTTCATTCTCCCACTAATTACCTAGCTGAATGATCCTGAACTAGTCATCTCAATTCTCTGATCCTCCATTTCCCTATTTGTCAGATAAGGATATATATCTTTGTACTTATTATTTCATAGTGTTGTTGTCAGCTTCAAATGAGACAATGTTTATGTAGCATGATTGACTCTAACCCCACTTACTCAGGGCCAGGCATATTACACATTACCTTCCCTCAGGGTTCTCAGGTACTTTGTAAGGATTAGGGTGTCTCTCTTCTGTACCATCAGTTAAGATACCAGTTCACTGGAGGCTTATTTCCCTAATACTAGGGACATAAAGACTAGTGCCCCAGTTATATTTACCCACTTATCATTGAATAACATCTACAAAAGAATATTTACTTCAAAGAGATGGGAAGAATTAATATACAAATGTCTTCTCCAATACCTCAGAAGCATGTAGCCTACCTCCCACACCACCCATTCTAAGGGAGAGGGGAGTTAGGCTCACAACTTAGCTCAATTCCTATACAAATCGCTCCCATCAAGTTTTGTCCAACACTACCATCATTGCAACTTCAGATGAGTCAGAGAACTAGGACCCTTGATCCTTAAGGTGACCCATTTTCAACATCCAGCCTGCATTGCTGGATTCCCATGTCCCCAGCACCCAAGCTCCTTGACCAGATTAGAGACTTCACTCCTAGCACCTAAAACTGAAAAGAATGGATAAAAAGGCCAAAGACCTGGGGATTGGGTGAAATAAGACCTTAAAGGCTTTCTCCATTACTATATGGCGTGAGTGAAGGACTTAGCTCCTGCATCAGAAACTATTATTGCCAAAGCCGTGTCAATTGCTGAAACATTTTAAAGGTACGGACAATTCCAATTACCCAAACAATGAGAAAATGCTATTCTTGGCCATGTGGAAGGTTATAATATCCAGGCATGTTCCAGTTGTCCTCTCTCCCAGAAGCAACTCCCTATTGTCTTGGATAATGCTTTCTGTGCATATTCCAGATTTGCAAAGGAGTTGGTTGTAACCATAGAGAACTGTGGCAATACATTTATTACAATTATAGCTACTGTTATTAAGTGCTGCAGCAGAAAAAGCACTGGATATTGAGTCAGAATAAAGGTTCAAATTTTTGTTCTTTCTCTTACCAAAATGTTAGACTCAAAGATGGGAAAACATGGGTTCAAATCCCACTTCAGTCACTAGTTGCATGACACTGGGCAAGTAACTTAACCTCTGAGCTCTAGTTTCCTTATCTGAAAAATAGGAATAATAATATGCTGTGTTACATGGGTCTCTTGTGAGGGTAAAATGATATAATGTACAAAAGTTCTTTGCAAACCTTAAAGGGCTTAAAAGGTCAGCAGTCTTCATTGTCATAATTTTTTTTTAATTTAATCTCTCTGAGCTTCATTTATCTCATCTATAAAACAAGTCTTGGACGAAATGGTCTCTGAGGTCCCTTCCAGCTTTCTTCAATTCAATTCAATTCAGCAAACATTTATCAAGCAACTATTATGTGCTAAGTTACTTTGCTAACAAATTTTTTAAATTGCTTTTTAAAGAAAATAGTAGGGGCGAGTAGGTGGTGCAGTGAATAGAGCACTGGCCCTGGAGTCGGCAGGACCTGAGTTCAAATCCAGCCTCAGACACTTAATACAAAAACTAGCCCTGTGACATTGGGCAAGTCACTTACCCCCAATTGCCCTCCAAAAAGCAAAAAATAAAAAAATCAAAGAATAAAAAATAAAATAGTAAAATCATGGATAAGTGCTAACCACCCTTGTGTCTGAAGTCCTGATGCCTAGACCATGAGCTCCTAATCAGGTCACTCCTGCTCACCTGGTGGTTACACTGGCTCTCTCCAGACAAAAGACTTGTGAGCAAAAAATAGATTCTTAAACTTAAATACAGGAACATTAGGTAAATAATTTCATTGTGATGAGTACAGTTTCAACAACTCCAGTCCTTACTGTAAGCATCAGAAATCATAAAGGACTAAATCCTATCATTAGTTCCTATTCAACCACCAAATTCAATTCCACAAGCATTTTTAAATGCCTACTATACAATTGATTTCTCTTCCCTCTAATACCCAATTCACACATTGAAGTAATCTCTGTTCCTCTGGTCTCTCCCTCTAATTGGATAGTTCTCCCAAGACCATCCATTTAAGAAGAGTACCCATACCAGTCACACCTCATTCCTCTCCAGGACATATTCCTGACTTCTTCAGCCGTGCATCCATCCTGAGTACATTGTCTTCTTTCCTCTCCATTCATTTTCCTTTTATGTGTTGCCTTCTCCCACTAGAATATAAGTCCTTGAGATCAGGGACTGCCTTTTCTTTTCTTTTCTTTTCTTTTCTTTCTTTCTTTTTTTTGATTGCATTTACAGCATATAGCACAGTGCTTGGCATAAAATAAGTACTTAATAAATGCTCATTAACTAATTGACTGACCTCATAGACTTTTGCAAATGGAAAACTACATTTGTAGTGTTGTTAAAGGTAAGGTCAGACACTTTGGCAACATGCAGACTTAGTGCACATCACTCTTGCTACTATAATTCCAAAAGAAATATGTTTCTTAAAACAAGACTAATAAAATTTTTATGTAATCTACTGTGTAACTGTTTTCTTTCAACTTCTCTTTTTCTATACAGAATGAGCCGAGCATTCTTTGCTCATGTGGGTTTTTTCTAATGAGAATAACAACCAAAATAACTTCCTTTTATTCACAGTTTTGTCCCTTCAGAACATGTTGGATAGGAGAAAGGAGGAAATTGACTTTAGAGCACTAGAAATTCTGATTTGAGACTACCATTCCCAGCTGCTCAATCTTCTTTGTACCAACATGTATTTTATAGATGGTTTTCTTTAAGTGAAAATGACCAGGGGCTCTCTGCTAGGAGCATATGTAACATTTATCAACAATCTGTTGTACATGTTCTTACAGTTTATATCACCAGTATGCTATCTCCTGAGAATTCTTTGACAATTTTCTTTGAGGATGGGAGCCTATAATTGCAAAGTGTGACCAGAGTGTGGTTATTCTAGCTGAAACATGGTTTAGAGGTAATTTCTCTGAAATTCCAGATGTTTTCAAAGAAAGGGATTTTTTTGTTTTCTTTTTTGGACAAGTGTTTCCCACTTGGTAAAAATTCCTCTACATAATTTTTTTTAAATTGAAAATCTATCTTATCCATTTGTTGTTTACTTGAATGAAAAATAAAATTAATGCAATTACTACTACTACTACTACTACTACTACTACTACTACTACTACTACTACTACTGTTGTGCTGAAACCCAAATCCCAGGTCACTACACACCACCTGATTTGGGGCGCACCATTTGGCCCCTTTATATTTTTGTCTTTGTCTCTATCCTACACCCTGTAACAACTTGAAACAACTTACAGCATAGTCCTGAGTATGGCCCAAGGCGTAGTCCCCTGACCCCCTCCTTCCTGAATCAGCCTTCTGTATATTCTCCCTGAGTCAGCACAGTGCACAAGGATCAGCCTGGGGTTATGTATGGTGCAAGACTATCTTATCTAGAGACCACCCTGTTCTGTTCTGCTGACCAAGCAGAGTCCCCACATCCTTCACTGAGAACATGACCCCGGTCTATTCTGGGGAATTGACTGTTCTCCACTCCCTCTTACCCAATGGCCCTCCACCCTGTACCTTCCACCTTGTGCCCTCCACCCTGGAGGGACACCCTTGCCACAGGAAAGTTGTACCCTTGTACCCTTGCGCCATATTCCCAAATTAGCCCTGAGCTATAGATCTAACCAATGGCTATTCTTGGCTTCTGTACATCGTTGCTTCTGCTAGCTCCCCTCCCTGATTGTGGTTTTTGTGGTTTTAGCCTTTTTAAACACTGTTCATACCTTCAATTGAGACTCCCGATTTGAGTTTACACTCCAGGTAGCCATGCACTTGATCAATAAATCCACACCTAAATTTACCTTGAACCCAGATCTCGGCTCGCTCTTATTCTCTGCACACTACTGCTACTACTACTACTACTACTACTACCACCACCACCACCACCACCACCACTATTACTACTGCTACTGCTACTACCACCACAATAATGCTACTAATAATAGAAGCGGCTAGATTGTGCAGTGGATAGAGTAGTGCTGGACCTGGAGTTAGGAAGACCTTAGTTCAAATGTGACCTCAGATACTTATTAGCTATGTCACCCTGGGCAAGTCACTTAACCTTTGTTTGCCTGAGTTTTCTAATCTGTAAATTAGGGTTAATGTAGGGGTCAAACGAGATAATATTTGTAAACTGCTTTGCAAACCTCAAAGTGCCATATAAATGCTAACTGTTATTTTAGTAACAGTAAAAATAAAGCGTCGTTAACATACTGACAGGACAGTTAATCATCTTGCTCAATTTAAATATTTAGTAGTTTCAGTTTTAAAAAAATTGAACTGATTATCATGCTATCAAAAATATCCTATGAGTCTGAATTATTATTTTTTTTACTTTTAAATTGCATTGTCATTGGGAAAGCTTCTTGCATAAATTAGTATTCTACAGCAAGCATTTCTGTTCTACTCTCACTGTTACTGCTCTCTCCTGAAATTATTTTATATGTACTATCTATATCATACCATCCTGGTTATAATGTACATTTCTTGAGAGTTAGGACTGCTTGATTTTAGTTTTTATATTTTCTAAGCATCTGAAAAATGATTTCATTAAGGTATGAATTTTCTGGTGAAAAATTTCCTCTTTTCATACAGACCAATTCTGCTATTCCTGACAGACCTAAAAAGTAGGATGGAGTATTGAGAGGTTAATTGATTTGCCCAAGGTCACACAGCTAGTATGTGGCAGAGGTGTGGCTTGAAGCTAGGTCTTCCTGAATGATGAAGGGTTCAATAGGCCTCTATAGGATAGCTCCTTCCATACCTTACTTTCAGCTCTCTACCTGTCATCATCCTGCCCTGGAACCATAATTAAATAAATACTGCCATTAATAGTGGAGTTGTTGCTAGAGGAGTTGTTGGTCTCCTCCCCAAAGCTTCTCTCTCCCAAACTTCAACTTTTCAAATAAAATATTTCTTCCTGGCCACCCTTCTCCAATATGTATTATCTCACTCATTAAAATAGAACCTCCTTGAGGGTAGGGACTATATATAGTAACCTTGTCTACTACTTAGCACATTGTAAACAGCTGGTTGACAGAGTGGATAGAGTACTGGATCTGGAATCAGGAAGAGCCAATTCAAATCTAGACAAAGACACTTATTAATTGTGTGACCTTAGCAATTTACACTCTGTCTTCCTCAGTTTCCTCATCTGTAAAATGGGGATGATAAGAGCACTCAAGATTGTTGTGAGGATAAAAGGAGAAAGTTTAACTCATTATTTCCTTCTCCAAGGTCTCCCCCTTCATAACTTCCCCATTATAGCTAAGGGCATCACCGTCTTCCCAGCCACATAAGCTTTGCAGATCTTAATGTACAATATAATGCTGTTGTTGTGAGAACAGTTAGGTAGTATAGTGGTCAGAGTGCCAGGCCTGGAGTCAGAAAGACATGAATTCAAATCTGTCTCAGGCACACTAGCTGTGTGACCCTGGACAAGTCACTTAATGCTGTTTGCTTCAGTTTCCTCATCTGTAAAATAAATTAGCAAAGAAAATGACAAGCCACTCCACTATTGTTTTTACTTATTTAATTCCTCTCTCAAAGGGAAATTTAGACTATGGCATACAGCATATCCATCATGGCATGCTTCATTATTGAACAGTGTAGTGTGTTCATAACATTTCACCTACCACTCCCACTACTGAATATATGCCCTAAAGAAGTAAATAAAAAATAAAGTCATTCAATAAACATTTATTAAATGCCTATTATCTGTGTATTATCAGAATACAAAAACAAAAAAATAAAACAAAAGACAGCTCTTGCTCTCAGGAGTCTAACATGCAAACAACAAGTTATATCTAGGATAAATTGAAAATATCAACAGAGAGATGGCACTATAATTAAAGAGGATTGGGAAAGGCTTCCTGTAGAAGACAGAATTTTAGCTGGAATTTGAAGGGAGCCAGGGAAACCAGTAGGTAGAGATGAGGAGAGAGAGTGTTCTTAACTTGAGGACAAACAGAGAAAATGCCCAGAGTCAGGAGGTAGAATGTCTTGTTTGAGTAATAGCAAAGGGACAAGCATCACTGTATTGAAGAGTACTGGGGAGGGGCGTGTTATAAGAAATTTGGAATGCTAGTGGGGAGTAGGTTATGAAAGGTTTTGAGCACCAAAAAAAAAAAAAAAGATTTTACATTTGATCCTGGAAGTGACAGGGAGCCAATGGAGTGTATTGAGTAGAGGAGAAGTGGCACAGTCAGACCTGACCTTTGTGAAGATCATTTTGACAACTAAGCAAAATGGACAAGAGTGGAGATTTGAAAAAAACAAACAAACAGATCAAGCAGCAGGATATTGCAATAATCCAGATGTAAAGTAATAAGGTACTCCTCCAGGTTGGTGAAAGTGTCAGTGGAGGAAAATGAGTATATGTGGGAGATGTCATGGAGGTAAAATTGGCAGGTCTTTGCAACAGATTGCATACAATGGGTGACAGAAAGTGCAGTATCAAGGATGATACCTAGGTTAAAAGCTTGGGTGACTAGGAAGATGATGACACCCTTAACAAGAAAGGGCAAGTTAGGAAGAGAGGAGGGTTTGGAGGGTGAAATAATGAGTTAAGTTTTGGATATTTTGATTTTAAGATATCTATAAGACATTCAGTTTGCAATGTCTTAAAGGTAGTTGGAGAAGTTGGATGAGATTAGAGAAACATTCACATAGAAAGGATAACTGAGAGCTTCCAGGGGCAAAGTCAATATGGCAGTGTAGAAGCAGGAGAACTCTGTTAGCTCCCCCCATAACCACCTCAAATACCTATAAAATATGACTTTAAACAAATTTTAGAGCTACAGAACCCACAAAGTGACAGAGAGAAACAAATCTCCCGCTGAAGGCAACCCAGCAGGTGAACAGACAGGAAGGGTTCATCACTGCACACTGGCAGCTGAAACCAACCTGGCCTGAAATCTCAGTGTTAGCCCCAGGGCATATAGGACAAGCCACAGCTGGAGCACTTGGGAGAGTGGATCACTAGCAGCTGTGGAAGTTTCGAGAATTATCAACCTGTAAGAGCAAGGACGAAGTGAAAGGTCAGTGGAACTCAGCTAAATTTGGGGGAAAGGAGTGGGTCTGGTCATTTACTCCCAGAGCAAGAAAGCAGCAGAAGAGGCCCCTGCAGCCACCTCCACGTGGCTGCTTCAGAGCACCAGGCCTGCAGATTGCAGGGGGGCCAAGCAAACATTCAGAGGCTAAGTGCTCTTGCCTTAACCTGCCTGGATTGGGATCATGGTCTTGGGTGGTGGTCCTGAGGTGCATGACCAGTGAGCCAAAGCTGGTGGGGGCTACAGAGATAGCATCCTCCCAATAGCTCC
>CM053581.1:156374417-156390626 GCA_028627135.1 Pseudochirops cupreus
ATATATATATGTATATATATATAATGCATACATACACACGTCTATATAGGAGGGTATATATGCATATGAATACATACGTAAGTGTGTATATATGTGTACATAGACAGAGGGCATAGGATCAATTGAATAGGAAGGAATGATATTTTAAAAGATGAAATTGAGTGGTAGGAGAGGAATAGAATGAGAGGAGACAGGGAGAGACAAAATGGGGTTAATCCTCTCATATAGAAGAGGCAAGGGATAACTGTTACAATGAAGGGGAAGAACAAGAAGGAAAAAGGGAATGGGTCAACCTTACTCTCATTGAATTTGGCTTAGGGAAGGAATGACATACACTCTAAATCGGGTATCTTGCCCTACAAGAGAGTAGGGGAGAAGGAGATGAGAGGGGGGATGATGGGAGGGAGGGTTGTTAGAAGCACAAACTTCTGTAAAGGGCCAGGGACAAAGTAGAGAATAGAACAAATGGGGGGCAGGATAGGAAGGATGGAAATACAATCAATTTTTTACAATATGTCCATTGTGGAGATGTTCTGCATAACTACTCATGTACGGCCTGTATTGAATTGCTTGTCCTTCTAATGGGGAGTGGGTGACAAGGGAGGAAGGGAAAGAATCTAGAATTTAAAGTTCTAAAATCAAATGTTAAAAATGCATATATATGTATATATTATTATTGTTATCATTATTATTTGCATGCAACTGGGTAATAAGATATACAGGCACTGGGGTAGGGAGATCCATCTTGCCCTACTAGAAAGTCAGAGGGGTGATGGGAGAGGATATAGGTTAGAGCAGACTGAGGGAGAGGATAGACAGTGGAATTGCTGTTTTGGGATGGTGGTTAGGGGAAAGATGGGGAGAAAACTTGTAACTCAAAATCTCATGGAAATGAATGATGTAAACTAAAAATAAACAAAAGTTAATAAAAAAAAATGATAACTGAATCCATGGTAACTGATGAGGTTATCAAGTGAAATAATGTAGAGGGAAAAGAGAAGAGGATCCAAGACAGAGATCTATGGGATAGCTACTTTTAGTGGGCAGTACCCAGATAAATATCCCGCAAGGCTGACTGAGAAGGAATAGTAATATAGGGAAGAGGAGGAGCCGAGAAAGTAGTGTCATGAACACCTAGAGATAAAAGAGTATCAAGAAGAAGAGAGGGATCACCAATGTTAAAGGTCACAGATATTAAGAAGGATGAAGATTGAGAAAAGGTCATTAGACTTGACAAGAGATCATTAGTAACTTTGATGAGAGCAGTTTCAATTGAATGAAGAAGTCTATAGAGTTAAAAAGAGAGTAGTGAGAGGAGAAGAAAAGGAGACACCTATTGTAGACAATGTTCTTAAGGAAGTGAGCCACACAAAAGGGAGGGAAGACATAGTGCTGGGTAGTGAGTCTGGATGGATCAAGTACAGTTTTTCAAAAATGAGAGAGACATGTATATTTTTGTAGGCATTGAAGAAGTAACTAGTAGATAGAGAAAAATTAAATATAAGTAAGAGAGAGGACGTAATAGAGGGGGCAATCTTTTGGAGAATAAAGGTTCAATGCATATTAGATTGTAGCAGCACTTTAGAGTAAAGAACTGGAAACCTATCAGTTGAGTAAAAAAACTCTAGCATATGAACATTATAGGGCATTATTATGCAGCAGGAAATGAAAAACATGAAGTATTCAAGGGAAACATAAACATTAACATGAACTGATGTTGAGGAAAATAAACCGTAAAGCAAACCAAGAAAATATTATCCAAAATAATTTCAACAACATAAATGAAAATGTCCCTGAAAGGAAGATGAATTCTGAATAATAGAAAATTCAGTGACGTTACCGAGAATGACCCAATGAAACGCATTTCCTAACTCATTGTAGAGATATTGGAAACTCTGAGGACAGAAAACTATATAAATTTTTAGACATGCTCAGTTTGCTTAATTATTTTTTCTATGTCACATGGAAAGGACCAATGAAGAGGAGTTGGAATAGAAAATGATTGTTAGGCAAAAAGGATAGAAACAAAACATTTAGTAATAAAATAAATGTTTGTTGAATTGAATTAAATTTATTAAAATTTCGGCATTTAGTGTGGTAGTATAGTAAAGTGCTGGACCTGGAATAAGGGAGACAAGCTCAAATCCAGCTTCGGGCACTTGCTGTGTGACCCTGAGCAAACCATTTGGTCTCTGTATGCCTCCTTTTCCTCATTGGCAAAATAGAGATAATAATGTCACCTGCCTTTCAGGGTTGTTGTGACTTTTAAATGAGCTATTTGTGAAGTGCTTTGCAAACCTTGAAGTGCTATATACATGTTAGTTATTATTATTGCATTTGCTAATAATCAAAATTGAATTCATCCCAGGAGCACATAGAAACTTTGAGAAGAAATCTTATGTAGTTCCAGCATAGCAGACTCTTACTCTTAATTTTTATGAATACTTTCAAGTTTCCTTGTATTAAACCTGATGTGTTTGCCAAGATCTAATGTTTTAAACAAAACAAAGCTTTCAAGACTACATAATAAAAGTATAATCATGGGTGAAAGAGTTTGGCTTAACTGAAGAGATAATAATAGATAATTTATTGCTTCTTAGATGTGTCTGAGCAAATGTTAAATAAGAGGTTTTTTTGTTTTGTTTTGTTTTTAGAGCAACACACTCAGAATATTAAACAAATGCCAAGAGGTTTAGGTTGACTTTACATGCACCATGACAGGGCCAAAATTGATGCATACAATGACAGTCATTTGCCATGGTGACAATGGCATGGAATAGTGCTGATAAATCAGCAAGTTGAATAGATTAATCAAAATAAATCAGATCCAACAGTTTATTTTTACTTTACTCATATATGGGTAACCTCTGCCTTAAGAATCATGGGCTCTTTTCTTGACCTTGAACTTTTTTTTTAATCAGTGAGGTTTGTGTTTATGTTGTTTACTAGTATATATCCACCAAAGAACCTACCTGTACATGTTACCACATATGCTACATGCTGTATCAGTAGTCTTCCACTTCTCTGTACGAAAGAGGGAAATGTGTCTTATCTTCTTTTTTCCAGAGCCAAGATTGTTTCATGTTATTGCCTTTTAGGGCAATTTTTATTTACATCATTGTCATCATTGTATCTGTTTATTGTCTTGGTTTTCCTCTCTCCATTCTCAGATTCTTCAAGTCTTCTCAAGTTTTTCTGAGTTCCTCATATATGTCAATTCCTATACAGAAAGAATGTTTCCATTACATTCATACACCACACTTGGTTCAACCATTCCCAGATTGATGACCATCTATTTTATTTCCAGGTTTCTCCTACCACTAAGAGTATTCCTGTAAATATTTTGCTATATATGAAGCTTTTCCTTCTGATAACTGACTTTCTTCACATATGTACCTAGTCAGAATCAATGAATGAATAAGTATTTATTAAGTGTGTAGTATGTCATATACAGATGATAAAAGACAATTAAAAAAACAGCCCCTGCTCTTTAGGGTCTTAAGAAAATTCTATTGGATCAACTAATATGAACAATTAAATGACTTTTCTCATATAATTTTTCATTGTTTTCCAAAATAGCTTGACAAGTTGACAGATCAATAGACAGTACGTTAGTATCTGTAATGGTAATAGGAGTTTGAAGATCTTCCCTGCCCCTTAATAAGCCTAAGGTAATTTGAAGACCTTCCCTGCTTTGAAGATTTTCCCTGCCCTCTAATAGGCTGAATGTAATCATCAGGAGCCTGTGGTGGGAGGGGTTTGCTGAAGGGTAGAGCAGAGCCCACAGGAAGTTGCCAGTCAGAGTAATTAAAGACAGAAGGAGGAGAGGATGCATCCGAGAGAGACATTTAGGCTTGTGAGTAAATGTTCATTTGTGGGAAGGCTAAAGGATGGTACGGCTCTCTTATGGCTTCTTAACTTCTTTCCTACTATGATGTATTCAGCTTTCTGGTTTGGGAATTCAGTTTTCTGGTGTCTGAATAAATGTTTTGCTTCTGTTTTCTATATGGAAAGTCTGTTATATTTTAAAATTGAGCACTATGCTAGCATATTTACAGTTTCTATCAGCACTGTGAATATTGTGTTGGCACTACAATATCATACAAATATTTTGTATTTTTCTCTATCTCATTTATTCATCTGCAAATTATTAGACTTTATAAATAATAGGTCAACAACCAAACTTTATTTACAAGCCACATTTTTTGTGTAAATGACTAAAACTCACTTGCTCATGGTTTTCAATAGCATTTAAGATGATCAGTCAAGAAAATTAAAGCATAATGGTATAACAACAATAAAAAAAGAATCATAATATTAAGAACTAGAAAAAAAATGTTAGAGTTCATCTAGTCCAGCCTCCTCACTTAACAAAGAAATTGATCAAAGCCAAAGAGACCTTAGAGGTCATCTAATTCATTCATTTTTTTTTTATACATGAGCAAACTGAAGGTTAGGTAGATTAAATGACTATCCTAGGTTACAAAAATAGTAAATAACAGAGCTTAGATTCAAACTCATGTCCTATGACTTTAAATTGGTTTCCTGTCCCCTACTTTTCCTACCATTGCACGTTTGGCTTTCAGCCTTAAACTTTCCTTATATGAATTAAAGTGTATCTTAAGAAAGGCCCATTGCTTTCTCTATTGTTATTCTGTATTGTTGATCCATATGATTCCTTTGAGAAAGTATTCAATTCCCTCAATTACTTGCCAGATTAGGATAGAAAGATAAACATCATCCTTTCATCCTTGAAAAAGATAGATCCTCTAGACATCATTCATTACAGTTGAATGATGCATATCTTTAAGTTATTGTCATAGATACAAATATGGAAATTTATAGTTCTTCCTCTCCAATAGCACAGAGTCTCCAAGTATTTTTAAATTTCTCCAAGATGCTCAAAGACGTACCTTGTGACCTCCAAAGAAACCTGCCAATTTCCTGTCTTTGGTATCATGTGACCACTTTTGTACTTGCTACCTTTCTATTCCTTCAATGATAGTTATACTACCGTGATCACAGCCAAGTGGCAATGTTTGAACTATTCTTCCCAAAATTTATTTTTGACACTAAATTTTTAAATTTCTTGACACCCGAAAATCACAGAATTTTGGGGATGGAAAGGATCTTAGATGTCATTTAGTCCAATCAGTACCTGAGCAGCATCTCTTTCCTCTGTAACAAAAAGTTCTTAACCCAGGGTCTGTGGAGTTGGTTTAAAAAAAATAATAACTTTATTTCAATATAACCTATGTCCTTTTTAATCCTATTTAATGCAATTTTTAAAAAAAATTCTGAGAAGGGGTTAATAGGCTTCACCAGATGGCCAAAGAGGTGTATGAGAAGAAGAAAGAGGAGGAGGAGAAGGAGGAGGAGAAGAAAGAGGAGGAGGAAGAGAAGGAGGAGGAGGGGGAGGAGCTAAGAATCTTCTGCTTACACCATTGTTGACGTGTGGCCAAGCAGTCTCTACAAGAATCCCTGTGGTTAGGAGGCACTCACTAACCCACAACCTCCCTGAACAACCCAGTCTCCTCTTGGACAGCTCTAATTCTCTGGAAAACTTTTCCTCATCTTAAGCCTCATACATTAATGCAGAGATAACTTTTAAGCAAAGCAGAACTTTCCAAATCACACAATAAATACAACTGGAATCAAGGGCAAAAGATCTCAGTTTAAGGTGAAGAGCTAACAATAAATGATTTACCACCTTGTACAGATGGAATAAGAACCTGAATCAAATGAAACTGCTGACCTATAAATGTACTGCTCTCCACACAATCTTTTGGCTTATTGACTTTCCAAACCTCAAAAAAATAGGACTTCAGGGTGAAAAGAAGCTGTTTTTTATGGGGGTGTTGTGCAATACATTTATTTTAGCCTCCACATAATCAAGGAAGTGAATCAAAATCTGATTTGTGGTAGGGACATTAAACTGTTTATGCACATGATGGATGGAATGAAAGTTTAGAAATACCTGTGTTTCCTCAGAGAGTGTTCCCTTAGGAATCTTCAACCAGTTGCAACATCCAGAGAGGATGAAGAACTATTGTTTTCCATTTCTCATGCATTTCAGATCAATTCCTATTCATGGTTAATGTTTTCTCCCTTCTCAAAATATAAATAGTTGTCCTGGACATTGATGTAAGAAAAAAATCATTGACACATTAGAGGCCCAATTTCTGGTTCCGTAACTGAAATAAGATTGCACCATTTTTAGCCTTCGAAAATAATACCTAATAATGCAATTAAATATCTTTCCCAGAAGCATGAAACTATGGTACTTCGTCACTTGCAAAATAAGAATGTGAGTTGTATTCATAGATTAACAGCCTGCCTGGAAGGCATTTTGATACATTACCTAAAGGAAAACTGACCTCTTCAGCTTATTAATAAGTTCTCTCACCTTTTTTTGCCTTAGTAAAGACTTGACTTCATGGTGTGATATCTTCTTGGCTCTTGGGATCACTCTTTAAAATTATTCCAAGGAACTAGGTCACCTAAGATGTATCCAAATTCACTGAAATTGGTTGAGAAATTTATTATTAATGTTCTAAATTAAAACACATTCAGCATTAGTATTGAATGGCCATACATTCATAGGAAAATTTAGAATCGAGTCAAATTAAATTACCATTTGTCTGGGAGACTATAGAGGTTTTATTTTTCCCCCTGAACCAGCTGACTTAGGATGATCTAAGTTCTTTTGTAATTATCTGACAAATGGGACCATTTATTTCAAAGGAGAGTAGGTATTTTCTCATGTCATTGCTGGTAACATAGTCGGTATGCAATATGTACTTGTTGGTTGACTAATTATAAACATAATATTCCCAGAAAACTAATGGTCACCAGTAAGGTTTAGTTCATGACTTGGCCTTCAAAAGACTTTTGCCCCCAAATGATTAATGCTTCTTCCCTCCATGGGTAGAGCAAGAGTAATTAATTCAAACTGGTAGTTATCCAGTCTCATAATAGGAACATCATAACAAAACTAGAAATATGGTTATATTTTTATTTGGGATGAAATGGAGCTGCAAGGGAGGGTGGACAGGGAGGAGTAGCAACAGTTACATACAATACAGTATACTTCCATCCTGTAATGCCAGGGAATAATGAATCTGAGTATTCTCATTAACTAAGAGTCAGCGTACATATTCTACCATATATATTACCAATTTCCAGGTCATTTATTTTATGGAAAAAAGCACTCAGTCATGTAGTGCTACTAAGTATAACTTCATTCTTATTAGATGATGTAAAAGGAATTTCAGGATTAGCTAGGTTTTGTGTAAAATACACAAAATATCAGGTTGAATCTATCCTAACCCATGACATATCTAAGAAATATTGTCCTCCCCTACACCACACTTTTATCTATTTGTACACTTCTCATTTGTCTCTCATGTAAAAGTACCAAGAATGAAAAGCAAATTCTGGCTATTTGACCTTTCTTGATGTTTAGTGTCCTGATAAATGCCAGCTATTGTAAATGAAAGTTTCCTTTAGCATTAATTATATTTATTATTATTTATTATGCACAAACTCTTCTGACAGACCATCAGTGCATGAAGGTTGGTATACAGTTCTTTTAAGCTGGAAAAGCTTCAGAACCTATTGACACTCATCTAGGGACCAGCCTAGTTGAGATACAGTGATGATGGCTGAGGTTGATCACTATGAGATTATTATTATTATTTTAGTGATATGAATTCTTAAAAGCCATCTGCTAAGGTATCTTGTAGTTGTGATCTGTGTTGGTGAAAGGAGCAGCAATACCTATGAAATCTTAGATGTTTTAAACTATTGGAATATTATTATTTGTTATATTTTATTATAGTTACTTTTTATTAGATCCTTATAATTTTAAGATAATATTTTAATAGATCTGTAATCTCATCAATTTAGGTACTGCCTTTGATGGTGTTGGTAACACATTCATGAGTTATGATCTGATTTAATTCTTTTCCATGTACCCCTTTAAATACTCCACAAGGAGGTCTATCCAACATTACGAAGGCCCTCCTCAAGATCATTTGACATTATGTGTATATCTCTCTTCCAAACAATAATGGAGCAAATAGATTTCTTTCATTTTCCCTGGCTCTCACTATGTGACTGGCTAATTCTGGTCTTACATCTCTCTGAAGAGGACTTTTTTTGCCACTTATCCTATGCAGTCCATCATTGGTAATGTCAAAACCTATTCATGTCCACTATGCTTCACAGTATTGCCCTCTCATGAATTTAATAACCTGGTAAATATCCTATGAATTTCAAGCATATGGTATCAGTAGAAGAGTGTTGATATAAAAGTGAGATTTGTTTCAGGTTGAATATAGAAAATTTTTTAGGGGCAGATCCAAGATGGCAGTGTAAAAGCATGGACTCACTTGAGCTCTCCCTCATTTCCCTCCAAATACCTGTAAAAAATGACACTGAACAAATTCTAGAGTAGCAGAACCCACAAAATGACAGACTAACAAATTTCCAGACCAAGACAACCTGGAAGGTTGACAGGAAAGATCTATTGTGCCATACAGAGAGATGAGTGCATTGGGAAGAGAAATCAGAGTAATGCAAGAAAATCATGAAAAACAAGTCAACAACTTGCTAAAGGAGACCTCTCCACCAAAAAAAACTGAAGAAAATAACACCTTAAAAAGCAGACTAACCCAAATGGCAAAAGAGGTTCCAAAAAGCCAGTAAGGAGAAGAATGCCTTAAAAAGCAGAATTGTCCACATGAAAAAGAGAGTCCAAAAGTTCACTGAAGAAAATAATTCCTTAAAAATTATAATGGAGCAAATTGAAGGTAATGATTTTATGAGAAATCAAGAAATTATAAGACAAAACCAAAAGAATGAAACAAACCCAGAAGACAATGTGAAATATCTAATTGGAAAAATAGCTTACCTAGAAAATAGATCTAGAAGAGATAATTTAAAAATTATGGAACTTCCTGAAAATCATGATTAAAAAAAAAAAACCTAATCATCATCTTTCAAGAAATTATCAAGGAAAACTGCCCTGATATTCTAGAACCAGAGTGTAAAATAGAAATTGAAAGAATCTGCCCATCACCTCCTGAAAGAGATCCCAAAAGGAAAACTCCTAGGAATAATTCAGCCAAATTCCAGAGTTCCCAGGTCAAGGCAAAAATAATGCAAGCAGACAGAAAGAAAAAATTCAAGTATTGAGGGAATACAAGCATGATAACACAATATTTAGCAGCTTCTATATTAAGGGATCAAAGGAATTAGAATATGATATTCTGGGAGTCAGAGGAGCTAGGATTGAAAGCAAGAATCATCTACCCAGCAAAACTGAGTATAAGAGAAAAATGGATATTCAGTGAAATAGAAAACTTTCAAGGATTCTTCATGAAAAGACAAGAGCTGAATAGAAAATTTGACTTTCAAATACAAGATTCAAGAAAAACATAAAAAGATAAACAGGAAAGAGAAATCATAAGGGACTTATTAAAGTTGAACTATTTACATTCCTCCATGCAAAGATGATATTTGTCACTCATGAGACCTTTCTCAGTATTAACATAGTTGAAGGATATATACATTTATATATTTATATCTGTCTATCTCTCCCTCTCTCTCTCTCCTTTTATATATATATATATATATATATATATATATATATATATATATATATACATATATGTGTGTGTGTGTGTGTATGTATATATATATATATATACATATACACACACACATACACACACAATATGTATATATGTCTAGGTATGTATATATATATATATATACATATATATATATATATACACACAGACAGAGAGCACAGGGTGAGTAGAATATGAAGTGATGATATCTACAAAATAAAATTAAGGGGTGAGAGAGGAATGTGTTGGGAGAAGGAGAAAGGGAGAGGCAAAGTGGGGTAAATTATCTCACATGAAAGAGGTAAGAAAAAGCTTTTACATTGGAGGGGAAGAGGAGGGAGGTGAGAGGGAATGAGGGAACCTTACTCTCATCAGATCTGGATTAATGAGGAAATAACCTACATATTCAATTGGATATAGAAATCTATCTTACCCTACAAGAAAGTAGGAGGGAAGGGGATAAGAAAGGGGGGATGATAAAGTGGAGGGAAAATTGGGGAAAGGAGTAATCAGAAGCAAACATTTTTTAGGAGGGACAGGGCCAAAGGAGATAATGGAATAAGTGGGAGGTGAGATAGGAAAGAAGGAAATATAGTCTTTCACAACATGACTATTATGGGAAGTCTTTTGCATGACTACACATATATAACCTATATCAAATTGCTTGCCTTCTCAATGAGGGTGGGTTAGGAGGTAGGAATGGAGAGAATGTGGAACTCAAAGTTTTTTTTAAAAATGTTAAAAATTATTTTATACATACAACTGGGAAATAAGATATACAAGCAATGGGGTATAGAAATCTATCGTGCCCTACAGGAAAATAGAAGGGAAGGGGATAAGAGAAAGGGGGTGATAGAAGGGAGAGCAGATTGGGGGAAGGGGTAATCAGAATGCATGCATCTTGGGGTGGGGGGAGTGGAGAGATAGGGAGAAAATGTGGAACTCAAAATCTTGTAAAAGTGAATGTTGAAAACTAAAAATACATTAATTTTAAAAGAATTTTTAAAATAATATATCTAATGCTACTTTTGTTTAAAAGATGCACATGGGCTGGATGATAATATAATTGCATTGATTGAATGCTGGCTGACTAGGTGAAATCAGAATTGTTACTAAACTTTCCACATCAATTTAGAATGTGATCTCTGATGGAATGTTCCAAAGCATCTCACTTTTTCCTGTTCTATTTTTGCTTTTTTACGAATAACTTGGAAAATATCTCTAACAAATTTGCAGATGACACAAAGCGGCATGGTAAAGCTATGTATAACTAAAAGTCAAGATGTGGAAAATATCTCTCCAGGCTTGAATGTTGAGATGAATATAATAAAATGAAATTTAATAGCAATAAATATAAGGTCTTAGATTTGGGTTCAGAAATTAAATTCATAAGTTCAAGATGGGAAAGGCATAGACATACAGTGGGGTATCTGAAGAATATCTAGGCATTTTAGTAGACTAGAAACTCAGTCAACAATGTATTATAGTGGCCAGCAACTACAACAATGTGGACGTGGACTATAATAAGAGAGGTACAGTTTTCAGAACATGGAGGAGATAGTCTAATGATACTCTACGTTGTATCTCAAGCATTGTGTTCGGTTCTAGAAACCATGTTTTAGGAAAGAAATTGATAAGCTGGACAGCAGTTAGAGAAAATCAGTGAAATGGGAAAAGAACTTGAGTTCATGTCCCTATTATGATTGGTTAATAGAAATAGGGATGTTTATCCTGGATAAGAGAAGAGTCCATGACAACATGATAAGAATCTTTATATATATGATGAGCTTCATATGGAAGAGGGATTATATTTATTATTTTTTACTTCAGAGGGTGAAAGTAGGAGAAATAGTTGGAAGTTGCAAAAAGGCAAAGTAAGAATTCCCAAAGTAAAATTGATAATCTTCAAAGTCTGAAATTTTACTTTTTTGATGTATTGTAATAGAGTTGCTTTTGGGGATATGAGTTGGACTATTTGGCTACTGAAATCCCTTCTGTGTGAAATTCTGTGATTCCCTGATCTATAATTGGGAATATCTTAAGAATATAAAGGTAGAGAATTCCACTCTTCATTGCATATCCATTGTAGTGGTAGCAAACAACTTTGGAGAGCATACATATTCCTGTTTTAGGTCTTTGGTATCAGTCATCAGAATTGCTGAAAAAGTTATCTCTGGGTTGTTTTTTTTTTTTTTGCATTTTTATAATTTTATCATATGTGTAGGAAATACCTTTTGAGGGAGAACCTTTAAGGTCACATGTTGCTTTATTTAAGTGGATTTTTTAAGAACAACAGAATAGGATCAAAGTAAGATCTTCTATTCCTTATATCTGTCTACCAATTTTATTACTGGAAAGATGAAGTCTGCTTCAAAATATCATTCATGAGAGTCTGCTTCCTTCTCTTACATTTTTCAAGAATGACCTTGAAAACATATAGATTATTCTCATAAAAATTTTATAGAGATAGTAAATTAGACATATGGGACTGTCATTAATAGTATTTTCTTGATCTCCTTTTTAGGTAGTGATACCATTCAGCCTTTTTTCCCCCTAAGCATTTGGATAGTCTCATCTTTATATCTTGAGAATTTATTCTTAAACATCTTGAAAATAGTGTTCCCTTCAACAGATACCTCCTTGGTGGCTACTTGGTTTACTCCAGTCACTCTTCTTAACTTTACTGAAGGTCTCTACTGCCTAATGCTAGACAGTAAAGACTATGATGCTGAGTCAAAATAATTGTCGTTGGTGGAGAAAAGAGTGTTATAGAAATCTTGACAGACCTTTCCATTTAAAAGATTTTTTAAAACCTCTTCATTCTTCACTTCTCAGTTTCTTCTTTAAATGATCTTATCAGAGGTAGCCAGGTGGTGCAGTGGATGGAATACTAGGCCAGGAGTCAAGAAGACTTGAATTCAAATCTGCCCTTAGACACTTACTGTAACTGTATAACCCCGGTCAAGTCAAGTAACTTCTCTTGGCCTCAGTTTCCTCAACTGTAAAATACAAAGTAAAATAGCACCTATCTTATAGGGTTATTGGGAGGATCAAATGAAATAATGTTTGTAAAGCACTTAGCTCAATTCCTGGCCCGTAGTAAGTGCTTAATAAACGTTTATTCCCTTGAGTCTATTTTTTCCTTTGATTATTATTTGTTATTTTATGAAGTGATACTACTTACAATCTTCTAGCACCTTCTTCAGTAAGATTTTCTGAACGAGTTTACATTTTACACTAATATTCCCATGGCCATCAAATCTCTCGCTTGATGACGAGAAAAAGTGCTTATTGATTGAGGTAATTTCTAGAATCTTTAGAGTCCTTGTTATGAAGACTAATTTAAATTAGTTAAAGGTTCATACAAAATACTAGTCAGTCTTTGTCATGTCTGTTATTTTACATTTTTTCATTTTTCTACTTTGGCAGCTTTAAAAAATAGATCAGATTGGAGTTTTCACTATTGCAAGCTAATTTTAATTCTTTTATCAAACTTTTATTGTTGTGGTTCAGTCATTTCAGTTGTGTCCAACTCTGTGGCCCCATTTGGGGATTTCTTGGCAAAGATACTGGAGTAGTTTTCCATTTCCTTCTCCGGATTATTTTATAGATGAGGAAACTGAAGCAAATAGGGTTAAATGACTTGCCCAGGGTCACAAAGCTATTGAGTATCTGAGTCCACATTTGAACTCAGGTCTTTCCTGACTCTAGGTCCTGAACTCTATCTGCAGTGCCACCTGGTGTTAATCTTTATCTTTGTTCTAATTTAACACATAAGTTCAGTGCTCAGTATGTCTAACTCCTCTTTTTAAATAAATGTCATATTATAAATGTATGACACATACATGTTATATTATGTACATAGATAGATAGACAGACAGACAGACCTCTGACTTCTCGTTGATAATTACACTTGAGAAAATGTTTTTCTGTTTTCTATATTGCCTCCCCTTTTAGACTATGTGCTCCTTGAGAGCAGAGACTGTCTTCTCTTTTTTCTTTCTTTAGCAAAGTGCATGACAAGTAATAAGTGCTTGATGTGCTTGTTGACTGACTGCCCATCATTACATTGAAGTCACCAAATGTTAAATACAGGTTATGATTTACTTTGGAAGGTGTTGTTGAGTTCCTTGTAGAATTTCCTATCTCCTCTGCTCTGCTAGAAACGTTAGCACACAGCTTGCAATTATCTTCATGGAAGTCCTTTTGCAAGTGACTGTTAGGAGCATTGCAATAGAAGACGATAATGTTTACTATGAAATAACATTTCTTGTTGCTTCTGGGCACGTGTTAAAACTTATTCCTTCCACTCTTCTGTTTGTTTCTCTAAGGAGAACCAATAAACCATCCTTCTATGTAGCTACATATTCTTTTTTTCTCATCCTATTAATAGTTAGAGTATTGAAATTGGTACCACTCAGTTCTCTAAAAGTACATTTGTTCACTGGACAAATATCTATATGCAGCATGCCACTAGTTAAGTTAATGTTGCTCAATAATGTAGAAATTGTCAGCATTTTTTGCTCCCATTTACATCATTCTGTTACTGTCACAAAAGAAGTTAATGAGGTATAAATGTAGTGATACATCACCCTGTAAGAAATGATGAATACATGGATTTAAAAAAACTATAGGAAGAGTTAAATGAAATGTTGCAGCATCAAGTAAGCAGAACCAGGGAAATAACACACATAACTACAACAATTTAATCAGAAAGAACAACAAAAAGAAACAAAACAATATGTAATTATAAGCAACCGAACATTGCCCCATAAATGAGTTGAAAAACATGTAGTTCTCTCTTTCTATATGACCATGGGTATGTAGTATAGCGTATATTGTCAAATATAGTCAAAATTAATGTCCCAGTATTTTTAAAAAAGAAAAAAAGGGAAGAGGAAAGGAAAAAGGAAAGGAAAAAAGGAAGGGAAGGAAAGGGAAAGGGAAAGGGAAGGAAAATCTTTGGTACAAGGGAAGGTAGGGAAATATGAGAGGGATATTTTCAGAAATAAAAGTAATATAAAAACAAGGCATCAATAAAACCAAAACAATTAAAATTAATTTAACTTAAAAAAAGGAAAAAACAAGCCCGGTTGGGGTAGGGGGGATCGTTTTGTATTTTAATATTTCTTTCATGGGGGCTGCTAGGTGGTGTAGTGAATAGAGCATTGGCCCTGGAGGTGGAGGACTTGAGTTCAAATATGACCTCAGACACTTGACACACTCACTAGCTGTGTGACTTTGCACAAGTCACTTATCCACAATTGCCTTACCTTTCTCTCTCTCAAAAAAAAAAAACTTTCATGGGTAGCTATGGCTAAAGAACTAACCACTACTGGGCCTCAGGAAGATTATTTTGGCACTTACACAGATGTTGGATTGAAAAAAACCTACCGAAGATAAGTGTCTCCACACTTAGTTAAATTGACTCTTGGAAAGTTTAAACAGTCTAATTATTACAAGGACCCTTTTGGAAACTTTTCTAGGATGGAAGAAACTTGCAGTTCTTATACTCCACCAGCACAATCTATAAGAACGCAGAATTACCTCCATGACATGATAAGACATTAGAGCAAGACTTTTTGGCATTAGCCTTTTAAAATGGAACGTGGGAAAGGATGAATCAGGCTTGTAATTTCAGCAGTGTAAAGAGCTCCCAATGAGGAAACTCCCTCTAGCAATGTGCACTGTTCTTGCATATAATTTTGAAAAGTTGACTGGGGCCCTAAGTAATTTATCTGAAGTCAGACAACCAGTATGTGTTAAAGGCAGGACTTGAGTCCAAATGTTCCTGACTTTAAGTCACTGTGACATATTATTTCAAATCATAGATCTAAAACAAAAAACATTATTAAGTACTCATTATGTGCCAGACACTGTGCTAAGCACTAAGCATCAAAGAAAGGCAAAAAACACAAAACTCTCTCTGCTCTCAAGGAGCTCATGTTCTAATGCGAGAAACAACACTATCTGTGTGCATATAAGATATATATATGTGTATATATATATATGTGTGTGTGTGTGTATATACATATACACATACATACATATGTAATATACATGTACACACACATATGTATATATATATATATTTTCTTAATAATCAACAGAGGAAAGGTACAATTATTCAGGAGGATTGGAAAGCTTTCATTATGCCCAAAGAGTTATTAAACTGCCTATACCTTTGACCCAGCAATATCTCTACTAGGTCTATTTCCCAAGATGATTAAGGAAAAGGGAAAATATGTTCTAAAATATTTATTGCAGCTCTCTTGGCAAAGCTTGGTTGCAAAGAATTGGAATTTGTGGGGATGCTCATCAATTGGGGAATGGCTAAAAAAGTTGTGGTATATGATTATGATGGAATACTACTGTGCTATAAGAAATGATAAGCTCAAGATTTTAGAAAAACCATGGATAGACTTGCATGAAATAATGAAGAATGAATGAGCAGAACTGAAAGAACATTGTATATAGTAACAGCAATATTTTTTTTAATTTTTTTTATTTACTCATTTACTTTTAATTTACAAGATTCAGTTCCACAATCACTTGAGTTTCAGATTTTCTCCCC
>CM053581.1:156391126-156417742 GCA_028627135.1 Pseudochirops cupreus
ATTCCCCGATTGATGGGCATCCCCTATATTTCCAGTTTTTTGCAACCACAAAGACAGCTGCAATAAATATTTTTGCACATATGGGACCTTTTCCCACTTCTGTAATCTCTTTGGGATATAATTCCAACAGTGGTATTGCTGGGTCAAAGGGTATGCAATTATTTATAGCCCTTTGGGCATAGTTCCAGATTGCTCTCCAGAATGGTTGTATCAATTCACAACTCCACCAACAATGCCTTAGTGTTCCAATTTTTCCACATCCTCTCCAGCATTTGTCATTTTCCTGTTTTGTCATCTTAGCCAATCTGACTGGTGAGATGTGGTACCTCAAAGTTGTTTTGATTTGCATTTCTCGAATCAATAGTGATTTAGAGCATTTTTCCACATGCTTAAAGATATCTTTAATTTCCAGCAATATTTTTAAGAACAATTTTGAGTAACTAAATCATTTTGACTACTATGAATACCCAAATTAACCACAAAGGATATATGAAGGAAGACACTACCAGCATACAGAGGAAAAAAACCTGATATATAGAAGTGTGTATAGAATGACTTTACATTGGATAGATAGATAGAGATATATTTGTATCTAATGCTAGCCATCTCTAAAGCATGCGGGAAGGGGAGAAAAAAAAAGGAAAAATAAAAGAAAGTCACATAACATTATCATATATTTAAAAGGAATAGCAAGCTGTACGTAATGGATTTTCAGTTTCATATGTAATCATCTCCCCCACCCTTCCTATTCTACTATATTATGGAAATGCTTCTTTTATTTCTTAAGTTCAGAATAAAATAAATTAAAAAAAAAAGCAAGGTAGGATTTTAGCTGAAAGAGGAAGGCAGTCAGGGAAGTCAGAAGACTGAAATGAGAAGAGAACGAGTTACATGCATGGGGGGCTTTCAATCAAAACGAACAGTCAGCAAATCATGTCTTGTTCAAGGAACAGCAAGAAGGTCAGTGTAACTAGAACATAGAGTATATAGAAAACAGTGAGCTAGAAAAATATTAAAAAGGGAGGAAAGGGCCATGCTATGAAAGGGCTTTAAAAAAGGTTTATAAAAATGGTTTATATTTCATATAGGAAGTAATAGTAATCCCTTGTATTGAGTAGAGGGATGATATGAGCAGACTTGTGCTTTAGGAAGATTACTTTCATGGCTGGATGAAAGACGAAGGATGGACTGGAGTGGGGAGAGACTTGAGGGAGTCTGACCAAGCAGAAGCTTATCAAAATAGTCTGGGGGTGAAGTGATGAGAGTTTGCATCAGTATGGTGGCAATGTTAGAAGAGAAAATGAACCATATTTGAAAGATTGTAAAGGTACAATTGATAAATTTTGGCAACTCACTGGATATAGAGTGGGAGTGAGATAGAGTGAGGAGTCAGGCATGACACTTAGTTTGGTGGTACCCTTAATAATAAAAGGGAAGTAAAGAATAATGGAAAGTTTGGGGAAAATTATGAATTTAGTTTTAGACATTGCAAAAGAATATACCATTCTGTGCATAATGTAGGTGCCATATGTGGCACTATCTACAGTTTCCTTGTAGAATGTAAACTACTTGAAAGTAGGAGTAGTTTTATCCTATGTCTTTGTATCCTTATTCCCTCCCACACTGTCTGACGTATATTAGGTGATTAGTAAATATGTATGGATTGATTGATTCCCTGATAGAACTATGACATAGCAGCAGTTATGAGAATCAACATTAGTCTCTGATTGATGATTATTGAAAACAGCCCCAAAGTCATGTCTGAGAGAAAAGCTAATGGAAAAGCTGACAGTGGATTCTTCTCTTCCCAGACCTCTGCCATGCAGTGTTTTCATGGCCAGACCTATGCCTTCTTTTACTGTAAACCTCTCCATTTCTTCTTGGATAGACCACTTTGTTTTTTATCCTAGGCGAAATTATCTGGTCTTCAATATCCCTGAGGAGAGCAGAAAAGAGCTCCTTGACAAGCCTGTCATTGTCTTTCTGCCTTTGTAAAGAATGGATGAATAATGAGAAAGTTCTTCAGCCAATCAATTGACCAGTAGTTGGCAGACACTGACAATAGCTGTTCTCAGCTTAGTCCACAGACATTTAGGTGAGATTATGTTCTGAAGCCTGTGCTTAGCAACAGAAGGAGTAATCAGAAAAAAGTACAGAATCCTCAGTCATAGAAACCAGTAGGCTAAATCTCTGACCTTTTCAAATGGCTTCATAACTTACCTTTGGACTTAGGATCATACGATTTTCAGCTAAAAGAGGTACCATAGAGTAATGTGGTTTAGTCTTGCAATTTGTAGGATGACTTGTGACATGATATCATAAATATGACAAAGGCAGAAAACTCTGGGTTCCCATCCTTCTTCGGACACTTGCTAGTTGTGTGTCCCTGGACAAGTCACTTAAATCTCTATGATCTGGAGTTTTCTCAGTTTTAAAATGAGAATTATATCATCACTTACCTCATCAGAACAAGTGGGATAATGCATTTAAAATACTGTATAAGGTGTAAAGTATTATGTAAATATCATGTACTATTATTTTTTGTTACAGAATAGAAATGGAGACTCAGAAGGTTGTCACACAGAGAGTAATCAGCACAAGAGGATTTGTATCTAAGACCTCTTGTTCTAAAACCAGGGTTCCTTTCATGACACTATACTAGCTTCACAGGGACACAAAGAGAAACACATTCACACTCATACCAGATTTAAGAATTTGTCCATGAAACAATCAAATTCATTATTGCTTAGGTCTGTCTTACATTTATCCAAAGTTTATAATAATAATTATTAGCATTTCTTTCTCCAAACCTGACCAATAGGTTATTAGGATTTTTCTTCTCTGCATTTACAAAAAAGAGTCTCACTAAACAATTAATAACAGATGAGGAATTGAGTTACAATCTTAGTCTAGATGTTGGTTATTTATGAAAAATGAAATGTCTACAAATTTTAAAAATTGCATTTATCATAGCAAATGGAATTCATTAATTTATATGTATCCTCCCATATCACAGATTTTAGACCTTTCAGAATTATCCAGTTCTTTTTTCCTTACACAATAGGTATGTTTAGGCAACAGGGTTTTGTTTCAATTCACTGGGTCAGGGTTGATGCTTAAGAATGATTAGGCAAAACCCAATAAAAGAGAAACAATCTTTACCTGTAGCTTGGGGAAAGGGTAGGTGCCATGCCTGACCATGTTGACTGGAAAGTTAACATGAGCTAAAAAGACAGACTGGGTTGGAACTGGGTTAACTGAAGAGCATAATATTGAAAGAGCAGAGAGTAGTGGGAAGAATTTTGGAGGAGGAATTCAGGATGAGTGGTCAGTGTTAGGCTACAAAACCATTATGTAGGGACTACCAAAGTTGACTCAACATGATATCTCAAGGTTTTGATAACATTATTTCAAACACTCATGTCTCCTGCCCTATCTAGATCTGAAGTGTCATCATGGTGATGGGCAGGGTTCACCATGCCTTTCCTGGAATCAATATCCCTACATACATACCGGGCTATGGGTTCATAGAGGTTTGTTATACAGAGAAGTTTTTGGATTCTCTTGTACTAAAAATACAAGACATAAAAACAAAACAATCCGTCTGTAAGAGTAATGAACATAATAAATTGCTGTATTTCAAGTCTTACAACCTAGATTCACATCCTGGTTCTGCCATATATGACTTTGGACAAATTATTTAACTATCATATTCCTCATCTGTAAAATTAGAGGGTTGAATTATGAAGTCCAAGATCCTTCCTAGTTCTAAATCTTTACTCCTTTGACCTTGTCCTATTTCAACTGCTTAAGAGAATCTAAAGTTAGAAGGGGCATTTAAATTGCCTTGAGAGTAGAAAGATTTTTGGTTGAATTAAGCTGAAACTTTTCCAACTATGATCAGATTGCCCTCATAGCTAAGGTCTCTCAAAGCTAAGGCTAAATAAAGAAGAATGGTGATCATAAGGAGAAAAATAATGGAGAAACATACAGGGGATATGCTGTCCAGAAGAAGCCTTTACTTACTAGCTCTGTAATTATGGGCAAGTCACTTTACTTTGCCTGAGCCTCACTTTTTTCAGGTGTAGAAGGGAACTGATAATACACTGCATCCCTTACAGACCTATTGTGAGGAAAGTGTTTTTACAAACTTTAAGTTTGTATATAAATGTGAAGTAGTGGTAATAATGCATTAGCAGCAGCAATAACAGTGGTCCTTTATGTTCAAGCGCCTAAGGTCCAAATACATAAAAAGCTATTGGAGACATAAAGGTTTCAAACCAAGTGATATATACTTCACTGGGGTCTCATCACAGCAATACTCATGATAGCATTAGGGGAACAGAGGGAGGGAATAAACATTTAATTTATGTAACATCTACTATATGCCAAGCACTGTTCTAAGTGCTTTACAAATTTCATCTCATTTGAGCCTTACAACAAATCTGGAACATATTGTCTTATTATTATCATTATTATTATTGTTCCCATTTTACAACCCAAGATACTGAGGCAGATAGAGGTTAAGTGACTTGTCCACAGTAGCACAGCTAGAAAGTTTCTAATGTCAAATTTGAACCCAGGTCTTCTTGATTCTAGGTCCAGAATATAGTATAAGAATGGTTTGTTTTAAATGCCAAAGCTCAAAAATGTGATTACTTATAACATAGACTTCAACTATAATCCTACTTGCTGCACTTGTTGCTTAGGCAGTTTTAGCTATATTTCTTTTGTACAGATAACCCTCAATCCACTTATATCTTGAAAACATTTTCTTTTCAGACATAATATCAAGAAAAAACTCCTTTCACAAGTCAGTTACACCTCAAAATCTATTTCACTCCTCCATTCTGAACAGCAATATCACTGCCTTGTTATATCCAGTCTCTTGGATTCTAGACCTTAGTTTTCATCAAGACCTGGTTGCTCTCTCTTTCTTACCTCTGCTCGACCCCCTTCCTAGTCCTTTGGCCTATCCTTGGCTATGAATACCCAGTATTTTCTAGTTTCTGCTGTAACCTCCTGGTTCCCACACATTTGATTCATTCCTGACAACTCCCTAACCTCTGCTTTGACCTCCTGAATTCCAGATCTTTGGCTCATTTCTGACCTGCCAGCAACCCTCGACTTGCCAGTACAAGACCTGGACTTCTGCCCAGCCCTTTTTTGGTTCCAGGTCCCCCTCCCTCCCCACCTGACAAACCCAACCATGTTGTCACCTATAACTCATCATAACAAATGAAGCCCAATGGCATGAACTCCAAGGACAGCATTTGAGCAGAGCTCTGCTGAATTTATTCTACACACTCAGCTTTACTGACATATGTCCCTGTTTTACCTATAGACTTTAAGTCCCTGGGTTTCTACAGAAATCCCAGTGGTAACATTCTCCAGGCTCTGTTTTTCACTTTCAGTGGGCTTGCCAAGTGTGTGTAAATATTTTTCTCTTAAACTATGGTACTTAAAGCTGAGACCTGCATATGACTCTGGAATGACTCAACTCTTGCCCCAACCCAAGAGACCTGTTCTACACTCTGCCAGATACAAAAAAAAAGAAAGAAAAATAACATGTGCATCTCTGCCCATAATGTTGAGCCCCTTGGGTAGCAAATTGAGAACTGTCCATCTGGGTAACTCTCTAAGAGTTTTAGAGCAGCTGTGCTGTCATATGGCTATAGGCCAAGTTGAGATCACAGAAAATCTAACAGGAGCCCAGGCGGGAAAGAAAGCCTTTCAAGGAGCCTAATCCTTGCTCCAGGCAGTGAATAAATATCAGTTAATTCATATGTGCATAGCACTTTCAGGTTTACAAAATACATTACAGATATTTGTACATTTACATTTAATTTAATTTACAAAGTACATTACAGATATTTGTGTCATGGTCTGAAAGCTGGAAGTGTAACTAGGGGAGGATGTTGCCCCAAGGTACCAACATCTTGGACTGTGCTTCTGCAGGCCACTACCTTTGCTTCCCCTGGCTTGGTCATTGTATTTCTAGCTGCTGCCCTCCCTCCCTTGGGGCTCTCTTTATCTTTGTGCTCTGCCAGAAGCAAATTCAATTGAGTTGAGAAGGAAAAGAGGAAGCAATACTGCTGGATGCCCACTCTAGTAAGATATGTATAGAGATCTTACTTGTTTGAGAGGTCGATACTTAGGCTTCCCATAAGCTGGATATTTTATATGTAACCATGTTAGTGTTGATAGCAACATTACCAGTGTTTGATTAGGGAATTAAATAGCATGCTGTTCAGTCTCATATTATGACTTCCTATGCCAGAAAGTGAACTCAGCTTATGTTTAGTTGGCAAATTCCCATTCCCCCTACACCAGAACTAGATTAACCCCAAGCACAAGATCTCCTAGTTATAGCCTTCCTCAAAGATCCCTGAGAATAGGGACCACTCTAACATTGTTAACGTAATATAACATAGTTCTCTGAACACAGTAGGCGCTCCAAAATGCTTATCACTTTAAAAGGCAGAGATGCTGAGTATCATCAAAATTGAAAGGCAGCAAAATACAGTTTCTCTAAGGAAACTTTAAAAAATAAAACTGGCATACAAAAAAAAAATAGCTTTCTTGGTAATAGTGACAAACTGGAAGCCGTCCATTTATCCCAACAACTAGGGACAGTTGGACAATTGTAATGAGATGTTATTGCTCTATATGAAATGGCAAATTTGAAAACTACAAAGAAAAATGGAAAAATCCATGTGAAGTGATCCAAAGTGACCAGAGCAGAATCAGAACCATAACATACACAATGACTCCCACAATGCTTAATGGGCAAGTGAGTTGACAGAAATGGATAGTGTGCTGATGTTGGAGTCAGTCAAACCTGAATTGAAATCCTGCCTCAAACCCTTACTAGCTACATGACCTCAGGCAAGTCCCTTAGCTTCTCTGAGCATTAGTTTCCTCATTTGAAAAGTGGGGCTGTAATAATAGCTAATAATAATAATAATAATAGTAAAATAATATATGGTGCTTTGAGGTTTTGCAAAGCACTGTACAAGTATTTTCTGATTTTACCCTTGCAAAAATCCTAGTACTATGATTATCCCCATTTTACAGCTGAGAAACCTGAGGTGGACAGAAATTGAGTGTGACTTACCTAGGGTCATACAGCTAGTAAATAGATAAAGCTGAATACCAACCAAGGTTTTTCCTGACTCCAAGTGCAGTGCTCTTTCTACTGAGCCACATAGTTGCTATAATAGTAATAACAATGCACAAAGCTCTCATAAGGAACAAATGAAATAATATATGGAAAGTGCTTTGCAGGTAACAAAATGCAATATAGATGCAAGCTATAATTATATTCCTGAAAATGTAAGTACATAGATTATAAAGACATCCCAAAGAAAGCATAATCGAGTGAAAAGCTATCAGTAATAATAATGAATAATAAAATTAATAATAATAATAGTGGATTTGGAGCCTGGTGCCGAGTTTAAGATTCTACCACTGTGTGTCCTTGGCCATTTGAAATCATTTCACCTGTTTCATCATCTGTCAAATGCAAGAGTTTGCTGAGATGATCTCAAGGTCCCTTCTAACTCTAAAATCTATGATTCCATGATATCAGTGACACAAAAGGATAGAAGATTTTTTTGTCATTATTTTTGTTCCAGTTTATACACATATATATACAGCTTTCTTTGATGTGTAATGTTTTCATTTATTTCATTTATTAAACTTTGTAAATTGTTGGTTACTATGATTATAATGAAATCTATGTTAAGCATATATTAAAAGCAAAAACAAAAGAAGATGAAAAGCTAGGGTACCATGATTGGAGGTCCTTAGAGTCCAGGATGTAATTGTTCTTTTTCTTCTTTTTTTTCCTTTTTTTTTTTGGAGGAGGAAGGCAGGGCAATTGGGGTTAAATGACTTGCCCAAGGTCACATAACTAGTAAGTGTTAAGTGTCTGAGGTTGGATTTGAACTCAGATCCTCCTGACTCCAGATCCGGTGCTCTATTCACTGTGCTACCTAGCTGCCCCAAGGATGTAATTGTTACCCTCATGATGAAGCTGTACTCAGTTTCCCTAACATATAGGAGAATGTATATTTGATGGATTATATATCAATAATACATAAAAGCTAAACTATGAACAGTGTTGGGCCTGGCAGAATAAGTTCAAGAAAAAACTATTACCAGGTAATAGACCATATGGACAAGTATCTATACCAGCGGTTCTCAACCTGTGCGTTATGTTCAATTTGTAATAATGAAAATACATCCCGCATATCAGATATTTATATTATGATTCGTAAGAGTAGCAAAATTACAGTTATGAAGTAGCGACAAAATAATTTTATGGTTGGAGGTCACCACAACATGAGGAACTGTATTAAAGGGTCATGGCATTAGGAAGGTTGAGAGCCACTGATCTATAGGAAGTTTTGATGCCTCCATCGAAACTTGTATTTTGTCAGGTAAATGCTAAATTTGTGAATTACATTCAATAACACATTTCTCCCCCTACAATTCTATTCATTTCTTTTCAATAAATACTTGTTAAGTACCTGTGATAAGTTGAGGTAGCTTACTTAGTAGCACAGGAGATAGAATGTTAGACCTGGAGTCAGAAAGATTCATTTTCCTGAGTTCAAATCTAGCCTCAGATACTTACTAGTTGTGTGACCCTGGGAAAGTCATTTAATCCTATTTTCCTCAGTTTCCTCACCTGTAAAATGAGCAGGAGAAGGAAATGGCAAACCATTCTGGTATCTTTGCCAAGAAAACCCCAAAAAGGGTCATGAATAATTAGACATGATTGAGATGACTGAATAATAACCCCAACTTGCATAAAAATGTAGAGGAACATTCAATAACATATGAAGTGAGGAAGCTGGAAGAGTAGCTTAGATTAGGTTAGATTAGATGATTAGATTAGATTAGATTAGACTCTTACTTACATGCCAGGCACTGTGCTAAATTCTAGGAATTCAAAATAAAGCAAAAAAGATAATCTGTGAATTCAAGATGCTTATATCTGAATTGGGGAATAAAAGAGGGACAAAAAGGGGGTGGAGGTATAAAGGCAGTCATATGGAGAAAGGGTGGAAAAATAAGGAACCGAGCCTGAGAAGTCAGAAGTATGCATGGCTGGTTTTGGTTCTTCCTCAAATGAAGTTTTCAAGCAGGAAATCATTAATCAGAGGAGGAGAAGATGAAGGAGGCATCTCTGGCATAAGCAAGTTGTAAGAATGAGCTGGAAAAAGACTGGTCAGAGGCTGGGTCAGCTCTGAGCCTTTGAGACAATTATTTAGAAAGGATTGCAAAATGAACAGAGAGATGGCAAACTGGAGGACAGTTTAAAATGAACAATCTGGGGTGGCTAGGTGGCACAGTGAATAGAGCACTGGCCCTCGAGTCAGGATGACCTTAGTTCAAATCGGCCTCAGACACTTGACACTTAACTAGCTGTGTGACCTTGGGCAAGTCACTTAACCTCAACTGCCCTTCAAAAAGCAAAAAATAAAAAATAAAATGAACAAGCAATATAGTAAAGTGGAAAATAACTATTGCCTCTGGAGTTGTAGGACCTGAGTTCAAATCCCAACTCTAATGCTTACTATATTTGTGACTTTCAGCAAGTCATTTCCAGAGTTTCAGATTCCTCATCTGTAAAATGAGGGGGCTAGACTAGACGGTCTCTGGGATCCCTTCCAGCTCTGGATCTATGATCCCAATTTTTAGTTTTGGCAGAATATTCAGGTAGAAATATCTAGTAAGCAGTGGAAAGTACAGGTTCAGAATTCAGCAAAGTGGTCAAAGGTAGACATGTAGATGTGGGCATCCCTTGTAGGTAATCCTCTTCTGGCTTCTTTTGAACTTTTGCTGTTACCTTCTCCTTACCTATCGCTGTTGGTATTCCTCCCATTCTTTCTCTTTCTCCTCCAAGGCATTCTCTATCATAATTGCTTCTACATTTTAATTGTACTTACTTAGGATTGTGGCTTTAGATCTGGAAAAGACCATAACAGTCATCTACTCCAACCTCCTCATTTTACAGTAGAGGAAAATAAAGTCCAGAGAGTCGAAGTTACTTCACATAAGTAATAATTCACTCCTAAGTGAAAAAGTTACTCCTGGCTGTTCATTGATTATAGTCATCAAGATACAATCTACCAATCCCTTTCTGGACTTGCTCACTTGGGGCAGACAGCCTGTTTCCAATCCTCAAAGTTGGTCTCGCACGCTAATAATTTCTTCCTCCAGTAGTGCTGAATTCAGATTCTTATGATATAGGGAAGTTAAAGTTGGCATTGTGGTCTTATCCCTCTGTGACTAGTATGGTACAAGATGTTGCCCTGGCCTTCCACCAAGACTCAAGTTGAGCTGTTTGGATCAATAGACTAAATGAACTGCCCCATCCCCTTCTCTTGCTAGCAACCCCAAAAATGTGATGTTCATACCTCAAAGCAAAATCTAGTCAGTACTTTTTCTTTCCCCTGTTTTCCAGAACACAGAGGTGAGTATGGCTACAAGCCCCACTGAAATTTCTATACCTTTATGTTTTTTGGTATTTGACACACTAATAAATCAACTGACTATTTTTAGTGACTTTTATCTAAACTTAAAATCCATGGTTTGAGATTCAAAGGTAGAAATTAGTCCATTGAGATGAGACTTTTTTCTGGGGGTTTTGGTAAGCCTGTTAGGGAGTTTTTGTAAGCTGGGCAATTTTGAAATTATCCTGGAACACACCTACTAGATACTCTGTGAAGGGAAAACATGAAAAGGAGATGATCCAGTAGAAAACTAAGCCAGTAAAAAACTGAGGAGTCGGGGGTGGCTGTATTTGTCCCTGGGTGTACCTGAGAGGCACTGTTTATAGCCTAGTATCGCACACCCACATCCCACAGATGTCTAGAGAAGTATAAGGCAGATGTCGGAATGTTTCCGAGTGGTGGAGAAGGTGTTGTTACATGGGAAGAGATTGCAGATAGGATAGAGGAAGGAAATAGCAAAGGGGATAAGATCAACAACATGAAGAAGAGAATAAAATCTTTGTCTACTTCATTATTCTAAAATATAAACAGATCTAATTTTGTTTCCCCTTTAATGTGAGCGCACACACACACACACACACACGCAAACACAGATAACATCAAAGTGTTTTAGGCTCTTGTCAAAACTGGCCTTTTCCTTTCTTCTTCATACTTTCTGTGGTGATGGTGACAGAATTTGGGGCACTAATCCATCTGTTTCACTCATTTTTTTTTGAAATTTGCAACAGTCTCAGCCCATATGCCATATTACGACAACTGATATTTTGCACAGTGCAGAAATGGCTTTTCCATCTTAAAAGAAACCATTTCCAGTATAGGTATATCATTTAGTATGTCTCATTTTCTGATACTCTGAAAATAGTTACATCAAGTGACTCTTGGCCATAGATTTGTTTGTCAAAGGTCTTTTGGGCATACCTTTTGGAATTATGCTGGTAATATCTTCAACAGAGCATACTTAGGTTTCAAAAATACATTTGGTTATGTCTCTCACTATATAACAGAAATGTAATCAGTTAAACTTGACTCTTCTTCCTTCTCCTTTGCCATCCAAAACCAGTTTTCAAGTCTCATTGATTTTCCACAAAAAAAATTTTTACATCTGTCCTTTTCTCTCCACTTACTATTCTACTTCAGATCCTTATCACCCCCTCATCCCACAAAACACATAATAGCCTCATAATTTGCTTGCTCTGCCTACAGTATCTCTACTCTCCAATCATTCATTTCTCTACATAGTTTCCAAAATCATCTTTCTAAAGCATGGTTCTAATCATGTCATTCCCTTGTTCAAAAGATTTTAGTGGTTCCCTATGGCCTTTTGGGGGAAAAAATATAAACTCCTTAAATTAAGACTCTCCATGATTCTGACTCCAATCTACTTTTCCAACCTCATTTGGAATGATTATTTTTGTGCACTTCACATGCCAACCAACCTGAACTACTGGTTGTAGTTTAATTTAATCTTCTACCTCTATTAAATCACCCAGACCATTACACATCACCTGAATTCTACTCTTTGAATCTTTATCTTCCCTAAGGTAAATTTTGTCTATGAAGACTTCTCTCTCTCCTCAAATCACCTTTTGTTAATTTCTCTATGTACATGTAGAATGAAAGCACCCCAAAGATAATTACATTGCTTTTGTCTTTGTATCCCCAAAACTTTGGACAGTGCTTTGAACATAGTGAGTACTTAATGTGTTTTATTTTTTTAGTTTAATAGTCCAGCTCATTTTGTAGAGGAAGAAATGGAGGCCCTGAGAAATTTAAATGAATCTTTGTAGACAGTATAGAGCAGGAGTGGGGAATCTGCAGCCTCAAGGCCACATGTGGCCCTCTAGGTCCTCAAGTGCAGCCCTTTGACTGAATCCAAACTTCAGGAAACAAATCTCCTTAATTAAAGGACTTGTTCTGTAAAACTTGGATTTAGTCAGAAAATCATAATCAATGACCTAGAAGGCCACATGTGACCTTGCCTCTGGTATAGAGCCATGTTAGGTGGATACTTGAATATCTACACCCAAAGGGTATGATTAGTGCACCAATACCAACTGGGAGGAAAAGTTCTATTAAAACACCAGGAATTAATCCTTGGTCTTAGATTATTACGTATTTTTATTGACGATTTGGATGAAGGCAGAGTTGGCATAATGAATATATTTGCTGATCACATGAAGATTAGAGGGATACTGGATGAAGAAAATCAGTATCCAAGAAAATCTTAACAATCTACAATAACAGTCCATTTTTAACAAAATGATATTGAACAGACCTGGTCATGTGATTTCATTAGTATGGGGGTCTCTTCACTAGGAAACCCTCTCTACCAATGTAGAACATGGCTTGTTTTGCATCTTTAGTCTCAGAAAATTGACTTGAATTACTAAATGACTTGTCTAAAATCACAGAGTAAGTATGTATCAGAGAGGGGACCTGAACCAAGTCTTCCTGATTATAAGACCAATCAGTCTTATATTTACTACACCATTTTGAATCTCATTAAATAGGTGTAAATATAAAATTCTTGATTTGGTTAAAAAATTCCAATTCTATTATAATAAGATGGAAGAACTATGTCTAAGTAATAGTTCAGCTGGAAACCCATAAAACAGGCTAATGTGATCTTCTGTCACATTAATAGTCATATTCAGGAGGGGCAGCTAGCATGGAATATTTCAAATCTGGCTTCAGATACTTACTAGCTGTGTGATCATGGGCAAGTTGCTTAATTCTGTTTGCCTCTGTTTCTCATCTGTAAAATGGGCTGGGGAAGGAAATGACAAACCACTCCAGTATCCTTTCCAAGAAAACCCCAATTGGGGTCACAAAGGGTCAGGCATGACTGAAGAACAACTGAACTACAACAACAAGTATTCAGGATATGAGTAAATTATTTTCACTTGGGATGGGTTGTTGGGAGTCCAAGGACCAAGATTCTAACATTGATTTCCTTTGTGATTTTGTCAGGAGAAGTTACATCTACTTTCTGGGCCTTGGTTTCCTCTTTTGCAAAATTAAGAAGTTGGACTGGATCTCTCTGCACATATGAGACATGGTATGTGTTATCTAAGGGAATTTAAAATAACTAGACTTGGGGGTTATTAAATCTTCACTCTTAATGATGTAGTGATATAGTCTTTGGCATTTAATTTAAAATGGTAAACCAGGATGCAATTACTTTGAGATCAACTACTGCTGTGGTCACCATTATTTAGCAAAGGAAAGCTTGACTTGCTTTGTCAATACGGGGCTGACGGTGATTTAAGTTTTTCAAGAAAAAATGGGTTGTTAAATATTAGCTTACAAAGGACCTAGATCAATACTAATTTATATCACTTGCACATTTCCAAACATAAATCCTCTTTAAAGGAGAGCCACTTTAGCCCACCAAGGAGAAAGAAGAAAATCAATGTTTGGTTACTAATACTTGTTATTGCTTGTACAATGGATGGCATGAATTTAAAAATATATAAGCCTATCTTTATTTTTATTTGCTTCCTGGATGAAATAGCACATTAAAAATGGCTCTCCCCAGTGCCCTGACTCAGTAAATAAGGCCTTATGTCCTCTCCCATTTAATCCTAATGTGTCTCCTCTTTCTCTTGTGCTTAGGTTCTGTGTATCTAAGAAGCAGAAAAGAAACTGTCAAATGAACAGCTTCTAGTCATGCTTTCCTTAGAGGGTTTGACTTGCACTCAATTACAATCTTGCCTTAGAGAAATCATGTTTCTCTTTCCATATACTAACTGCCTGTCCCTTTGGACATGTGGCAAAGGTTCTACTTTATTTTTGGCACTTTCACAGGGTCTGTGATTTCATCAAGATGAGCACTCTATTACTGTCAACCACAATAGTTCTATTACTTAGTAGATGTACTTTGAGAGTTATGCCCAAAATATGTATCCTAATCTGATGACAAGCTTCTTTGGACTTAGCTAGGCTAGTTCCTGAGAAACAGACTCATAGTTTATTGTTGGATATTTACTCAAAGCCTTTCAGTCTAGAAGTTCCTGCCAGACCTTGATTTTGCCTTTGAGAAGCAAGGATCAACAACACACTAAAATGAAACATAAGAGCAAGTCTTATGTAGAAGGCTTCGCCTTACCAGACAAAAATCTGCAGCCATTTCAATTATGTCAAAATCCCAACATAATTAAAACAGGTTGTTTTGTCCAAAGCACTGAACATGGAATTAAACAACTTGAGGTTTGGAGTCCTAGCCCTGTCACTGGTAAGATGTGTGAACTTATGCTAATCATCTGACCGCCCCCTAAATTTTAATTTCTTTGTGTGTAAAATAAGAAATTGGGACTAAATGTGAGACTGGAACTGTTGAGGCCTCTCAACTCTCACTAAACTCATTTCTCAATGAATTCAGTGCCTCCCTCACTGTCTTCTCCACCCCAACTCTTACTATCATCCTGGGGACCTCAAAATATATGTTAATATTTGCTCCAATGCCTTGACTTCCCACTTCTTTATTCTTCTCAACTCTTATGACCTAGTGCCCTACTCTATCTCAACAACACATAGGGACTGTCAAAACATTGACCTTGCTACCTTGCTAGGAACCTCAATTGTTCCATATTTATACACAAGAGAAAGCAAGGCATAAAGGATCAGGAACTGGACTTGTAATCAGCAAGATCTGGATTTAAATCTTCAGCCAGCTATTCCCTCTGTGACTGTGGATAAGTAATTTAACCTCTCTGTGTCTCAGTTTCCCCATATGTAAAATGAAGTGGCTAGATACAAGGGCATCTAAGGTTTCTTCCAACTCTAAATCTGTGATCCTATTAACTCTTAAATGCCTCTGTCTGATCATAATCTACCTTTCCATCTCTCTCTATGCCTTATGACCTTTAACCCATTTTTCATACTTACTGTAACCTCTAATCCCTCCACCCCTAGTACTTTCTCAAGCCATCACCACAGCTACACAAAACTTCCTACAATTAGAGCTATTAACAAGTTCAATGGACTACATCAAGAGATTGATGGGTGGATTACACCAAGAGGTCTTCAGGATGGAGGGCTACTTTAATAGTATGTTTTAGTGTGGATTCTATTTTGACATTCTGTGATTCTGTGATTCAACTAAGGCCAATCCATTGAGAGAAAAGAAGTGCATTTCTGGTGGCTTCCTATTTTAATTAGTTATTCTTTCAAACTAGGTGCTAAGCTCAGTTGTTTCTACATTGCTGAAGTAGCTCTATTGCTATTAGTACCTTCTAAATTTTGTTGATCTGGGCCAGGGACCCAGTTACTCTATCCTAGTTATAACCCTCCTGACAAAGATTGGTGCCTAGAGTACTATGCAAGACTAATGAATGATGTACTATAATTTCAGAGAATGAGGTAGAAAAACTGGACATGAAGATACTGGGTCCTGGGGGCAAATGAATGACAATGAAATTGGGAAAGAAAAACAAGGAAAGGGTGGGAATCAGAAGAAATACAAAATAACTTTGTCTGATTTTTACCTTTTTACTTATTGCTTATCTTGCTTGTGTAAATCCATAATTTCAGAAACTTCCCTTCAGGTGTGAGGAGATTATAGATATTTATCTTTGCCTATGTCAACATAATACCAAAATAATGTTTCAAAGGGAAAAATTTTTTCTCAATTTGCTTTATAGTCACATAGCCAATTCTCCCCTAATTTTACCCTCTTTGAACTCATTTATATGCATTTGTTTATTTTGTTCAGTAGTTTCAGTCATGTTCTACTCTTCATGACCCTATTTGGGGTTTTCTTGGCAAAGATATTAGAATGGTTTACCATTTCCTTCTACAGCTCCTTTTACAGATGAGGAAACAGAGACAAAAATTATTAAGTGACTTACCCAGGGTCACACAGCTAGTGTCTGAGGTCACATTTGAACTCAGTTCTTCCTGACTCCAGACCTGGCTCTCTATCCACTGAACCACCTTGTATATTGACGGTAACTAAAATCTGATCCCCTCTCATGGATTCATTTTGTTATAACCTAAACCAATAAGTTCTGTAAAGATTTGCCTCATAAATTCCCCTCCTCCTCAGTCTGTGTGTTTTCATAGTTTAAAAAGATATTGCTCAAATGATGACCAGATTATGTGGCGTGGTGTCAATTCTCAATTATCCACATCACAAGTAGATTATCCCCCTTATAGACTGTCAGTGGAATATGTATCTTGGCCTGCCTTCTATACATTAAGGAAAATGGTTCTAGGTTTCCTGGAGTTGTCCATGGAGATGTGCTAAGGGAATGTAAACTCATTTTCCTATTAGTCTGAATCAAATGTAATCAAGCAAGGAAATCAGCTGCCCTCCCAAACCACCGACTGCATTTGAAAGCCAAAGAGACATGATGCTTGCATTAACCCCTGCCTGGGGTTATCTGCCTGACAAACACTCCTTCATTAGTCTGGGTCATTGAGAATTGGCACATTAGACATTTTTTCCCCATGGCATGGCTTTCTTGGCTCTAACTTAGAAATTGACACTAAAGAAGATGTTTAGGAAGATCTGTTTGAACTGAGAAAAAAGAAAGTAAGCTGAAATAATAGAACAATAGATACAATGAACACAAGAACATATATATATATATGTATATATATGCATCTATATGCATATATGTGTGTGTGTGTGTATATATATATATATATATATATATATATATATATATATGTATGTATATATATATGGGGAAAACAGCATTAAGGACAGCAGAATTCAGATCAATAGAACAATCATTGTTAACTTTAGGGAAAAGATGATAAAACGTACCTCTGACCACTTGATGGAAAGTCTAGGTGGGCAGTGAGGAGCACATTGTCAGGCACAATTGATATAACAGTTTATTCTATTTAGTGAACTTTATGTAGGGTGAATGAGCATAATATTGAGACATGACAACAATAGGAAAAAACACCACATAATATTAATTAAGTGTAGCTGTTTTAAAGTACAGTGGAAAAAGAAGATATTAGTTCCATCAGAGATTTTTCAGCTATTCAGATCTGCCAGTTGAGATGTTTAGACCCATAGCCTCAAAGGATTTCCTTCTGAAAATTAAGTTAATTATATCAGCTCTACCATTACAGCATCTTCACATTACATATAAATACAGGGTCCCTTTCTGGAGCACACAGTCATCAGTCAGCCCCCTGTGAATCCAGAGAGTTGAGCGCATCGGGCCTTCCAATGTGTTCCATTTACAAAGGCTGTAAATTAATGGTCTATGTGCTCTGCTTTAAAGGGTGATTTGGGGGCTCAATGAGAAATGGTTTTAATACTGATGGAAACAAATGAACATCTCCTGTAAATGAATAACAGATTGGCAAAGCAGCAATATAAGGATCAGCTAGGTGATGTGGTGAATAGATCCCTAGACCCAGAAACAGGAGGACGAGTTCTCATCTTGCTTCAGACGCTTACTAGCTGCAGGACCCAGGACAAGTTACTTGTCTCTTTTTCCTTACCTGTAAAATGGCGATAAGAAGTCGCACTCACCCTCGAGGAGGATCAAATAAAGTAACATGCATAAAGTGCTTCATAAACTGTAACGAACTGTGGAAATGCTCTTTATCGTTATTGTGGTTATGCTGTTATTTTTTGTATACCATAGCATTAGGACAAGTTAGTTTTCTCCCCAACACTAAAGAGTAATATCGGATAGGAGTTGCCTCTTTGTTCCTACCCAGAATTCTCACATATTATTCAGGGATCTTGAGGCAGATCAGAGCATTACTTGATATAAAAAATGACATTAACTGAAAGAAATGTTTTAGAGACTCTAGTTCTCTAGGACTAACACTTAATTCCTCTCTAGAACTAATACTTAACATATAGCAGGTGCTTAATAAATGCTTGTCAATTTGACTTGCCTCTCTTGATCTCAGTTTACTAATCTGTAAAATAAAGGTGTTGCAGAAGAGCATCTCAAAGGTCCATACTTTTCTGACATTAGGAGATCTGGGAAGGCCCTTGTTGTTCAATCGTTCAGTCATGACCCAATTCTTTGTGACCCTACGAACAATAGCTCGGCAGACCCATCTTTCCTCTGTTATCTCCTAAAGTCTGTCCAAGCTCATGTTCGTTACTTCCATGACATTATTTATCCATCTCATCCTCTGTCACCCTCTTCTTTTGCCTTCAATGTTTTCCAGCATCAGAGTCATTTCCAGTGAATCTTGTTGTCTCATTATGTGGTCAAAGTATTTAAGCTTCAGCTTCAGTATTTGTCCTTCCAATGAATACTCAGGGTTAATTTTTTTAAGTACTGACTGATTTGATCTCCTTGCTGTCTAAGGAACTCTTGAAAGGTCTTCCCAAGCACCATAATTCAAAAGTGTTAATTCTGGCACACTCAACTTTCCTTGTAATTCAGCTTTCATAGTCATTCATTGCTACTGGAAAAACCAGAGCTTTGACTAGACAGACCTTTATCAGCAAGGTCATATTGCTGCTTTTTAGTATGCTACCAAGCTTTCCTTCTAAGGATCAAGTGTCTTTTAATTTCACGGCTGTAGTTGCCATCTCTCTTGGAGACGAAAAATATAAAATCTGATACTGCTTTCATTTCTTCTCCCTTTATTTGCCAGGAAGCAATGGGACAAGATGGAATGATCTTAGGTGGTGTTTTTTTATGTTAAGCTTCAAGGCAGCTTTTACACTCTCCTCTTTCAACCTTATCAAGAAGCTGCTTAGGTTAGAAGCTTGCACGCATGCTTAATGAGCTGTTTGAGGGAGGCATGATGTGGGCAGTTCAGGAGGTTGTATCTAGCCAGCGGAGAGCAAGGGGGGAATTCAAATTGGGAACAGCACAAAAAGACTGGCATTTGTGTGAACAAACATCCTTTCCATTCGGGAGGGACCAGTTCACTAGGAATGTAGAATAATTGGCTAAAATAAAATGAGAATTCTCCTGGCCAAGAGAAAAAAAAAAGACTTCTTAATTCTTCTTCACTTTCTACTACTAGAGTGGTATTGTCTACATACCTGATATTGTTGATATTTCCCCCTGCAATGTTAAATCTAGCTTTTGATTCATCCAGCCTGACATTTTGCATGATATAATCTGCATATAATTTAAATAAGGTGACAATATACTGCCTTATCATAGTGCTTTCCCAATCTTGAAGCAATCAGTTTTTCCATGTCCAGTTCTAGCTGTTGTTTCTTGACTTGCATACAGATTCCTGAGCAGACAAGTAAGATGATCTGGTACTTCCATGTCTTTGAGAACTTGCCACAATTTGTTGTGATCCAAAAATGAAAAGTCTTCAGTGTAGTCAATGAAGCAGAACTAGGTGTCTTTCCTGGAACATCCTTGCTTTCTTCATAATCCAGCAAATGTTGGCAATTTGATCTCTAGTTCCTCTGCCTCTTCAAAAACCAGCCTGCTCTTCTGGTACTTCTTGGCTCACATATGGCTAAAGCCTAGTTTGCAGAATCTTAAGCATAACCTTGCTGGTATACGAAATAAGCACAATTGTTCAAAGTTTGAATATTCTTTGTCATTGCCCTTCTTTAGGATTGGGGCTTAACTTTTTCCAATTCAGCAGCCGCAGTTGAGTTTTTCAAGTTTGCTGTCATATTATGTGCAACACTTTGACAGCATCATCTTTTAGGATTTTAAATAGTTCATCTGGAGTTCAATCACTTCCACTAGCCTTATTGTTATCAATGTATCCTAAAGCTCACTTGACTTCATTCTACAAGATGTATGGCTCTAGGTCAGTAACAATAGCATCATGGTTATTGACAATGTTAAGATTTTTCTAGTACAGTTCTCTGTATATTCTCACCACCTCTTCTTAATCTTTTCTACTTCTGTTAAGTCCCTACCATTTTTGTGTTTTACCATGTCAATTTTTGCATGAAATGTTCTCTTGATATCTCCAATTTCCCTGAAGTGATCTCTATTTCCCTATTTTCTTCAATTTGTCTTGTTATTTAGTCACTTAGACTCTTTGTGACCCTTTATTGGGTTTTCTTGACAAAAATTCTGGGGTTGTTTGCCATTTCCTTCTCCATTGAATTAAGGCAAACAGAGGTTAAGTGATTTGCCCAGGGTCAAAAACCTAATGAGTATCTGAGGTCAGATTTTAACTCATTTTCTTCATTCCAGATGCAGAGCTACCTAACTGCCTCAATTTAAGTCTAAATTTTGCAATAAGAAACTCATGATCTGAGCTATAGGTAACTCCAGGTTTTGTTCTGACAACAACCAAAAGAATTTTTTCACCTTTGACTGAAAAGTGTAAAACCAATTTGATTTCTATATTGACTATCTGGTAATGTTCACGTGTAGAATCACCTTTTGGAACTCCTGAAAAAGAGTGTTTGCTATAACCAGAGAGTTATTTTGACAAAACTTCATTATTCTCTGACTTGCTTCATTTTATACTCTAAGGTCAAACTTGCCTATTTGTCCAATTATCTTTTGATTGCCTGCTTTGGCATTTTAATCCCTTATGATGAATGTGACATCTTTTTTTATGTTATTTCTAGAAGTTGTAGGTTTTCACAGAAATGAGCAATTTTTGTCTCTTTGGCATCACTGGTTGGAGTGTAGACTGCTATTGTTGTGATATTAAACAGTTTTCCTTGGATTCAGACAGATATCATTCTGTCAGTTTTGAGACTATATTCCATTACTGCCTTTTTAACTCTTTTATTGACTATGAGGGCTATTCTTCTCAGAATTCTTGCCCACAGTAGTATATATAGTGATCACCTGAATTAAATTCACCCATTCTCATCCATTTAAGATCACTCACACCTAAGATATTAACGTTCAATCTTTCCACCAATGTTTGACCACATCCAGCTTACCTTGGTTCATAGATCTTATATTCCAGGTTCCTATGTAACACTGATTGTTACAGCATCAGTCTTTCCCTCCAATCATCAGACAAATCTATAGCTGAGTATTCTTTTAGTTTTGGCCCAGCTGTCTCACTCTTTCTAGAGCTATTTGTAGTTACCCGCCTCTCATCCTGAGTAACATGTTAGACACCTTCCAACTTGAGGGGCTCATCTTCTGATGTCCTATCTTTTAGCATTTTAATACTGTCCATGGGGTTTTCTTGGCAAAAACACTGGAGTGGGTTGCCATTTCCTTCTCCAGTGGATCACCTTTTGTCACCTTTGCAATATCCTTAGAGATCACAAGTCTAGAGCAGCAAGTAACTTCAGAGACTATCTAATCCATCTAGTACAATCCCGTCACTTCACCAATAAAGGAACCTAGGTCTATGGCAATTGTAATTTGAATAAGGTCAAATAGCTAAGAAGTGACAAAATTGGGTTTCTGACTCAGTTTTCATGACTTCAAACTGTGCCATGCTATTTTTCTAAATTCATTTTTACAAATGAGGAGCATGAGGTCCCCAAAGGGAAAATGACTTGTGTACAATGACACAAGTAGAAATTAGCTAAGAAGGGACTCAAGTCTAAGCTCCATGACTATGAATTTAGCTCTATCTGTCTGTCTTCTCTCTGATTTGGAAGCTGAGGAGAATTAATGACTGTGCAGCAAAGTGTTATTGCTGCAGCCCCAGTGGTGAAAAACCTTTTAATCAAGAAATATCTGTCTGAAAGGGCTTCTCTAGTATTCAGTATGATGCCACCCTGAGGTGATAAAGCTACAAGTTTTTGATGCATTTGGATCCCATTTGCTTCTCTCCCTTCTTGTATTAGTTTATGCTTCAATAAAAGGATATAACAGACCCCAGCATAATGATGTCATTTTGGTCCTCTTCAAACAGAAAGGATATCAATGAGCCATAACAGAATGTAAGAGAGAAATATCTCACTGGATGAAGTGAAGATTCATATACTAGTTTCAAAGGGACGTCCTCCTCTATATGTACAATTAATATTGGAGGGTGAATTCCTGCTATGATTGCATGGGCAAAAAGTCTCCTGGTAGTCCCCCAAATGGCCATTTTTCTTGCTCAGGGCTGTCAGAAATATCGTTTACAAACTAATTAACAGCTAAGAGTCCTCCTAGACCTAGTTCTTTTTGGTATCAAACTGAAATTAAAAAAAAAATTCAGGGGTATTAGAACTGTAACAGACTTATGAGTTGACCTAGTCCAAACCATTCTTTTTATAGGTGAGAAACTGAGATCCAAAGAGAAGAAAGTGTTTGTCCAAGGTTACTCTATGACTGGCCAGAACTTGAAGCTGGGTCTTTGAATTCCCACTGCCACTGCACTTTCCACTATTTAATTCCTTTTTCTTGACAAGAATTTATTAAATTCCTTTTATGTATAAGGCATTGTATCAGTAGGTTCTAAGGATACAATGATAAGGTTGTGACTTCCCTTGGGGATTATATATTCTACTGGATGGATACCACATGCTCACCGAAAAGTAAATACAAGATATTTTAAGGAGAGAGAGGGCCCTAACAACTAGGGGAATCAGGAAAGGGCTCCTGTAAGAGGCAGCAACACAGTTCAGCCTTAAAGAAAGATAGATATTCTAAAAGACAAACGTGAGTAACAGGATACATTCCAGATGTAAGGAACAGCCAGGGCACTTTGACTGTAAGGTAGATTATGTGAAAAAGAGTAGTGCAAAGTAGAAAGAAAAATAAAAGGTAGACTGGAGCCAGATTTTAATTGACTTTGAATGGCAAACTTAAGAATTTCTATTTTAACTTAGATATAATAGTCATTAAAGATTTTTTGAGTAAAAGAGTGATGTTATCATATCTATGTTTTACGTATATTATTTTGGTAACTGTGTGAAGATGTTTTGGAGAGAGAAGATCCTAAAAAAGGTGAGGCCAATTAGGAGGCTATTACAAAAGTCCAGATAAGAGGACATGGGGCCTGAATTAGGTTCCAAACTATTGAGTAGCAGAGAAAAATGGAAACAAGAGATGGCACGGGTAGCCATGATCATATATATGTGTATATGTGTATGTGTATATGTACATATACACATACACATATATTCATGTATTTATATGTATATGCATGCATTATTATGTATACAATACACATTTGTGTGCATGCAAATGTGTATATGAATGCATGTGTGCATATGTGTATCTGTGTATGGAAGGGTTGTGTATATGTCACTGTATATTTATATAAATATAAACATAGTTAAATAAATGTGTGCAGTGTGTCTGTGTGTAGTTGTGGTGAGCTTGTTACTTGAATTGATGAATGAATGCCTGTATGCAAGGTCATGAAGAGAGGGAGAGTTAAGAGGGAGAACTGAATTCACATTGAAGTATAAATAAGCTTTAAGGATGGCAACCCAGAAGACATGACATTTTCTACCTTAGGCAAGATTTGAGAATTTCTGGTCCTGTGACCCAGAGAGGATTCAGGTCTTTAACTAACACCTGTGATTTGACTTATCACAAAATAAATGACTAAAAGTCATGCAATGGGATTTTCTGGCATTAAAAATGTGTATGGTTATAAAATAATTCATGTTGGAAATCTTCTTCCTTGTGCTCCCCTGCCTCTGTATTGGGCCTTAGAATGCTATTCATCTTGTATATCCTTGATCCTAGCTTTAGAGAACAATGTTTGATCTGGAGAGGAATTAGTCAAGATGTCCCTAGATGCCTGAGAGGAGGAAAGGATCCTACGGAGAAAAGGCAAAGAATAGAAGTTAAGAGTTTAAAGACAAACCTTACCTCTCTGACTTATTTTATCCTAGATGCATAAAACACCAATTACTAAGTGGGAGTTCAAAAAATTTTAAAACCCTTGTTGCAAATTGATTTTTAAAACAATTATTTGTCTTCCCCTCCCCCCACCATTTGACTTGATTTTGGATGGACTGAAATAAAAGCCAATCAGCTGCCAGTTACTAATTTTAAAACAAGGCGTTTGCCACACACTAGAAATTGGATATTCTTGTGGGCCAAGTGAGATTTATAGTCACTATCCCATTCATTCTGTTTGCCAAGTTCTCATGTTAGAAATTGGATGAGTTAAAGGTTATTGTGGTTAGTGTTTGCACATAGAAGCCAAAACAATCCTGCAGAGATATATGCATTATATTACAGTGGGATCTTCTTGGAACTGGAGGTTTTGCCAGAAGCCAGATGTTTTCCAAATTAGCATGAACCTTAACAAACACAAACAGATGCCTGGTTAAACATTGAGGTCAGACTTTTTTATTCGTCATTTTCCATTTTGCTGCATAGAATGGTAAACAATGGAAGGGTGCTTTGAGGGGTTATAAACATAAATCAGCTCAGTACTTTTTTACCTCTTTGTGCTTTTTCATTGTTATCTATTGTCTGAATCATATAAGAAGATAAAACAAGCATGAACTGAAATCTTTAAAAATCATCACAGTTTTTCATGTTCACTCAGAGAATTCCAGCATTCTAGCTCCTGAAAATACCAGCAAAACAGAGATGGAAAGAAAAAGAAATCATGAGAGTAAAAGCACATTCTAAAAGCATGTTCTAAATTAATAATTTCCTTCTCATTAGTTCAGTTTTAATTAGTTTTTGCTTTTAAAAGTGAATGCTGATCAATTTAAATACTCTTCCTAATCTCAAACTTTTAGAGTTATAAGGAAATGTTGGGGTCATACAGAAATACTCATTTGTCCATTCATTGAAGCCTAATCCTTAATTAACATTTTTATTTCCCCCAGGATTTAATGATGATTTAGTAAGTAGCCTGACAAATAGAAAGACTATATTGTTTCACAGCAACCATTTGGAAGGACTTTACTTGCCTGATTTCATTTTATTCTACTTCTGCCTGTAGGGGATGAGTGAAAACTTATCAATTTGGGGTTGTTAACTTTCCCTTCCTCCCCCTCCAATGATGCTGTCAATCACTTTTATCTTCCTTTATCAGTTCTCCCGCCTTGGTGGGACCTTCTCTCCCTCTTTTGTTGCTGTCCCAGTTGGGGAAGAATTTGGTGAAGTATGCCTCTCCACCAATGAGAGAAGAGACAGTTGAGAAGGGGGCTTGACTAAGTTAAATTATAAATTCTTGCACTGTCTTTTGTAACACAACTCTTCTCCATGATGAGCCATGGGGAAGACCACCCTCTTCTCCCAGGGGAGAGAATAAACTCCTGTTCTTATCCTAAGAGATCTCTGTGTTTATTTTTTCACTAAATTAAGGATGAAGGGTATTTTTCATCCCAAATATGCCCATTGATGATTCACTTCAATCAATCAAATATATTAATTGGACACCTAATGTGTGCTCAAATTTGTACTAGATATTTGGGAGATGAGAGGCAAGCTGAAACCTTCATTTGAGGATTCCTGCCTTCAAGCAGATTGCAATCTAGTTGGTCAATGTGCGTATTCAGGTAGCACGCATTTTTAGCAGTAGCGTCAGTTGCAATAGAAGGATGATGGTAAAAATACATGTATAGGGGGGTGGAGCCAAGATGGTGGTGTAGCAGCAGCAATATATCGCAGCTCTCACATAGCCACCCCAAAATACCCATAAAACAGGACTCTAAACCAATCCTAGAACTCCAAAACGCACACAAAGATACTTCCCACTAAAGTCAGCTCAGCTATGAGGAACCATATCAGCACTGCGAACTGAAACCAGCTTGCCCTGAAGCCGCGGCTGTGCCCTGGGGGCGACTGAACAGGAGGAGTGGAGGAGCCTCTCAGGTGAGCAGATTAGCAGCAGCTGCGAGTGGGAATTGCAAAAGGGGGAGATAAGCAGTCCAGCGGGAGACATCCAGAGCGGAAAAGCGGAAGGCAGAGGTTTTGCACCCGCCTCTGCTTTGTGCCTCTGCTTTGTAGCTTCCCGCCCGCGGCCTGCAGACAGCAGGGGGACTTAGCGATTGTTTTCAGGCCAGTGCTCTCACATTGAGCGGCCTGGATCCGGATCGCCGTCTTGGGCCTCCATCTTGGAGTCTTTATTATCCAGTCTGCCAGAAGTAATTAGGAAGACTCCCAGCATCTTCCTGTGAGCTACGGCAGCCGGGAGGACCCCAGCGATTTGGGACAGAGCTTTCCCTTCTGGAAGCAGAGCCCCACAGAGATTTAAAAAAAAAATCATGGTCTGAAGAACCATGAGTAAGAATAAGCACAAGAAGCAAAGTAAGAACAGCTCCCAAACCCTAGATTCC
>CM053581.1:156418242-156437487 GCA_028627135.1 Pseudochirops cupreus
TTAAAAAAAAATACATGTATAATACACATTAAAAAGAATAGGCTGAATCACATGTGGAAAATTGTCCAGTGTTTCCAATTATCCTAATATGTTCCCTGATGCAAAAACTCATCTTTTTAATGCCAAGATAAAAGGATAGGATAAGAACAAGTCTGTGCTTCCTGGTATGATATGCCAAAGCACATTCCCAGTTGATCAATAATTAAAATTCGCATGAATTCCTAGGCCCCAAAAGATGAACATGATGGACAAGATATTGATACCTTTTAGACTATGCCTGAGGTGATAGGTATTTGTCATAATTTAAGGGATGATGGTGTAAATGGAAAGAAAAACTCAAGAAATGGTTGTGGTAGCAAAGAAAAGGGAGAGGTGGCCTGCTTGCTAGCATTTGTGGGGAAAGAGGGAGTTTAGAGAGAGAAAAGAGCCTTGATTTTGCCTGACATGATGTCAACAGACCATAAGAACAGAAATCCAGATGTGGAATGAGTGGGGTTTCTCAACCTCACGTCCCACCACACAAGGAGCACTTGCTATGTCTTCACCAAACCTTTACATGAATCTCAGTGGAGAGCATTTTCTCTTCTATCAACTTAAACCTAATCTCCAGAGAATATACCTTAAGTCTTTTCCTGTTCCTTTGCTAATTAATTGTTTTAGACTTGATTGAATGTTATACTTTTCAATTGAATGTCTTTGTATTTGTCTACATTTCCTTTTCTAACTTTAACCTTAGAGGTTCCTAGCTGAGCTGGGTTACCTACAAACGAAATATGCTTATCATTCAAAATATCCTCTATCTAACCTGGTAATCCAGAGTTCAGTGGCATATGGCTAGACCAATATTCTCCCATATGTGGAATATGCCTCTGGGCTCATAAAGCATCACAGTCTGTGAGGAATCACAATTCTGAGTGACCTCGGAGGTAATGAAAAGATGCATGGTGAGTGTGTGTAGGTTGAAGCATATTAACAATGAATAGTGTGTAAGGAGTGATGCATAATGCATCATTAAGCATCTGAATAACCATAAAAGGAGATGGGCTAGTAATGTAGTGATTACAAAGGAGGAACAACAGTGAGTGCTCCTCTATTATTCAAGAAATATTAAAAGAACCAGAGAATAGCAGAAGAAGATCCTTTACAATTCATGGAAGGACATGAATAAGAATTGCACAGATGAGAAAGCAGGGATTGTTATGAACTGCATGAGTGATGGAGAAAAGCCTATATCTGTGAGATCATAATTTCACTAAAGTAATATGGTATTAAAGTAAGAAGCATAAAATATAATGGTATGTTTTTACTTTTAATATACTCTACCTTACAAAGAAAAGAGATTCATTTTGAGTAGCTTGTTAATCCTCATCCAAGAGGATTTAGTTAAAATGCATCAAATACCTCTGAATAAAGTCTCAAGAATACACAAGGCTGAATATATCACCAACTTATTCCAAAAACTTTCAAGTGATGTCTATCATCATCTATCAAATAAAATCCAAATTGAGGTTCAGGGCATTCAAGGTCTTCTGCAACGTTTCCAATCTTATTTCATACTACTATCAACCAAGTATCCTGTTCTCCAGATAAAATGACATCTCTTGTTTCCCTGCCTCTCTGCCTTCACAGGCACCCTTATGTTTAACTGGAATGCCTTGCCACCCAATCTCTTCTGGCAAAAAAAAGAAAAAAATCCTCCAAGAACCAAGTTAAATATCAATTCTTCCATGCAGTCTTTCCTGCTTCCCTCAACTGAGAACTCTCTTTTGCTATAAGAGACCTCTCATGGTAACTACTTTGTACCTCTCTCATGAGTAGTATTTTTATACTATAACAATAATAATTTTTGTTGTTGTTCAGTCGTTTTCAGTCATGTCCAACTCTTTGTAACCCCATTTGGAGTTTTCTTGGCAAGGATACTGGAGTGGTTTGCCTTTCCTTCTCCTGCTCATTTGATAAATGAGGAAACTGAGGCAAACAGGGTTAAGTGTCACATAGCTAGTATCTGAAATCAGATTTGAAATCATAAAGATGAGTCTTCCTCATTCAAGGCTCACCACTGTACCACCTAGCTGTCTACTAATAATAATAAACAACAACAACAACTCATACTTATTGTACTCTGTGGGTTAGATTACTTTCTTCAGAGCAACCATGTGAGATAGATAATGAAAGTATTACCATTTTAAAGAAGAGAAAACAGATTCTGAGAGAGATCCAGTAGCTATCCCTCAGTCATTTGTCTAGTAGATGTTGCAACCTGGACTTGGAACGTTGATAGAATTCAGATCTACGTTTCCAGTAGAGTATACATCTTATTCTTCGCCACAAAAATTTAAGCTTTTTTAGAGTAAGAACCATGTCATATGTCTCCCTGCATCTTGCATCAAGGTAGCATGATGTAGTCCTGGGCCTGAAATCAGACAACATGGGATTAAATAGTGACTCTGTCATTTAGTTGGGTGATGATGGACAAGCTAATTAGCTCTACAGACCCAACTCGAACATGACCCAAATTAGGCATCCTGGGCTATAAGCCTTTAAAATCTTTTCTTAACAGTCTTAAAACACAGAATAACTGACTTTTTTCACTTCCTTTTTCTGAGCTGGTAGGCCTCAGAGGTCCTTTCTAGCTCTAATAGTTTGTGCTTCTGGTATTGCCAAGAGAATAGACCAAGAGTGACAATATATTTGCCTGAGTTATAATAAGACATATTCCAAGGTTTTATCATTCCTAAGTCCCTTTGGTTCTTATATCATTTGCTCTTGTTTCTTTTTTCCCATGACAGGCAAATAGAAACCAGTAAACTACATTTCAGGTTGAGCTCTTTTCCAAGAAACACTTCACTAATTTGTATTTCACAGTGTCAAGCTGGGAAGCTGATCTTGTATTTATCTAAAAATGTTTTTGTTTGTATTGTAGCCATGTCTGTTTAGACCCAAGATAGTGAAATTTAAAGTTTCCACGAGCCTGAAAACAAGGGCATAAAAAATGTACTTTGGGTTCATATTCCAACATCTACTGGAAATTCTATTTCAATGTTAATGAAACTCTCACCTGAAAGATTATTTGCATAGGACTCTCCTTATTGGTGGAGATTGATTATTAAATATTCCCCACATGCAGGATGGCAGAGTTGAAGAGAGAGTAATTTATATATCAGATTCTTTGCAGAGATATTCACTCCTTTCAGGGATTATAAGAGAATCTAGAATCATGATGTCTTCCCTCTCAAAGTTGGAAGCCAAAAGCCCAGGATGTCTCTTCTCCCAATCTCTCACCAACTCTATCCCTCACATAGACAAGGAGTATTAGGAAGACGTCCAAGAAAATGGACTTTAAACCTCAGGTTGCATCAATAAAGTCTTTTAGACTACATAATATTCTATCACCACCTCCAGACCTTTGCACAAGTGTATGCAGTTGATAAAATCCAAGAAGTGCTGAGGGCCTAAACTAGAATTGTGGTTGTGTGAGTGAAGACAAGGAGAATTAATAGGGGATAGTGAGTTACAAATGAAAGTATCTGGCAACTGACCAGATATGTTGCCTGAGACTGAAGAGTTCAGAAGGGGAGATTGAGGTGAAAGTAATAAACATATTCAACAAATGTTTACTGAGTGTATATACACTTATTATATTAAAGGCAATGTGGGGATTTCAAGAAGTAAATGATCTAATTAAATTCAACAAGTTTTTCTAAAATGCTACTATAGGTGAGGTACAATGTGAGGCATGGGAAATACATAACTAAAGAATAATGTAGTCCTGACCTCATGGAACTTGTAATCTAGTTGGGATTTACAATGTTTACATAAATAAGTAGGTTATAAGGCAGACTGCCAAAAAAAAAGATCAATGGAAGGTTGAGGGGAAGGCATACAGGAAGCTATACTGAATTGAACCTCAATAAGTGAAAGTGGAGGGAGGAGAGAGAAGTCCATTCCAGGTAAGCGAAGTCACATGAACATGAAGTAGGTATGGAAATGCATACAAGTATGACATGGAAAGACTTCAGTTGCTTGCATCCTTGTTTCAGTTTTAGTCAGAATAGGTCAGAACTAGATGGAACATTAAAGATCATTGAGCTTAACTTAACCCAATCATTTTGCAAATGAGGAACTTGTGCTCGGCTCAGAAAGCCTTAAGGAGAAAATTCATTTTCAAGTTGAAATGTAAAAAACTTGCACGTAATCATAAAGGATGAAAAATAAATCATTCTTTATAATTACATATGAGCTAATTTGGGTTCATTTTGTTTGGAGACAATCCATGATGAGGATTTGGAACCATTTTTTTTTTTTACATTTTCCTTCTTTAATTGTAGAAAATAAAAACAGCAGCAGAAATCAAGCATCCCTGACAAGATCATCAAAATCAGGCTTTTGTTTTTTTGTTTTTTGGGTTTTTTTTTTAGTTAAGATTAAATCTGAAAGGGATATTATACTTGGTGTGTTACATAATATTTAATGTTCCCTCCTCTAAGCACATATGTACAGGGCATGTTGAATTAGTATATCCAGCTTCTCCCCAGATAGACATTCTACCCTCCACTTGGGATAATGTGATTCAAAATACATATTACATTTGGAACTTGAGAGTTGGAATTTGTAATTTATAATGAAAAACTCTTTATTTCATTTCTAAAATATGCCAATGCTAGAATAATTCAGCTCTTAGTCACTAGGCAGCTTATAAAACCAATGGTACCTAGTTTCTGACCATTAAATTAATGAATCTGAAATCTAATCTCAGCTGTATGACTTTTGTTGTGATTGTTGTTCAGTCATTACAGTCATGTCTGATTCTTTGTGACTCCATCTGAGCTTTTCTTGGCAGAGATAACTGGAGTGGTTTGCCATTTCCTTCTCCAGCTCATTTTACAGATGAGGAAACTGAGGCAGAGTCCTTTTATGTACTTTCTACTGGCATATTACTCTGATCTTTTTATATTTTTAATTATAAACCCAATTCATTAATTCCCTCTTTTATCATGTTAATATATCTAGATATATAAATTTGCTTCTCAGTATTACATATGCTTCATTACATTAATTTCTATATGTTGTGTTATTTCTATATATTGTATTTATATTTTAGTAATTGTTAGTGTACTGTCACAGTTTCTATAATTTTCTCTATAACCCAAGAATTATTCAATGTCTTTTTTAGTTTCCAAAAAGGCCTAGATCTCTTGATCACATGTCTTCCTTGTTCATTTCCATTTTTTTCATTGAATTATGAACCATAAATGTTATGTTTGAAAGGACTACCTTTCTGAATTTATCTCTAACTATAATTATCTAATATGACCAGTTCTTGTGATTAGTTTGGCATATTTTAAAAGCATGTTATCTATTTCTTCCATTCACTTCTTCCTAGATGTTGATCAAATACTATTTTTTCAGCATTCTATTCACATCTATATCTTCTCTCTTTTATGTTTTATATATCATACTCTGATATCCCTAGGGGCATATCTATCCTAAGCATGTGAAGATTTTCCTCAGCAAAATGGGCAGATGAAAACAATTTTTTGCAAAGCAATGAAGGTCCTGAAGCAGGCACTGCAGAGGGCTTAGCACTTGGCCAGACATCAAAGATGCCAGGGTTATCCACTGCCTCCTGGGCCCTCACCAATCACCTTGACTTTTGTCCTGCTCCTGGACTTTGTTGACTCTGGAAGAGAGAGTGAGGCTGATAACTTTGCACAACTCTGCCTCACTCAACTCCAATGCACTTGCAAGACAAGATATCATCCATACTGTTCTATATATGAATATGTAGAACTTAATGTGATTTCACTATACGTCATATCTTTAAGCATGATAACATGTTATGGTCTTTTTAAACTCTCATAATATTTCTAATTTTAAATCAACTCTGTCAGTATCACTTTAATACTTTCTGGAACCAGTAGCAACATGGTAAATTTTAGTCTTGAATCTATGTACACATCTTGAAATGACATGTTTCTTGAAAACTATGTTTAAGTTGTCTCAAATCCCTTTATTACATTTTTATCAAAATAGATAAAAACAACTTGTAGTCAAAGTAAAATTTTTGTTATTGTTGAAAATAATGCTTTTATTGATGTATTTTTTTATTTTGTTAAACCATGATACCTTACTGATGAATATTATAACTACAGAATATGTTCTTATAACAAAAACAGTGAAGAAAACCAAATGACTCTGCAATAGCATATGCAATAGTCTATTCTCAGAGTGTAGAACTTCTCTACCAAGAGCAGGAAAGTATACGTTATCATTCTTCCTTTGGAACCAGAATTTCATTTAATCTGTATTTTATCGCATTATTTTCAGTTTGCATCACTGAGGTCACTTGCCATGTTCTTTTCTTAGCTCTATTTTTTTTTTTGCAATACTTTCTACAAAAGTGTAATGACTCTAGAGGCTGAAAAAAACACACCTGTTTTCAAACCTTACCTTTGATGCTCACTACCTATGTGACATTGGACAGGTCTCTTGACCTTTGTGAACTCAGTTTCAGTTTCATACTCTACAAAATGATTTGACAGCCTTTCAGGTCCCCTCTAGCTAAATTATCTTTGAACATTTACACCCATCTGCCCAAATATTTCCATATTTCTCTGAATTCCTGATATATGTTGTTGTTTTTATGGTGCAATAATTTCCCATGGTCATTAGTACTTTACATTTTTTCTTTTGAGACCCATTGTTATACTTTGATTATTTATCTATTGGTTAGTGGCTCTTTTTCTGATATGTTTGTGTCACCTCCATACACACATACACACAAACACACACACACACACACACACACACATATAATATCAAAATGTGATAAGAATCTTGATGCAAAAAAACAAAACAAAACCCAAAATCTTTCAACAGCTTTTCTTCATATTGAGTTTGTTAATGGAGATGATTTTTAGTTGTTATAACCAAAGTCACCTATTTTGTCCTCTATTCTGTTTTAGGCTGTTGCCTTTAGCCTCAATTATGGTTGTTGAAAGTATGGCCTTTGATTCTCCTCTAAAATCTTTTGATGTGACCCCAAAGGACTCAACTGTTTTTTTTTTACTTATAGTCCTAATGCCTAGTACAGTGCTAGGAAGATGATAGGCACATAATAAATGCTTGCCAATTGCTTTATTGATAGCTAATCTGCAGCATTCTCTGCTCAATGAATTCACCAATTCTGTCTAAAACAATCTATTCTTGTTTGAGCACTTGCTGAAGTCATGTTGTCTATTTGTGATTGTTATTCCCTTTTTGAGATGTTTGCTGTTGTTCAGTCGTTTGCAGTTGTATCCAACTCTTCGTGACCCTACATAGGGTTTTCTTGGCAAAAATATTGGAGTGGTTTGTCACTTCCTTCTCCAGCTCATTTGATAGATGAGAAAACTGAGGCAAACAGGGATAAGTGTCTTGCCCAAGGCCACATAGCAAGTGTCTAAGAACAGATTTGAACTCATGAAGATGAGTCTTCCTGACTCCAGGCCTGGTACTCTATCCGCTGTACCACCTAACTGCTCCAACTATCTTCTTAATAGTATGTCAGGAAATCTCTAAGAAACTGAAGTCAAGTTCACTCACCTGCTTTGTATACACAATATTCTCTTCCTTTTCTTTTGAAAGTCAGGACAACATTTACCCTTCTGCACCACTGCTATATAATGATAATATAATAACTAGCATTTTGGTAGCACCTTAAAGTTTGCAAAGCGTCTACAAATCTTCTCTAGTTATATCTTGGCAACAACCCTTTATAGTAGGTATTATTATTATTATCACTTTGCAAATGAAGAAACTATTCTGAGAAAGCTTAAGTGGCTTGCCTGGGCTAATACAGTTAGTAAGTATCTGAGGGCAGATTCAAATTCAGGTCTTCCTGACTCCAAGGCACTGTCCACTGCACCGCCACAAAGTCATTCTCTGTGATTTCTTAAATAGCAGTCACATTGCTTCAGCAACTATATGCAGATAATCTTTTAGTAACTACAGATATTGTTCATTGGGACTAGATGAGGACTTCATTAAGGGTAGGCAAGTTCTTGCTTGTTTGTAATTGTTCAGTTGTTTTGATAGTGACAAACTTAATGACCCCATTTGGGGGCAAAGATACCAGAGTAGTTTGCCATTTATTTCTCCAGATCATTTTACCAATGAGGAAACTGAGATAAATAGGGATTAAGTGACTTGTCCAGGGTCCTGGAGCTAATGTTCTGAAGCCAGATTTTAGCTCAGGAATATGTGTCTTGCAGATTCCCAGCCCAGTGCTTTATCCACTGTGTCATTTAGCTACCTCCAAGTTCTTGCTTACTATACTTTTATTTATCTTATTATATCTTTATTTATCTATATGGATATCAAATTCACATAAGCCATTTATTCTGTCTTTTCCAGTGCAAAGGTCCTCCTCTTTGCTGGAAGACAAAAAGAAATGAAATTGGAATTGATCAACTCTGACTGCATTTTGTACAGCTTCTTCACAGGGTTGCTGTGGGGACCAAATGAGATAAAACATGTTGCTGATTTTAAAGTGCTATATAAATGGTACCTATTATTATCATTGCTATCACTCCATTCACCTTGAGCAGTGGTCCCATTACTTTTGCTTCTTTCTCCTTTCCCCAATATAGATTAAGTAAGCAAACAAAAACCATGTTGTCCTTAGATTCTCTTTGACACTAGTCTAAGTCAATTCTGAGCCCCTTGCTTCCATTTGCTGTGTATATACACATATAATACTAACACACACACACACACACACACACACACACACGAATTTATATAATAATATCTTTTTTGAATTCAAAGGTGATTGATGAGTATTCTGGGCATTTACAATCATCTCTTTAAACAATTCTTATTTTCTTATTTTTCCTCCTCATCGGAATTATTTCCTTTTGTGACTTCAGCAACTCTTTAGCTTCCCATCTACCATAGGTTGAGTTCTTATAGAATTTGAGTCTATGGGACGCTACCTATCATTTCTCTGAACTCTTTGAAATCTGTCTAGATCTAGAATACACATCAAAATGACTATGCCTGGCTTCCTTCTTTCTTTTACAAGTTATAGGAGAGAGTGGTCATATCTACTATTGTTTCTATTTATTTTTAAAATTTTAGATTTAATTTCATTTTTTTTCAATTAAATGTTTTTGCTTCCTCTCACTTCCTCCCCCATTTGAACAATAAAAAGAAAAGGGGAAAAAACCTCTCATAATAAATAAGCAAACAAGTAAAACAAATTCCCACATTGGTTATGTTAAAAATGTGTCTCATTCTGCATTTTAATTCTATCATTCCTCTGGCAAAAGGTGGGTAGAAAGTTCCACCTTTGGTTGTCTGAGATTGTTAATTTGTCATTGCTTAGATCAGAGTTCTAAGTATTTAAAGTTGTTCCTTTTTATAATGTTGTAATTATATGCAATGTTTGTATACAATGATTGTTCAATATCTGCTGTCTTCATTCTACATCAGTTCATAGAGGTCTTTCCAATTTCCTCTGAAAATATCAATTTTTTATTTCTTATGGCCCAGTAATAAATATTCTATTACATTTATATTTCCAAGTTTGTTTAGCCACTGCCCAGTAGGTGGTCACTTCCTTGGTTGTCAGTTTTCTGGTATTGTGAAAGAGCTGTCACAAATATTTTGGTGTATATGATTCCTTTTCATTTTTCTTCAGTTTCTTTGGGACAAAAGGCTAGTACTGGAAAAGATAGTCAAAGAGTATGCTTGATTTAGTGAATTTTCAGCCTTAACTGCAAATTGTTTTCCAGAATGACTTGACCAATTCATAGCTCCACCAACAGTGCATTTGTGTGTCTCCCAACTTTGTCAAACTGATGAATGGAATGTAGCATCTCAGAATTGTTTTAATATCTGTTCCTCTAATGATTTGTGACTGGGAGCATAGCCTGTATTTCTTCCAATGAGAACTGCCTATTCACATCCTTTAAGCTTTTGTTTATTGTCCCCACCCTCGAGAATTTTGCTGATTATTTCTTTAGAATTTAACATAGTTGATGCCCTTGTAATGTTAGACTCTCTTAGTTCTTAATTTTTTTCTCTTTTTGTTGAAATTTTGATCTTTTGTTCCTCCAAATAAATTTGATTATTTTATCTAATTATCTAAAGAAATCTTTCGTAGTTGAATATCTACTAATCAATATTTAAATTAATTAAGGTAGCATTATCATTTTTCTTTTATTAATGGGTCACAGCCGTGAGCAATAAATACCAAACCAAATTTTGTCTTTATTTCTCCAAAGAGTGTTTTGCAAATGTATTTGAATGTCTTGGATGTATCTTTGTAAAATAACATTCACGTATTTGGCAGATATTTTTAGTAGACTTTTTCTTTCTATATTTTCCTATACAAAAAGGCTAAGGATTTTTTGGATTTAATTTGTTCCCTGCTATTTTACTGAAGCTATGGTTTGTCTCAATTAATTTATAATGAATTCTTTGGGACCATCTTAATAAACTAGAATATTATCTGTAAAGAGAAGTGCTTTTGCTTGTTCCCAAAATGTATTTTTTATATATCCTATTGCAATATATAACACTACCTCAAGTCATAGAGGAGGAAAGTGTATCCTTACTTTGTCACTGATTTTATTGGGAATCTTCTGATGCTTATTCATCAAAAATAATGCTTCTGATCATATAAAGGCAATGTTTTTCATACTGGACTACCCTACTCCAAGGGTGGTGGCAGTAAGATTATTTCTGAAGGTAGTGTGAGGGATAATTTATAGTGAAGTTTCCCCATTCTGAAAAATGAAATCTAGAATGGCTTCAGTATTCACTAGGCCTAGGGTTAGGTCACCTGACCTTCAAGCAATCTGGGGTTTAGAGCAATGGAGACCCTCCCCCAGAGGCAACTCAGCAGAAGATATGCCAAATAAGATTAAGACTGCTTTCACTGGACACCCACATGTTTCCGGGTTCTTTGTCTCAGAGAGATTCCCACGCTTCGGTTGTGGGACCCCCTACCAATAAGAGTGAAGGTCAGTTGGGGAGGTTGGGTTTCTGCATTAGAAGATTATACAATCATGGGCTGGCTTCTACCTGTTGCTTTCTCCCTGCTGCCATGTGGGCCACAAGGGGCAGAGTCCTTTCTCATGAGAAAGAATAAAGACCTTTTCTGACCTTAGATTCAGACTCTGAACTCTTTCATCTAACACAGTAATAAAAAGCAATGATCAAAATTATTGTGTATTTTAGTACAATTCCAATAAAATGTTCAACTTTTCAAATAAAATGCAACAAATGTAAGGCTAACAGCTTAATTTTTCCCCCATCTAACACTGAATACAGCACATCACTGATTTAATACTTTATGCACAAATGAAGTCAAATTTGGGATAGATTATGTCAGATCTCAACAATACAATCTCCCACTGTCACCATCAGTTAGTATATATTTATGAAACAGATGATTTGTATCACAGCAATGTTTGTAGCAATTGACTATTAATTTGTAAAGTCAAATTTAAAACATCATTATTTGCCATATTTCCTGATAGTTCATTTTATAACAATATTATAATTTGATTTCAAAAAGATTACATATTTTATATTGAAATAATTTGAGAATAGTTATATTCATTTGAAGATTTTGACCTTTAAATTTAAATGTCTTAAAATTGTTATTGTTGGAGTATCAGGCAAAAGTACAGCAAGTTCTCCCCAAAACTCCTTCCAACACATCTAGAAAAGTTACTAGTCTGAATTGTGATGGGGTAATAAAAAAGAAAAAGTCACAGAAAGAAGACTTACCAGCCCAAGCTGGAAACAATGCCAAGTCTCCAAAGAAAGATAGAGCAGGCAAAGATTACCCCATTGTAGAAGAAAAAAATGGCAAGGGAGTTATCAAGCTAGGCACAAGCAGCACTATACCTTGACCAACCAGAAAACTCTCTGGTAAAACTGGACCAGATAGAAGCCAATGACTCCGTGAAGCAACAATAAGTATTATTTCAAAGTAAGAAGATTTTTTTTAAAAAAGGAAGAAAGTATGAAGTAGCTCAAAAGAAAAGCAACTTCCCTGGAAAATAGATAGAAGACAAAAAAAATTAAGAATCATTGGACCACCTGAAAGCTGTCACTAAAAAAACAAAACAAAACATATAAGCACCATATTTCAAGAAATCTTAAAATAAAACTGCCCAGATCTCTCAGTACCAGAAGGAAAAAGCAGAAATAGAAAGAATCCACCATTCACCTTAAAAAAAAACCCTAAAAGGATTTCCTAGAAACATGATAGTCAAAATCTAGAGCTTTCTACATCAATGAAAAAGCACTGCAAACAGCCAGAAAGAAAGAAAGAATTCAGGTACTGAGGAACCGCAGTCAGGATTATACAGGATTTAGCAACCACCATTATAATGAATTGGAGAGCTTTGAATACAGTCTGCAGAATTCAAAAGATAGAGGCTTACAAAGAAGAATAACTTACCCAGCAAAGCTGAGTATAATCTTATTCTTTTTAAAATTTGTTTTATTTTAGACAAATACTAAAACTTAATACATAAAAGAAAAAGAAACATTATAGACTTAAATATTAAACTTAAATATAAAATAAAAGGAAAAATATGTTGTACACAGAAGAACATAGGAGAGGGTTCAGAATATATCGCAATAAATTTTCATTTCAAGAAAGATTATATATTAAATACTGCATGTTATGCTGAAAGCTGTCCATCTTTTCTATGCTTCCTTATAAGTTTTCTTTTGTTCTCTGCAGTACACTTTTTACTTTGTTCTTTTTTTCCCTTCAGTCCTCCTACCTGCCATCCCAAAGCTACAATTGAGTGTGGATATATTTATATATAAGTATTGATACATATATACACATATACATATAAACAAATACATACATATATAAACATACACTTTCCCTAAGACATTCTACTCCTAATCTTTGTTTTTATACTTGTATGTACCTCTTTTGTCCTATCTCTCCTAACTCCTCTACTTTACTTCTACCTGCTACCTTGCCCTCCTATTACTTAACCTATCCCCACTCCAACAACTCCTCCCTTCTCTTCTCCTTCCCATAAATCATAACACCCTTTTATACACCCCTTTGAACCTATTCCCTCCACCTTCCCTCTAAAGCTCCCCCCCTTATCCTCCCTTTACTGTACTCTAAATCTAATATCTATATCCCCCTTTTAACCTCATCTTCCCCACTAAAGATCCCTTCTTTATCCTCTCCCCCCTCCCTATGCCCTTAGATTTTTATTTCTTTCTAAATGTAGAAGGCTTCTATACTCTTCTAGAGGTATATGCATTTTCTCCTCTTAAACCCATTTCCTATGGAAGTAGGTTTCCAGAACTAACAGCCTCCCTCCCTCATCACGTTCCTCTGTATTGACTCTTCTTCTTGCACCTCATTTGTATGATAATTATTATTTTAGTTGTTTTACTTTTTTGAAGTCATGTCATACTCAGATCTACCCCATTCTTTCCTCTAAGCTACCTAATGACTAGTAACAATCTTAAACATAGGTTTTGCATTTTACACACATAAAAGGTGAATAGTCCCTTACTGAGTTCCTGGTAATTGATCATTGGTATGTACCTTATATTCCTGTTGGCTGTTGTATGTTAAATCTTCTATTGAGTTCAGGGTTGGTTTTTGTTCTTACTGTTATTGTTGTTTGTCTGTTTATTAACAAAATCCTGGATGTCTGACAGTTGTTCAATTGTCCTTTTTTTTTTCCATTCACGATTATGCTTAGCTTTGCGGGTATGATATTTTCAGCTGGAAGTCCAATTCTTTTGCTCTTCAATATATACTGTTCCAAGACCTATGATCTTGTAGTGTCACCACTGCTAGGTCTTGGGTGATTGTAATTGTGGTACCATCATATGTAAATTGTTTTTTTCTTGTTGCTTATAATATTTTATCCTTGATCTGGAAGTTTCAGAATTTGAATATAATATTCCTATGAGTTTTCCTCATAAGATCTCTTTCAGGTGGTAATCAGTGGATTTTTTCTATTTCTACTTCCCTCTTGCTCTAATGCTTCAGAATAATTTTCTTTAATTATTTCTTGTATTATTGTATCAAGATTCTTCTTTTGATCAGAGCTTTAAGGTAGTCCAATTATTCTTATATTTTTCTCTTCATGATCTGTTCTCTAGATCCATTGTGTTTCTTGTGAGATTTTTCACATTTATTTTCTTCCATTTTTCATTATTTATACATAAATATATTTATACACATATATGTATATGTACATATATATAAAATTTCTTCATCTCTTATAACTTTGCTGGCTTCCCCTTGCACAATTCTGATTTTCAAGGAGTCATTTTCTTCCTTAGGATTCTGGATCTCCTTTACTAATTGGTTGACCTTCTTTTTATAATCTTTTTATTTTTCTTGTATTATTCTTATTTTTCTTTTTAGTTTTTCCTCAATCCCTCTCATTTGATTTTTAAAGTCTTTTTTACATTCTTCAATGAATTCTTTCTGGGCAGATGACCATTTGATATTACTCTTTGGGGTAGAAGAAGGTTTCTTTTCTTCAGTATTCTCCTCTGAAGATGAACCCTGGTCTTCTTATACCTAGAGTAACTCTCTATAGTTGAATTCTTTCTCCTTTGCTTGTGTTTTTTTTTTTTGTAATAATTTAGTTTTTATAATCACCTCCAGTCCTGGGATATGGGGAATGGTGCCTCTAGCCTCTGATCTTCTTCAGTTCTCCCCTCTGACCTTGAACTCAAACCAAGACCTCCAGCCTCCTGTAAGTGCCTACAGCCAGTGCACCCCACCCCATTGCTTCTGCACTTGTCAGGTCTGTACTGGTTCCTTCTTACCCCCACTGCTCTCTGCAGTACAATTGGGTCTAGTGTTTCTTGTCAGCAGAGATTTCCTAGATCGTCTCCAGGTCAGATATCCAACTCCCCTCACTGCCCTGAGGGTAACAGTTCGGGTGGCTGGGATTGAGGCAGCCTCTCAACCCAGCTAATCCCAGGGATTGCTGCTTGTTGTTTAAGCAGTTTGTACGTTGTTAAAACAGACCTTAGCCTGGAGGTATTTATTCTTCACAGGGAGGAAATCTCATCCTTGGATATTTCTTCAGATCTTTTCCAATTGTCCCAGGAGGACCCCCATTCTTCCCTTACTCTTATTTGTTTTCATTGCTCTGTGTTCACCCAGAGGCTCTATTTTATCTCTTTTGTGGGGGAAAATCTTGAGAGCTTGAAATTTTCTGACCTACACAGCCATCTTCTCAGAATCCTCTCCTACATATAATCTTATAAGGGAAAAATAGGTTTTCAATGACTTCTAAGTATTTCTGAAAAAAAAAAACAACCTAGGCTATGCAGAAATTTTAAAGTTCAAATACAAGTATTAGGAAGCATAAAAGGGTAAAATGAATAAACAATGATAGAAAACTAAACAAGGACAAGTGTTACATTACAGGTTATGGGAAAATAATACACATCTCCTCTGAACCCTATCATTAGGGATAATAAAGGGAGTCTAATTAGTCAAGGCTTTTGACTGGTTTTTCTATATGTTGATGAGAGAGGAATAAAGAGACAGGGAAAGAAGAACACACTAGGGGAGGGGAAGGGTATATTAAGTTAGAGAACATTATCTCACATATTCATGGTACTCAAGTAGACATTCATATAAACAAGGAGGCAGGGTGGAGGACAGGTGACACTTGACCCTCACTCTCATCTCAACTGGTCAAAGGAGAAAGAATACACACACAGACATGGATATAGAAACAAGTTTCACTTATCAGGTAAGTGGGAGAGAAGGGGGAGAAGGGAGAAGAAGGAATTATAGAGAGGATTAAAGGAGGAGTTAGTCCTTAGTAAAAGAAACTCGAAGGAAGTACATAAAAAAAAAGCTTTTTTTTTTTTGAGGTAAAAAAGAATGATAATAAGAAAGGATGCTCATCATCTGGGGAATGGTTGAACAAATTTGGCACAAAGACTGGAGAGACAATAGTCAAAACCTAGTACTAACATCTAAATCTAAAAGATTTTAGAGACTTTACATCTATAATTAACTAGCTGTTACCTCAAAGTAATCAACATGGGGTATGGAGAGAATATAAAAAGGCATTATTTTGTTTAATAATGTTTAATCACATATAAATGTGATTGGACTACTATTATGTTATAAGAAATGCATATGCCTCAGAAAAAGCTAGGAAGACATATGTACTGACATAGAGTCAAGTGAACAGAACCAATAATAAAAATAAGGTAAAAAAAAAAAAACCTTGGAAATAATTAGGAACTCTGATGAGTGTAATGAATATGGTACTCATCTACAGCTGGAGAGGTAAAGAATTCAGAGTGCAGAATTATTATAATTTATATTATATTTCAAATTACCAATGTAGACATTTATTTTGATTGATTATGCAAAATATTCTCATGTTTTTCTTGTATTCTCAATTGAAGGAGGGAAATAAAAGGGAGAGAAGGTGGATTATTTGCTGATTTAAAATTTTTAATTTAAAAAACATTTTTTAAAAATTAATTAAACAGAAAAAAATTATTAGTATTTCTAAATTTTAAATGAGGCAATGCCTATGGATACTTAGTTACTAAATAATTTTTTAAAAGTAAATTCATTTTATATAAAAAACTCACTCAAACTTCATTTAATCTGTCAACATTTTAATAGATACTTTTGAAAAACTAAATAATTAAAATCTTTGTAAAGTCCTCAAATTCATATTATGATCAAGAAAGAAAAAAGCGTATTTTTGGAAAAGCTATAGCTATAGGTAAAACATATATAAAATTCAATACTTGACCAAATAATGCTTTTTTATATTCTTTCCATACCCCATGTTGATTACTTAGAGGTAACAGCTAGTTAATCATAGATGTAAAGTCTCTACTCTTTAAATCTTTTAGATTTAGATGTTAGTACTAGGTTTTGACTATCATCTCTCCAGTCTTTATGACATTTAAAGAAATTAACTCTACTCAGTGCTTTTTCAAGTCTTAAATTACACTTATGTGTAATTTATGAATTCTCTAAAATTGTCTAAAATTATTTTGCTATTTAAATATTCACTCTTTATTTGTTGGAAATAATTGTTTGCTTTTCTGAAAAACATAACTAAGAAAAATGACTTTCTGGGTTTTGTACTTTGTTTCTTAGCTTTTTATATTATTGTTGTTCAGTCATTTCAGTCAGGCCTACTCTTAGAGACCCTATTTGGGGTTTTCTTGACAAAGATACTGGAGTTGTTTGTCATTTCCTTTTCCGTGTATGCATGTGTGTGTGTGTGTGTGTGTGTGTGTGTGTACATATAAATATGGAGGGAGATGTACGGGCATATATGCATATTATGCATATATATAGACATAGAATAACCTTATTTATTTTCTTGTATCTCCTTCTTGTAAAAAACATTTATGAAATTCAAATAGATATTTTTTATATGTAACATTTTGTTCCTTAATATTTTGGTATGATTATTGCTTTGTCATTGCAGTTTCAAAGTATGTCATTTGAATAGTAGCTTAGCTGGTATCCAATGAATTTTGTCTGTTTGCAATCCACTCATAATCTTCAACACATTTAAGAAATTTATTTATAAAATTTCATGGAATACAATACGAAGATTATTTTCTACTTAACGGTTGTACCAAATCCCAAAGATTCTTAAAATTTCCTACCATAAACTATTAATATTTTCATCAATTTTGGTTGAATTATTTCATAATATGTTTCATGTTGGGTTAGGGTTTGTTTTTGTGCTTTTCCTGTTCCTTCTACCATTTTGTCTTCCAATAAAATAATTCTATTTTTCATTGAAACACAATTAATTTATTCCAATACATATTACCAAACTGCTGAGTTTCAGTGTCAGCTTGCCTTGAAGTTCTTTAGCAGCATCCAGCTCCTTTATTTCTTTCTGTAATGTTTTACTAATTCAATTTCTTTTTCAAACCTTTCAGTATGTTTATTAGATATTTTATAATGTTATCAGACAACCCATTTTTCTTATTCTGTGACTGATGTCATTTTAGTGTGCTTTTCTTCAGGCATTTTGGCCTCCATGTTTTTAAAAATACATTCTTTTTTAAAAAATCATGTTAGAGCTTTTCTTCAGTTGTAGTCATTTCTATACATTTCCTTGTTTTCTCATCATCTGCAATTTTTATTCTCCTGAAATTTTCACATTACATAATTAACAATCAATTATCATCACTGGAATATTGAAGTTTTCTTGAAGTAAACAGCTTGGACCCATTAAAAATACTTGGAAATTTCCTCCCAAATATGACATGTGAAATAATCAGCATAAATGATGAGTTTTCTTCCCCCAGGGAGTAGGGAACAGATCTCTAATTTCATTGGTATAGGGAATTCATGGTGAGGAAAGGCCCTTTAGCAACACTGAAAAGTTAAGTGCTGAGAAATGTGAAAATGGTGGAGGTAAATCAGAAAATTCCAAGTTCTCAAGATTTTCCCCCACAGAAGAGATAAAACAGCCCCTTAGAGTGAATAAAGTATGGGTAAAAATAAATAAGAATAGGAGCAATTCCTTACTGGGACTAATTGAGAATGTCAAAAAAAAATCCCTAGAAGAGGTTTAATCTGGGGGAAGAGTAATGACCTCCAGGTTAGGGTTTGCTTTAACAACAATTAGCAAGCCCTGAGGTTAGTGTGTTTGAAAGACTGCATGGGTCCCAGCCACAAGAACTTTTACCCTGGGGATAGTGAGGGGAGTTAGGCATCAGAGGTTGGGAAGATGGAATCTCTGTTGACAGGGAACACCAGACCCAAATGTACTGTGAATGACTGGAGGTAGTGGGGTGAAAAGGAACCAGCACACACATTGTGAGTGCAGAAGCAGTGGGGCACAAAGCACCTGGCTGTGGGCACTTATGAGTGATTACAAAAATTCAACTATTACCCCAAAAAATGCACAAGCAAAGGAGAAAGCATCCAACCATTGAAAGCTATTATGGGAATAGAGAAGACTGCAGTTCATCTTCAGAGGAGGATACTGAAGTAAAGAAACCCCCAAAGAATAACATCAAATGGTCACCTGACTCAAAGGAATTCATATAAGATCTTAAAAAAGACTTTAAAAATCAAATGACAGAGATGGAGGAAAAACTAAAAAAAAAAAAAAGAATTCAAGAAAAGCAAAATATGAAAAGAAAGTCAACCAATTACAAAAAGAGATCCAGAATCTTAAAGAAGAAAATGATACCTTGAAAATTAGAGTGAACTTA
>CM053581.1:156447126-156487714 GCA_028627135.1 Pseudochirops cupreus
TAGAGAAATAAGAGAATAAAGGTCAGAGGAAAAGGAATGACAGAATTCTTTGGCCTATAATTGTCTACAAAATAAAGAGTAATGGAGCAAGTATTTTTTCTTTATTAATTTTTTTTAAAACAGCAAAAGTCTGAATTCTCTCACTCTTATGTCCTCCCATCCCTATTCTGCACTAATTCAAAAAAGTCTTCCTATGTTTCTCTGAAGCCATTCTCCTTCATTATTTCTTAGAACTCAAAATTTTTCCATCACATTCATATGCCTTAACTTGTTCAGTCATTCCATTGAGAGTGGACATACCCTCACTTTGCAAATTTTGACACCATGAAAAGAGCTGCTATAATATGTGTGCATGTCTTTAGAGACTGTTTTGTATCCTCCCTTAATCTACTCTCCCTTCTTCCCCTTTTCTATTGAATTAAATCTATTCATGCACCAAACTGTGTCTATGACAATTTAGGATGACAGTAAGGTTCAAGAATTAACCAGTCCCCTCACTCCGTCTAATTCATGTAGATTTCTACTTCTGTAACCTAATTATATTATTTTCTCATCCTTTCTCTCCCTTCGCCCCACCTAGTTTATTCTCCTTCCCCATCCTTACCATTCTTTTTTAAAGATCATCAAAACATAAATAGTCCCAAGTTCTCTGTCTAAACAGACTCCCTTTATGACTGCTGCTGATAGGGTTTGGAGCAGACCAGTGTATCACACCCTCATATCATAATGTAAATGCTTTGTCCTTACATAGCCCCTTGTGATTGCTCATTCATGTTTAACTTTTTGTATTTGCACTTCAAAGTTTCTGTGTAGCTCTGGTCTTTTCATTAGAAATGCTTCAAAGTCCTCTATTTCATTAAAAATCTATCTTTCCCCCTAAGGTATCAGAATCAGTTGGGGGGGTGGGGGTGTTATTCTTGGTTTTATGTCTATATCTTTTGCTTTCTGGAATACCAAATTCTAAACTCGCCATTCCTCTATACTGGTCACTGCTAAAGCATGTGTGATCCTACAATCCTTTAGTATTTGAATTCTTGATTTTTAGCTGTTTGCAGCACTTTTTTCTTTGACCTGAAAGCTCTAGATCTGAGAGTTTTCATTTTGGGGTTGCTTTTTGGAAGTTACTCATGGATTTTTTTTCTATTTCCCTTGCTCCTTGATTCTAAGGGATCCAGCAGTTTTATTTTATGATTTTTTGAAATGTGATTGATGTCTAAGCTCCTTTTGTGGTCATGGCTTTCAGGTAAGTCCTTTAGTTTTTAAATTCTTTCTCCCTAATCTGTTTTGTAGATTAAGTTTTTTTTCCCCCCTAGGAAATACCTTATATTTTCTTCTTTTCTCATCCTTTTGACTTTGCTAAACTTTTTTTTTTTAGAGTCATCAATAGAGTCATGAACTTCTATTTGGTTCATTCCAATTTTCAGAGAGTTTGTTGCTTAAGTAAGTTTTATACCTTTATTCCAAGCTGTTAATTCACCTTTCAATTCTTTCTTCAACAATTCTCATTTCTTTTCCAATATTTTTTCTATAGAACTCATTTCATTTATGAAAAAAGACCAGTTTAAGTTAATTTTTAACTCTTGCTTCATTGTTTACAGGAATTCCAGTAGGACTTCTGCCTGATCTAGGTTTTTAAAGACTTTTCTTGTAGATTTTTTAGAGTTTTTCTTTTCTTTTGGATTTGGGTCTTTATCATTCCTGTCATCATAAAAGATTTTTATGGTGGGATTTTTTTTTGATTGTTAGTTTGCTCATACTTTTTTGCAGTTTTGCAGTTTGCAGTCTACTTTCTGATCTTATGTTAGGATTGGGCTCTGCATACTTCTGGAGTTAATGACCAAGCTTGACCTGCTGCTGCTTTATTGGGGGTACTGAGTGATGAGTTATTCTAGGATCACAGAGACAGATGGGGACCTGAAAAATTTCAGTGGTCCCAAAGCGAACTTATGAAGGACAAAGTCAAATTTCTGCCCTATTGTTGAACTCTTCAAGTTTCTAATCATGGTTTGGATCTGAATAATATGCCTTTGGGCTTTAGCCAGTCAGAATTACCTACTGCTGCTGAACTCAGTCACCATTAGTCAACCAGAAAGCCCTGCTGGTTCAGAGTAATAGAACTTTAGCCTCTCCTTTGACCTTGAATTCTTGCCCTAGTGATGATGATGATGACGATGATGATGATGATGGTGATGATGATGGTGACAGTGATGATGATGCATTTACGCATTGCTTTAAGGGTGGCAAGGGCAGGTAGGTGGTGCAGTGGATAGAACACTGCACCTGGAGTCAGGCAGACCTGAGTTCACATCAAGTCTCAGACACTTACTATGTGACCTTGAGCAGATCCCTTATTTCTGTTTGCCTAAATTTCCTCATCTGTAAAATGAGCTAGAGAAAGAAATAAACCACTCCCTTATCTTTGCCATGAACCCCAAATGGGATCATAAAGGGTCAGACATGACTGAACAACAACAATAGATTAAGGGTGGCAAAACACTTTTTAAATCTTATTTAATTTCATCCTCACAAAAACGCTGGGATATAGGTGCAATAATTCTCCTCCTTTTACAAATGAGGAAACTAAAACAACCAGAAGTTAAGTGACTTGCCTAGGGTCATACAGCTATTGACTGTATGAGACTGGGTTTAAACTCAGATCTTGCTGAGTCCAGATCCAAGGTTTTATCTGCTTCTGTGCCAGTTAATTGTATCTTTCGGTGCAGGCTTCAGATTAGGGTGGAAACTGGAATTAAGACTCCAATCCTCCCCTAGGATCAGAACTACACAATGCTAGGTGCTTCTGAACTTGATCTTGCTCAGTGCTTAACCTCACACCAGTCCTCTCTCCCCCCAAGCTCCCAGGTCAACAGAAGATGATGAGAGCTATGTCTGGACTGATTATTTTCGAGAAAACTGATAAAAGATAGTGGCATGCCTGCTTCTTCTTACTCTTTCCTTCCTCCCTTTGGGAACATACACATTAAATCAAAAGTATCACTATTTTTTAGTTTGTTTCCATTTTTCAGTTTAATTAGTTTAACTGCCAACTTAGGAAAAGGTACGATTGATCATAACTGCTTCTGGTTTGTTTCATAATCTATGAATTTCAAAAGAGATAGAAATAGTGAGGCATATCACGTAAAGAGAGAGGACAAAAGAGGGCCAGAAAACAGAATCTCTGTCTGACTTCTTTGGAGAAAGCTTTATTCTCCTAGGCTGAAGACTCCTTAGCTATATGAGAGATTCTGATTGATTGATATATTTTATAAATACAAGAATAGAGTCCAAACCACCTCATTCAGCTTTGTTTCCTTGACTAGGTGAAACACTTTTTTTGATTCAATCTGTCAGACCTAACTGTGAACAGGGCTTGTGCACCTCCTTGAAGCAATTAATCTATCATGTGAGAGAATATGTCAAGCCCTGAGTACTTTGTGTAAAAGTGAGAAGCTATCCCAAAATCAGAGATAAAATTACTATGAACATCTAGATTCCAGGGATTGGAACAAGCATGAAGCAAAGAGAAGACTGAGCCGTGGCAGAGAAGGAATCCTTGCCTGTAAAGACATTATGGAGAAGAGTATTCAAATTGAGGGAAGTTCTAAGAAATATGGGCTCTGTCTCCAATTTTCCTTGCTAATTTCTATCTATAGATATATAATATAATATAATATAATATCCATAGACATAACCTGCTGTTTCACTACCCACGTATTTCAAATAATCTGAATTTTGTCCCAAACACAAAGAGGCCAAAGGTTAACTTATTGATCAGTTGTGTCTAACTCTTCCTGACCCCATCTGGGGTTTTCTTGGCAAAAGTGCTGGAGTGGTTTGCCATTTCCTTCTCCAGTTCATTTTACAGATAAGGAAGCTGAGGCAAACAGGATAAATGATTTGCCCAGGGTCACACAGCTAATAAGTGTCTGAGGCCAGATCTGAATTCAGGAAGATGAATCTTCATGACTTCAGGTCCAACACTTTGTCCATTTAATGCCCTAGCTACCAGGGGGTAACTAGAAAGAGATAAAGGTAAGATTAGGTAGAAAAAAATCAGCTTTTGCCAGCTGTTAAGATTTTTTTCCAAACTGGAATCTCAGAACAATCATGACTGAACTCAAAACATTTCATCTAAAATAAACTTTTTGAAACTAGAGAGAAAGAAACCCAAGTAGATCTTGGGGCCAATAGATTACCCTCCCCCCTCAAATGAGCTAATTATCCTAACAGACTGTTACATAAATAACAACAGAAGGATAACAAACATTGTCTAAGAATACTCCATAACTTTCTCTCTTTCCCCATCCAATACTTGAACAAAAATGGTAGAAAGCAGACAAGCAGGAAAATGCCTCCCTCTGAAGAATTAGCTTCTGGCAATTTTACTTCCATTATTCTTTCCCAGAGGAGACACCAACTCCACCTCTCCCAGGGTGAGCAGCTTTGAATAAAGGGAAGTTATGCCTATGAGGATGGGTGAAGGCAAAAATCCAGAAAGAGTGACTTTATTCACATGAAAATAAGAACTGTTGAAGAAAGAATTGCTAGCTCTTTGCTAATCTAAACACCTCCAATGCTAGGCATTTCTAATTAAGCAAATGCACTTATGAATTTAATCCAACTCTTTCAATATACCTTGAGGAACCTGAGGTCTAGAGAGGTTAATTGGCCTGCCCAAAGTCACATAACTAGTGAAAGGCAGAGCATCCAGGTTTCTAGCAAGAATGAACCAGTGCAAAAATCTGTGGTGGCCCATTGATTACTTATCTCTACTTAGGTCTTCAACATGCAAGAGTGATTCTCCACCACAGTTATTTGCTACGTGAAAACTGTAAACGTCCTCATATACAGGATAACAAAACTTTTGCTAACCTCTCGTTCCCTTCATATGATAGCAATTACCATGACCAATTAATTGTGGATATCCTGACTTTGTGGTAGATGGACTTTAAACAGGTAACCTAAAAAAACAAGCAACCTCTCCCCTCACCTTTTTTTTTTTTTTTACAATTTGAGAGAAGTTTTGCTATAATTGTATTATCACATTTTGGGGGAAGATAGTTATTTAGTGGTTTAAAGCTTGCAAAGGTCTTAATATACATTATTCTTTTTTGAACTTTACAACCACGCTCGGTTAGATAGTACAGGTATTATTATTTCCATTTTACTATAATCATTGACTACTGAGTCTTTTGTACCCAGTCTATTCCATTGATCCACTACTCTATCCCTTAGCCAGTACCAAGCAGTTTTGATGACTGCTGCTTTGTAATACAGATTAAAATCTGGTACGGCTGGGCCACCTTCCCTAGCAGTTCTGATTATTTCCATTTTATAGATAACGAAACTAAAGTTCAGATATGTGAAGGTACTTGTCCATTGTGAGAAATGTGTCTTATGTATAATTACTGTATTAGGGCCAAAGTTTTCCCCCTTTTCTACTTCCTCATCCAGAAAGCAAACCAGTTGGGGGAAATCTCTTAAATATTTACCTGGGCCAAGATCTAATCAGACAGTAAAAGAAATTCTAAGTTTGAGCTAATGGATATATTTCTGCTCATTGTGTTTGCCTGGACAGGGTTGGGGAAAGGTTGATTCTTCTTATTATCAAGACAGGTGATGATGAGGTGTAGGCTCTGGGACCCCCCTTGAGTTCTCCTTGAATCTTTGAAGTACAGGCTCTGTGAAACCCCTTGAAGTCTGATTGAATCTTCCCACTTGAGGCATTTGCAGAGGCCATAAGTATTTCATTATGGCTGGGCCCAAACCTCTGTTACTAGCCTGGCCTTCCATTGTCCATCTCCTTCCCATCTTTGAGCCTATCAAAATATCAATCCACTCTTGCATTGACCTCATTAACTCCTCCTGAAGACCCTTCCCAAACTCCTCCTCTAGACCACCCCTTGATTCCTCTGTACATAAGAATCCCATCTCCCTTCCATGTGGTGTGTGAGCACCACAGGATGCCCTAGCACAGACTTATTCTGTGACAGACTTGCTCTGTCCTGCTTGACCAATGCAAGCATCACAGATACCTAGGCTCCTTAAGAGTCTATCTAATATGGCAAACTATTAATAAACTTTACTTTTCTTTGGCTGAGAAGACTTGAGTCGAATTCTTTCGGCAGGACCCGGCATGTTGATATTTTGGGGTCTCAGACAACCCTAACCCTCTTTTGGGTAAGCCTCTTCAGTGATAATGGAAATTGATGTCTCTTTGACCAAGATTTGAGTGACCTACCTCTTGTACTACATTCATTTTAATATAACCCACCCCTCCCATTGTGTTAAAAAAAAATCCAAGTTTATTTCCATCCCTCAGGAACACCTACTCTTCAAAGGACATATAAACTGTAACACCCCCTCCCCCACTGCCATTAAGTGTTTTTGGTCTGAGAGAGATGGCAAATGACCATCTTTTTATTGAAAACCTGCTGGTCTTGTTAATAAAATGATTAGATTACACGAAAACTATGTCCCTCAAACCTTTCTAATCTCCACACTATTGTCACAGAACTAGTCTGAGGGCAGAAGCTGGACTCATTTACCTACTTTGCTTTTGCTGCTCTGCCTAATTCCAACTTCATTGAACAAGGTGCCCCTCCCAGAATAATATCATCACTCCTAAACTCTTTACCAAGCTGCGGACTCAAATCTTGATTGACATTACCTCCCATGGTTTCTTCTCCCTTCTGATTGGAGGCCTTCTAGGAGGGATACCTTCCTTTTTTAGCAGCCAGAAATTGTATTCTCAGCTAACTCTCCTTTGTGTCTGATGCCTTGTCTATTTTCAACTCCAAGGAACAAATTGCCCCTGTGCCTGGTACCCAATGATTACCCCATCTTCTTTCCTCCCTCCTTTTGTGTGTTTGTTTCCCCCCTTTAGATTATAAGATTCTTAAGGGCAGGGACTATCTTTTTACTGATTGTATCCCTACCACTTAGTATATTTCTTGGTACATACTAGGTCCTTAATAAATGTTTATTGGATTGGATTAGTGGGATCTGAAACCAAGGTTTCATCAACTAGGAGACATTGTCTTTTAAAAGAAGCATTTGGGTCAATTTAGCTATATCAAAAGTCAAGAGGAAGAGACATTTAGCTTAGTCTTTCCAAATTTTATATAATAAAAATCTTTAAAAATCAATTTTTTGAGCTCTATACATTATTCATAAATCTTTAAAATAATTTTCTTAAAGTGTTTTATTCAAATAAAATTAAGAATTTATTGTTTCATAATACACAAAAATTAAACATAATAAAAATAACATGTATTTATGTATAAAATCCTTCAAATGTTTCATATTTATAACTTTTGAAATAATCATAATTATGTTATTGATGTAATAAATGTGTTTTTTTCAGGGCATTTTCTAAAAGTGTTATATTATTCATGGTAATGCTACTTTAAATTCTACTTCAGATACAAATTACAATCAATATTTTATTTTTATATTAGGTGTATGTAGGCCCACATAGGTTATGTGAGTGTGTCTATATAGATTTGTCTAAATTTAGTTCATGGGCATTAATATGTGTGTGTGTGTGTGCGCGCGCGTGCGCACGTGAGCACATACATGTGTGCACACATGTATGAATTATGTTCTACCAAAGGAGATTTTGATTACTGCCAGGAGGGGAGCAGGAGTTTGGGATTACAAGGCTAGCCACTCTTCTCTTCAGAGAAGGGGTACAGGGCTAGGATTATATGTATCTGGCTTCCTCAATACTGCCAGTCTAGGGGTAAATAATTTTTCATTTCAAGTTGTATTCTTGGTCAATATTTTTAAGCTACATCTGAAGGCCTGACTCTTGGATGAATGTCATCCAAAAAAAGACTATCACATATTGTCAAGAACAAATAATTCCATGATTTACTCAAGCCAGTAGCAAGCAGAAATAAGAAAAGGTATACATATTAGTATATAAAGACAATACCTGGAGAGAATGAGTTTTCCCACTGGGAATGAGATATCTCTGCTCATACAAAAGAAAGAGAGGAATTCCTAAGCTCATCCAAAGGGAAACTCTACATATTCTCTAGGGAGGAAAACAGAATAGGAATAACCCTAGAGTACCAGTTCCTCCCCACGTTCACCTTCTTCACAGACTCTTTCCCTCCTTCCAGGGACTTCTCTCTAAAAAGAATCTAGAAGCTACTGTGTCCTTCCACAAAGCCACAAACCAGAAAAAGAGGAGAATGTCTTCTTTTCATTTTTTCACAAATTCTTCCCCTCACCAGACATGGAGTATCAAGTCATCATTTTCTCCACCACCGAAAAAAGTCTTATGTAAATGACAGACTAGAACCCCAGTTATATTTATAAAGTCTACAGATGAAAATTTCATTTTACAGAAGTTAGATACTATTTATTTAAAGAGGCAATATTGATGAGGTACAGGCTCTGGGAACCCCCTTGAACTCGATTGAATCTTCCCATTTGATGAGGCATTTTCATGAGGCCATAAGCCTTTCATTGTGGCTCTGCCCAAACCTTTGTTGCTAGTTTAGCCCTCCATTATCCAGCTAGCCCCCATCCTTGATCCTCACCCAAATCAACTGTTACACCCTTGAACAGGCCTAGCCCACCATTGTCTGTCTATATCCAGGTAGCCTCCAGCAACTTTACTCATCTGGAGTCTGACCTCATTAACTCCTGAAGACCCTCCCCAAACTCATTACTGGAGTATGACCTCATTGACTTCTCCTGAAGACCCTCTTCAAACTCATTACTGGAGTCTGACCTCATCTCACTCCTCCTAAAGACCTTCCCCAAACTCCTCCCCTATACCACCTTTAGATTTCTCTCACAACCTTGCTGTATATAAGACCCCATCTTGTCTCCATGTGGTGTGAGAGCGCCATAGAATGGCCTAGCACAGACCTACTCTGTGTCAGATGATTCTGGCCCACTTGTCCAATACAAGCTTTACAGATACCAAGGCTCCTTAAGAGTCTATCTGTTATGGTGAACTTTTAATAAACTTTGCTTTTCTTTGGCTGAAAGAAGACTTGAGTTGAATTCATTTGACAGGACCTGATGTATTGGTATTTTGGGGTCTCAAGCACCCCTAACCCTATATCTCATGATTTTATGGTGACCCTCTTCAATACGATACATAGTGGATAGAGAATTGGCCTTGGCTTAGAGTCAAGAAGACATGAATTCAAGCCTCATTCTGCCTTCATGATCCTTGGCAAATCATTTAACCTTTCAAGTACCTGCTAGGAAATTCCCTTAGACTATAACAATGCTGATCACAACATGTAAAGGAAATTCCTTGCTGGGAGCTTGCTACACCAGTGAAATCACACTTAGAATTGTGTTGTTTGATAACCAAGGAATTTTTTATTTACTAGAAGCAAAAACATAATAAGATTTGCAAGTTCAAATGCTTGTGTCAATATACTATCACAAAACAAATTTATTAAACATTGCATTTTAGGTACAATATCCAAATGGTATAACAAATTTTCCCCATCAAATGGATTCCATATCCATCCATATTTAGGAATAATTAAATCTCTAAAATAAAAAGAAAAATCTTTCTATACACTGGTCAAATAGATTGATGACCAAGTCTTTTCTTTTAAACTGGGAAATATAAAAATATGATCTTGTTAGTTATTATATATAGAACTTACTTTTTCATGCTTGTAATCACTTTATGGGTCAGAGTGGGAATTTGAGGGTCTAGCATTTATTTATTAGCATACTCTGTGTTTTAGGGGGTTTTAATGCCTACCCAATATGCAAAATTTAGTAGGAAATTTTTGTTTAAAAAAAGAATTTGTTCCATCTTTATTACAATCACTAAAAAATGGTCATTTCTTCTTTTAGTTCAAAAATACTTAAAAGTACTTTGACAAAACAGAATTTCACAATAATAAGTAAGTACACTATTGTTTGCTTATATGTTAGCATATAATTTTAAAATTTCCTTTTAATGGGCTATTTAATATAAAGTTGATTTTTCTTATAATAATTTATACTATTTAGCTTCTTACTCATATTTCACAAATGAAATGACAGTTCAATATAGCATGCAATGTGTCCAATTGAAGTGGGAGTGTGTGTGTGTGTGTGTATGTGTGTGTGTGTGTGAGAGACATTTTCATTTTAATGTATTTTGAGCTGGAGTCAAAGACAATTTTTTCATTTGGTATCATTTTCTTTTTTTTTAATTATAAATCTTATTGAAGTTTTCCTTTGATTTAGTATTCCCTTTCAGTAGATTTCCAAATAACAAATCTATAGAATTTCAATGATATAACATATTATGCAATCAAAAGAACAGCTTTAACTTCATCTGTTGCTTCATCCACTTACAATGCAAAATAGATTTTAGTTTCTCAAACAATAAATCACAAATGTCCTCAGATTGGCAATCCTCCTTCCCACTGTGTTGTCTAGAAGCAGAGTCATTTTAAAATGCTTTGTATATACTTCACTAAGCATACTTTCAACTATATCAATAGATAAGGGTGGCATCAACATTTTCCTATTGAATAAGCTTTTTTAAACTTAGCCAAAGTGACCTTATACGGTACAGGCAATTCTTCTGAAGACATAGTTCTTGAAAAAGTTTGTTTTTTTAATGAAAAGCATTCAATTTTATTTGAAAAAAATTATCTTGCCTTGACAGTGTATTCGGAGTATACATTTTCAAGATAAAATTTCAAAGTATTAGATTTCATGCTAAATACCCATAAAGCATGTGTGCAAAGCAAAAACATTGTTCTTCCCAGTAGATAAATAACAATACTTGTGTATCCTGATTGGAAATATTGTTGTTGCTTAGTCATTTTTCAGTCATGTCTCTTCATGACCCCATTTAGGGTTTTCTCAGCAGAGGTACTGAAATGCTTTGCCATTTCCTTCTCTAGATCATTTTACAGATTAAGAAATGGAGGCAAACAGTGTTAAATGACTTGCCCAGGGTCACACAGCTAGTAAGTAGCTGAAGCTAAATTTGAACTTATGAAGATGAGTCTTCCTGATTCCAAATTTGGCACTCTATTGTAATGGTAATGGGAATTTGAAGATCTTCCCTTCCCCTTAATAGGCCTAAGGGAATTTGAAGATTTTCCCTGTCCCTTAACAGGCCACTTGTAATCACATGGAGCCTCTGGCTGGAGGAGTTTGCTGACCAGGTAGAGCAGGAAATAGAGCAGTTAGAACAGAGGGAGAGAGAGGATACAGGTAAGCAGACAGCTAGGATTGTGAGTGTTTGTGGGAAGACCCAAGCAGGGGGAAGGCTTTGGGATGATGTTGCTCCCTGCAGTGATATTGTGTATTAACTTCTTTGTTGCTATGATGAATTCAGTTTTCTGGTGTTGGGATTTGGTTTTCTGGTATCTGAATAAATGTTTTTGCTTCTGTCCTCTATATGGAGAGTCTGTTATATTTTGTGATTCAGAACTGCTCTGGCATATTCATAGTTGTTGTCCATGCTGTAAATATTGCCTTGGTGATATATCTATCCACTGTACAACATAGCTGCCTATTGTAAATATTATGAATCATATTTTTGGGGATTTTGGCTTTTTATTTAGTGTTTATATACTTCTGTTACCTAAACTACCTCTATTGTCTGCCTGTATGAATTTCAACTGCTCCAGCAGATTTTCTTCTCAAACTAGTTCCATATTTATCCATCAAAAAGGAATATTATTTCACTTTTTATGAAACAAGAATAAGAATTTAAGACAATTTAATTTGAATTTAGTTGTTCAAAATTTCAAATCATACCTGTAGTTACTCTCAAGTAATTTCAATTTTTAAAATGTTACATTTTGTAGGGTAAGGAAAGAACCAGTACACAGCAAAACTAATGGAATTGAGAAATAGATATTATTAACTCCACATAAATTGTTGAACTTTGAATTTGTATACTTAATGTTCATATGTTGACTTTTTTCCTAATGCTGAATATAAATTGGTCATAATGAATGATTTCTTAGATGAATTTCTGTAGTCTGTTTGACAAGATTTTAGTGAAAAATTTTTGGATTGATATCTATTAATAACATTGATTTATAGTTCTCATTCTGTATTACTTCCTTACTTGGGTTAGATACTAGGACTATAGTTATCCCATGAAAAGGAAAAACACTTTCTCAATTTTTGAGAACAGTTTGTGTAGCATTGATATTAATTGTTCTTTAAATGTTTTACAGAATTCTCTAGGAAATCCATCTGGACCAGGAGTTTCTCCCACTCCCTGCCAACATTTCTGCACTTACTTTCACTAGAATAGTTCTATTTCTTTCTGTGAGGTCAGATTACTCAAGGTATCAATTTGATCTCTTAGTTTGAGTATTTTATGTTTTTTGAAGTTATTCCTTTTTTTAAGTTCTCAATTTTATTAGCATGTAAGTATTCCTAGTAGATTCTGACAGTATTTTTTTTTAATTTCTTTTGGTTTTGTTGTGATTTCACCTTGTTCATTTTTGCTCTCTTAAAAAAAATCACATTACATAAATTATTGCCAAATGTGTTAGTCTTTTCAAAGAACCAATTTTTAGTTTTATTTTTCATATCTTTCATCTTTGATTTTCAGTTTATTTCACCTCTAATGTCTAATATCCGTTCTTTTGTGTTTATTTTAGATGTATTTGACCTTCTGATTTTAAAATATGTATTTAGTTCATCAATCCTCTCCCTTCCTATTTTGTTAATGTATACTTAGAAATACAGTTTTTCTCTAGAGAACTGCTATAGCTTCACTCTCCAAATTTTGATATATTGTTTCGTCATTATAAACCTCTTCATATAATTATTGCTTCTATAATTTTTTTTATTCAATCATTATTTAGGATTTTATTATTAAGTCTCCATTTGGATCTGTGTCTTTTATTTCTGCTTCTGAACTGATTTTCATATTGTTTTAAGGTCTGTAAATAATGTTTAGCATTTCTGTCTTTATTTTTATTTATTTCTTTTTTAATTTAGGGAATAAGACAAGCATTTTCACAAAAAAAGATGATTTCACATGAAACTGTTTTAATCTATTATAAACATCTTGGTATTCCCCTTAAATATATATAAGGTTATCATGTATTTTTTTCCCTTTTTTTTTTGTTCTCTCTCTCCCTTGCCTTAGAGATGGTTACCATTAGACACAAATATGTATACACATATAAAATAATTCTACCTACATATTTCTTTTTATCAATTCTTTCTCTGGATACACATAGCATCTTCCTTCATATGTTCTTTGTAACTAATCTACATGTTTATAATAATCAAAATGATTTAGTTGTTCAAAGTTGTTCTTAAAACAATATTGTTATTACTGTATACAACACTTTCTTGGTTCTGTTCATTTCACTTTTCATTATTTTGTAGAAGTCTATCCATGTCTTGAGCTCATCATTTCTTATAATATAGCAGTGCTCCATCACAATTATATCCCACAACTTGTTCAGCTATTCTCCAATTGACAAATATCCCTGCAATTTCCAATTCTTTGTCACTACAAAGAGAGCTGCAATAAATATTTTAGAACATACAGGTTCTTTTCCTTTTCCCCTAATCATCTTTGGAAATAGACTTAGTAGTGGATTTGCTGGGTAAAAGGGTATAGGCAATTTAATAACTCTTTGGGCGTAATTCCAGCTTGCTCTCCAAAATGATTGTATAATTTCACAATTCCACCTACAATGAATTAGTGTTCCAATTTTTCCACCTCCACTCCAACATTTGTTGCTTTCCCCTTTAATCATTTTAGCCAGTCTTATAGGTATAAAATGTTATCTCAAGGTTATAATCTACAAAATTCTTTAGTCTCCCTTTGTTTATCTTTCTTTTAGATATGACCAAAACTGAGAGAGGTATCAAAGTACCTTGTCACTAATATATTACTGTCTGTCTCTCTTAATTCAATTAATTTTTATTTTATAATTAGATGCCAAGACATTTAGAGCCAATAGTTTAATATTGAAATCAATTTTTATTTATGGTTCCTTTCAGCTTAATGAATTTTCTTCGTTTACCTCTTTTGATGCTATAATCATTTTTTGGTTTGTTATGTATTGTTGCATGATTACACCTTCTAATTTTTTTGCATTCATCTTACATTTGCTAAATTTTGTTTCAGTACCTCCTTTTTGTTTTACATATAGCTTTTCTTTAAGTGTGTTTCTTATAAGCAGCAGATTGTAGGGTTTTTTTCCTTATTCAATCTGTCACTCTTTTGTTTTGTTTTATTGTATTATTTAATACATAAGTGCTTAAAGTATGAGAGTGATGTTTATCTTTTATTCCATTTGTCTCTAATAATATGCTTTAAAAAAAAAAACCTTTAGATCCCACTCCTTTCTTCTGTAATGACAGCACTTTGTCTCTTCAGTTATTTTTGTTTAATTTCCTTTAAAACAACTTTATTTCCTTCAAGTTCTCCACTTCAATTTGTCATACTTTTTGTTAATTTTGGAGTTTTACTTAATTTATTAGTTCCCTTTTCTTTCTTCCTTTTATCTACTTATATGACTCTTCTCTTTTTTTCCCCCCTCCCTCAGCTATGTAATCAACTAATAACCCCTTTTCTTTCCCTCTTCTCTCCTCCATGTTGAACCTATTTTGTTATTAGGATTATTTTTTCATTTTCAGAACTTTTTTTTTTAACTAAAATAAGATTTCTTACTCTCATTCCCTTCATTATTCCTCTTTGGTTTCTATCTATTCTAGACTTCTTTTGTTTGTCTCATAATGTTTATATCTACTTATTCCTTTGTTAGTCTGTGTATTCCTTTTGGAAATAAAGCTTCTAAAGTACCCATTTTGAGTTCCCTCTTCTATTAATTTCTCTTACTGCTTTGTTGATCCTGCTTCCTCCTTCATTTCCCCCCCAATGTACTTCATTCTTAAAGATATCAGTTCCTAGAGAAGAAAAAAATGATTTGTTCTATGGCAGAAATGTTTCTGTGTATATAATTGTGCAATGCATTACTGCCCCTGCCTTTCTCATGATCACTTTCCCCTGTTATTTATCAAATCTCCCCTCTGTTCAGGAGTATGCTGAATGGCATGAACCTACCTCATATCCACTCAGGAATGCTGATTATAAAAACTTCAGAGTGAGCATTTACACCTTAGAAATTAGCAAACATTACAAATCAGGGCTTGATTTAATGTTTTAATGATTGCCTAGTCTTAAGAAAGGGGTAGTTAGTTAGTTGGTACACTGGTACAAGCAGAGCAAGCACCATTGCACACCCAGGATTACCTGCTAGCACAGGTTCTTTGATCTGCTTTGCTAAAGGAAAGACAATTTATAAAGGGGTCAACAATTTTACTTTAATTTCAGATAAGTGGGAAATACAAGCAAAGAAATTAGCAAAGAGATTCAATAGATAGGGTTTCTACTGTCTGAACAAAGTAATGCAACCACCTACCGACACCATTGGACTGGAAGAGCACAAACCCCTGAGTAGTTTAGGAGGCTCTTAACAAATGGCTACTCATAGTCCTGTTCAGGAAATCAAAACAACTTTCTCATAAGCAAACCCCCAAAGCAAAATGCCAACCTCCCAGAATATATAACAAAGACTTGGCCCTGATTGGCTCAGAGCCAAAGGTCACAAAACTTACTTGACTCAGCACAGCTGTGAATTCCAGGGGGGGGGGGGGGGGTCAAAGGCGATTAATCCTTCAGATGTTTACAATTTAGGGTGAGCCTGGGAAACTGAACTCCAAAAAGAAAACAACAAAAATCCCACCTTGCTTGCATTTACAAGTGGTAAGAGCACCAGACTTGGAATCAGGAAGACTCATCACCCTGAATTCAAATCTGGCCTCTGACACTTATTAGCTGTATGATCTGGGGCAAGTCACTTAATTCTGTTTCCCTGAGTTTCCTCATCTGTAAAATGAACTGGAGAAGAAAATGGCAAACCACTCCAGTATCTTTGTCAAGAAAACACCAAATGGGGTCATGAAGAGTCAGACATGACTGAAAAACAACTGAACACATTGTCTTTAGAAACTGCTAAAAAAAAAAATTCTATTCATACAAATTAAACTTAAAATTTTGTTTTATGTCTCTACCCTACCTCTGGCCAGAGAGTCAGTTGTTAAACATTTACTAGAACACTGCTGATGCCCTCTCACCCTTTTAGAGGTCAGTTACCCTCAGGAGCTATAATTCCCCTTCACCTGAGGCAGGATGTTGTTAATGGAGGCACAACATTCTGTCAGAGGTAACTGTCTCCCCAAGCACCAAATTCCTACAGAGTATACTCATTGTAAGGCCTTCATCTGTCATTATAGAATATATCTCCCTCCCCATCATGAGAGTGTTTTTCTGTGGGTAAATATTTCCCCTTTTCCCCCCCTTTTCTAATCCTTCATTTTACTACCTCACCCATTTTTCCTGTGAGACCATGAGAGTTATTTTCCCTTCATTATTTGCCATTGATTTTATTGAAATGGATCACACATTTGCCTTTCTCTTCTTTCTCTATCCCCTCCCCCCTTTATCACTCTTTCATTCTGTAATTTAGTTCCAAAAATAAAACAGAACAGAATAAAACTATATATGTACACACACACACACACACACACACACACACACACACACACACACACACATTTCCCATGTAAGTGAGATATTGTGAAGTTTAATCCATATTGTTTCAGACCTATTTCTTCATCATCAGTTCTTGAAATTAAGCTTACTCATTACTTTAAGTTTTTTTAGAAAGAAATCTCTTAACGGTCCCTGTGTTATTATTTTCTTGTTTTTATTTTTAACTCCATGTATGTTTCTCTTTCTAGTTGTTTCCCATCCCCCACACCCCTGTCTCCTAAGTATACTATTTCATTATTTGTTCCTCCGTTAGTTGCTATATTTATTTTCTTATCTTATATTTCTGTTATCTGGAGTATACGAAAAGCAAATAATCTCTTCATATCTGGTTTTCTTTAGGGATACTTCAAATGTCTCTCTTTTATCAAACGTCCATCTTCATTTCACTGATGATTAGGTTCAAGTTGGCAAGGTATGTCACCTTGTGATGTATTTTGATCCCTTTTATTTTTTAAACACATCCTGTCCCTTTCTGTGGTTTCTGATGGGTAACAGAATCTTGTTTTATTCGAATTTTCTTTCTTTTATATTTTAGGGTCTTCTGGTCACTTGCAGAATTTACTGTTTTTCATTAGAATTGTTAGGTGGTATAGTTGATAGAGAACTAGGCTTGGAATCAAGAGGGCTCATCTTCCTGAGTTCAAATTCAGCCTCAGACATTTACTGTGTGACCCTGGGCAAGTCACTTAACCTTGTCTGCCTCAGTTCCTTGTCTGTAAAATGAGTTGTAACAACAAAAAAAGCCTTGAATTTTGTAGAATAGGGTTGTTATTGTTTTCAAAGAGGGGATGTGTGGATTCTGTTCAATGGCATTTTGGTTTTGGTTTTCAGAATTTCTGGGAATGTTTCTCGTATTACTCCTTGCATTGTGATGTTTAAGGTTTTTTTTAACACATTCTTCTGAGATCTATAATCCTTAATTTTATCTATGCATTCTGGTTTTTTTCTTTCAAGATCAACATGTTTTCTTTTAATATTATAGATTTTTGTTTCTCTTCCTCAAAAATTTCCTTCACTTCTGTAAATTTTCATTCCTAGTCAGTTGTTCTCTCATTTGCAACCATGGATTCAAGTTGTTTGGGTTTTTTTTTCCTATTCTTCTGATGATTTCTGCTTTGCAGGCCATAAATGCTCATTATTTCTTTTTTTTAACCATTTGGGAACATCCTGCTGTGGCTCTATACTATCCTAGAGATTCACAGGGTGCTCTGCTTCTTCAAGTATTGTTTCATTTTCTGTTTTCTTAGAATATTCATTCAAAGATGGATTCATTTAGATGATCTAAAGGCCCCATTCCCTTCTATTATTAATATCTTCCCTGTTAACTGTTTATAATCAGGGCTTTTGTCTGAGTATTTTTCCTCCTGGGATCTTTGATAATTTCAGTCTTTTTCCCCTTGTAATCCCTATCACTCATTTTCTGACTCCTTCCCTTTTGATAGATTTCCCCAGGGACTGGATCTCAAAGATGTCACAACCTCCTTTCACACTAAGGAATTCCCTTTTTATTAGCTTCAGTCTCTGCTCCTAAATGACTTCTAGGGTATACAGTCAGCCTCAGATGGATATCTGTCCACTTTCCTTCAGCTCTGGTAGAACTGCACATGTTCTGGATCCCTGATTCTGTTTCCTCTGTTCCTCAGTTCTCTTACTAATAACTACTGCAGCACAGCAGAGATGCTGTCACATGAAGAAGAGTACTCTTCTGCTATACCTCTTTCTCCCTGCACAGAGTGAGAAATTGAGCAGAGTTGAGTTCTGTTACTTTTTCCTCAGGTATGGGAAGGTGAGGGAAAAAATGATTAGCTAGCAGTCACCGCAGCAGCAAGGGAATTACTATGTGGATCCCAGAGCACAAACCTCTGGATTCTGTTGTGTCATCCTTCCAGAATGTGGAGGCTAGTGAAAGAAGGGGTTTTGAGTGAGTACAGTAGGGATTAGAAACTAGCCTACTCTGTTAATAGATCATTGATTTGTAACTTCATTAGGGTTCTTGGTGTCTTAGACTTTAGAGACTAATACAATCACTGCTTCTTGAACACAGTTCTTATTTTGGAGAGGTTTGAGAAGTCATGAGCTTCACAGAAAATTTCTTGTCCTTCATCTTGTTAATCACATGATCCACTATGACTGCTCTTTCTACTATTTCGTCTTTCCTCCTAAGACCAAATTCATTTTCCCGCACAAGGGTGTCTATGATGACAAGGCCATTCAGGGACAGCCAGGACTATATTTTCAAAATGTAAGTAGTGTTGATTCTCTATTTTGTCATATCAAGTGTGTGTTTAGAAACCCAAATGTAATGGGCAATGATTAACAATGTGTTTTTATTATTTTTATATTATATTTTATATATTTATATATACATTAATAATATATAATTAATTAATAATAATAATTAATAATAATAAATAAAATGATACAGAATTTCTTACCTAACTTGAAGTTTGACAAGAATACTCTGGAGAAAAAATAGTTAACTCTTAAAATTTATAATCCTTCCACTATTAAAATACACCTGGCTTTAATAAGCCCCACCTCTGATGATTTAACTCTGACATGGTCTACCTCTCTTAAAGTCCATGCCACACAATTTCAATTAAACTTTGATAAGTTATGATCAGTCTTTCTATGGTACTTTTCATCTGCACCTGAATTTTAGGATCCTGTAATCCAGCAGCACCCAGGAGTTGAAATACTCACAGTTCACAGAATTAACATTAGCACAAAGTTTCTGGCCATGGAAATTCAATGGGAGAGAGAAACAAAAGGGCTCTCCACATGAAGCTAAGGGATCTTCATGAGCAGGGGGCTGGCAGCCCTCAGCAAATTCTGAAATACATAAAATTTCTTTTCATGTGATATGTCAGGTATCATCTTCCTCATGACTATTGTTGTTGTAGTTGTTAAATACCTGTAATCTTAAAAGTACTATTTTTTACCTAAAATATTCTTGCTCTGAGAAACAGGTTTGCAGCAGGTTTGTATTCAGTAGAGGAAATGCATAGTCTCACTGAACTAAGCTCTATTTAATACCAATTGGTGTTTTACATGTAGTGTGCTTCATACACTTAGGACATTCAATCAAGAGAGAGGATGTTAATCTTAGGGGGGTGTTTGCTCAATTAGATTTACTCTTATAGAATTTGTGCAAATTCAGTTAGTCCACATTATACAGACAGTTCATGATGAATTAAACACTATAAGGAAAGATTACCAATCCTCAGGTGAAAATAATATTGCATGGTTGAATAATTTAAAAAGTAAATGAACCCGTAAATTCACTTGTAATAAACTTACATTTTACTTTATTGGATTATGATAAGCATCAACTGTTGCATGAATAAAAAATATGACCTAGATATGTTATTGATGACTTATGCAAGGAATTTCTTAAGGAGAAGGAAAAATTGAATCAAATTTCTGTCATCTTCATCTTTCCCATTGACCTTGAAATACTTTAGAGTGGATAAGTCTTAAATTGGCATTTTTCTTGACTCTAAATTGCTTTCCAAAATGATCAGACAAATTGATAGGACCATGAGAAATGAATTAGTGTGCCTGTTTCCCTACATTGAGTTTTCCCATTTGTTTGCTATTTTTGCCAATTTGACATAATATTTAGGAATGTTTTAATTTGTACTTCTCTATTCCATTAGTACCTTTTCTTCTGTGAAATTGGATTCATTGATACTGAATCATCCTTGGGCATCATCTAAGTTAAGCTCCTTTTCAATTCAGGAATTTTTATTACAATGGCCATCTGACCTCTGCTTAAATACCTCTAGGGACAGGGAATTCTGTAATACTATGTTTTGACAATTATATGTAATGGAAGAAGCACAGGTTGTGCCACTCTTCCAGATCATGGAGGCTATTGGGGAAAGGGGTCCAGAGAGAGTGCATTAAGGTTTAGGAATAACTTTTAGTTCATTAGTTGTTATCTCATTAGGGTTCTTGGTGTCTCAAGTTATGGAGACAGCTGCAATCACTTTATTTCTTGTGCACAATTCTAATTCTGGAGAGGTTTGAAAATACTGTGGATCATATCCCAGGGGTGCTACTTACTATCTCTGAGACATTCAGTAGCTCATTTTACCTTTCTGTTTCCTCATCTATAAAAGGGATATAATAAAACTTATGTTACTTACCATATGCAGTGGTTGTGAGGATCATATAACCATGTTCAATGGTAGGTTTCACAAAGCTTTTGTAGAACTTCCTAGCCTGCCCATATGTTAGTTTAGCACTTAGGAATTCTAGGATTTGCAATATCCTAGTTATTTTGTCTGACCACACATGACTCAATACTAAAGGATTTGGGTACTTTGGAGAAGACAGAGCAATCCTCTCATAGGCTGTTGATCTAGAAGAATCAATGACCCAGTGTATCTTTAAAAGGGAGTGATACACCATCAATGTCTCTCCTTCCCTGGCTTTACATTCTGTCCTGACTATTCTAAATCTTTATCAAAGGGGAGAGAATAGGCCCTTTTACCCCATCGTAGAATAGACCATATAGCTATTTGCGCTATTTGAACTTGAGTTTGAGCTGTTGGCTGCCTCCTCTTCTTTCTGGTTTACTTGTTTGTTGTTTTTGTTTGCTTGATTGGCTTTTGCTTGATGAAGGTGACTGAACCCCAATTCCAAGATGAACTTGTCCTTTTTGGAGGAAGTTTCATAAAAATGAGAACTTAGAGATCCTGGTTCACTTGGAAGTCCTGACTGGTGGCAGAGAGAGCTTCTATATGGAGATGATCATGAAAAACAGACTAGATCCAAGTCCTAATACGGCTTTCCTGAAGATAAAATGTTATTTGGACAGTACAGAGTCAAGGTGAAATATAAAGTGTCTATCAGTTGTTCTGAAAAGTATTTCCCATTCTGATACTACTTCTTGGAAGAGTATAACAGTAATTGCTATTAATTTATGTTTGTTAACTTTTCTGTCAATACATGCTTGTAAGAGCCTTTTATTTGTAGGAAATATATACTTGCCCTATTGTTTCCCAATACTCCACTCACCCCCTCAAAGGAGACCCTAGATGTGAGTTGAACCTAAGCTTTGGGTAATTTTTCCCCAGGAATTTAGGGTGATGATATAACAAACAAAAAAAGATGAGAAAAAAACCATGATATTTCTTTTGGTGGGTCTCCCAAAACTAAATTCTCTGTCCAAGTGCATATGTGGAACCCGAGCAGACTGGTGCAGTATAGGAAAAGGAAAAGATGCAATGTCCCCAATAATGATTCTAATGTTATATAAGTAAAACATTTGATAAATCATGAAGCTCTATGAACAGTTATGATAATGTGAACTTGTGTTATAACCTGTTATGAGAATCTGAAGATCTTCCCTGCCCCGAGGCCCTTTGCTAAAGTGGCTACGTGACTCTGAGTACCTTCCCCTATTTGAAAGTATGCTCTTCCCCTTAATACGCTGAATGTGGTCACGTGGAGCCTGTGGCACCAGGCTTGTTTTTTGGGAATGCCCGAGCCTTGTAGCTTTGTGATTGGGCAGTGGGTGAAGAGGGCTGTGACATTCTCTGAGCCAGGAGAAGGATATATATGTGCCCTGATGTGAGGTTTTGCTTTGGGGCTCACTGTGAGAAGAGTTGTGTGGTTTGGCCAGACAAGACTCTGGGAAGCCATTGAGCCCCCCAGCTTTGAAAAACCCAGATGTTGGTGCTTCCCTCTCTGGTAACTGAATAGGTAACTGATGTAATGGTCAGGCACTGGAAGCCGTCTGCTGATCTGTTTTTCTGTTTGTTTGTAACTTGTGTTTGTAACTTGTGTTTGCATTCTCTGAAGTTCAGGGTGCTGACTTTTCCCCCTGAACTAGGTAAATGATATATGTTTGATAGATTAAAGTAAGATTGTTAACCCTTTTTGAGTTGCTTTCCTTTAGAAAAGCAGATCTAAGAACTTGTACTAGCAGCCATCCTGGGTATGCTAGGGTGCTTGCAGATACGTAACCAAGTGTATTCATAAGTATTTTGGACATTAGTCATTCTACTTAGGACATGAACCCTAAAGAGAAAATAGGGCACATAATTTAAAATGCATGTGTGACCCAGAACAAAGATAATTTGAATGCATTATGGCCCATTTTTTGGTTAACTCTATGCAAACTAGTATTGAGAAAGTGTAGCTCCTCATTACTGATGGAATTTTTAAAAATACTTTTATGGGTTCTAAATGAGATTGAGCTGAGTGTATCCCTAAAGGCAGAAACTTGGAGCATGGCACCAATCCATGCATAGTTTTATCAGGTGTATCTTTGTCCTCTTCCAATTGGAGGTATACATGGATAGATGCTATTCTCCAATTTTCTGTCTTCACAGATGCACTCAGCTCAATATTATTAGGAGCCCACAAAAAGATAATAATACTTTTGGTTTTTAACTTACAGCAACTTTAATTACAAGGAATATAAGGAGCAGAAAATGGAATGGTTACAGGGGCACATACTGAGGCCCTCAGACCCCTCCCCTATGGTTCAGATTACAGCTCTTGCAAATGTTTTGTGATACCAGGAAACCCAGTACCAAGAACCTGAGTGCAATGCTACTGTGAGCCCCAGGGTCAATGCAACACTACTATCCATCCCCTCTCTGAGGTCAATACCCCCACTGCTTCAATGTAAACTACCTTGATCCTGGACACTAGACAGCCCTCTGTTTCCCACTGGTGCTTTTTTAAATTGTTAAAAAATTTTGAACTATTTTGTTCATTTTATTGATAAATTTTGTTGTACATGTCAAACAATTGGCCAACATACTTCCATCAATCCCCCATAATGATTAATCCCCAGAAGTAGTTAATTGAAGTAACATTAAAGAGTGATCAGAGCTGATAGTACATGCCACCTAACATTTTAGTAGTTTTCAGTTTTTGTTAAAAGGAAGTGTAGCTGTAGGCTGAACACCCACTTAGTACTCACTTTGTCTAATGCTTTTTTAGAAATGTTTTCTTAAAGTTGTCTTCATTTAAATAATTTTAGTGATAGAGCATTTTTAAAAATTTTACTTTATTTTCTCTGCATTATCTCATGTAAAACTTTTCATGTTTCTTTGAATGCTTTTTGTTTATCACACCTTACAATTCACTCACTCCATTATGTCCATTAAAAATGCATTCAATCATTTCCCTTAATCACCAAGCAAACAAACTGCTTCCAATTTGATATCTCAAATTATTATTGCTATCAAACTTTCATACAGATAGGATGCCAATAACTTACTTAAGATTTGTAAAACCAATGCTAGGATTTCTGGGCCAATGAGTATGAGCAATTTCAGAATTTTTCTTCCTTAATTCCAAACTATTTTCCAAACTGCTTGGACAAACAGATAGCTCTAAAAGGAAAAATTCCAGTGCCTTTGTCCCTTGTTGGCCAGGATTAGGAACTTGGTGTCTGGGAGCTCTTGCTGTGATTTCTCCATGTGTGTCCATTTCTTGGACTGAGAAGGTAATGGTTGGTCAGTCCCTGTGCAGTGGTGTCAATTTAGAGGCACCAAGGTCAAAGTTCCCTTTCATTTTCATCTCTTGATTTGTATACCACTTTGTCTAGATCTCTTGGGGGACAAAAAAGCTGCCAATTCTGACTGACACATTGACTCCACCCCTTTTTCAGATTTAATAAAAAGAGGCATCTTTGACCCCTGTAAGGGTCACAAAATAGGTACCAGATTGCAAGTGGTGATGTTGAGACACAGGGAGGAGTGAGGCCTGGGAATTAGTTGGGTCACGTGGAAGTCAGAGCATGTTGCACCGTTATTGGCCATCGGATATTGCATTGCTCAAGACTTTCTTATGTGGGATACCTGAGGTTCCTGACTGGTGTCTCCACACCCTGGGGTCTTCATGCCCTTGTAATTACACTTCCCCTCTCACAATTTACCTCCCCTCTCACAATTCCACTCAGCTGGGCTGTGTCACATGTGGTGTGTGGATCTGGGGTAGATACAAGGACCCGAGCCTTGGAGGGAGGGGCCGGCCTTAGAGTCCTGCTGTAAGGCTTCCCAGGTGTGACATCAATAAACCCTCTAAACACATACTCTGTTTCAAGAGAAAACCAATGTCTTCTCCTTTGAGGTAAGTAACCCACTGCCCCTTAGGACAGGGTGGGTGAACCCTGACAGACCCCAAACTGAGTGAGACAATCAATTCAATCCTCACAATCAGATAAAAGTAATCACAAGCCCAAACAAAGACTTATCATCCTGTGAATTCATTAAGTTGCTGGTAACTTGTCTGATAAACTGTCTATATGAATGTTTGTTGTTTTTCTTATATTGTGTTGGTGGAATGGGAATGGGAATGGGAATATGAAGATCTTCCCTGCCCCTTTATAGACCTAGGGGGGAGTTTGAAGACCTCCCCTGCTTTGAAAGTAAACTCTGTCCCCAGACAGGCTGAATGTAATCACATGGAGCCTGTGATGGAGGGAATTTGCTGAAGGGAAGCAGAGCCCACAGGAAGCTGGCGGTCAGAGCTAGTCAGACAGTGGGGGAGAGAGGAGGACCTCAAGCAAGGAGTCAGATAGGCTTGTGAGTAGATATTGATCTTGTATTGGTTTCTCGGAAGGCTGAAGGACGGCATGGCTCTCAGTATTATTATGGCTTCTGAATATCTTTGGTACTGTGATAGAATCAGCTTACTGGTTTGGGGATTTGATTTTCTGGTGTCTAAATAAATGCTTCAGTTCTATCCTCTATCTGGAGTGTTTGGTATATTTTGCAATCGAAAGTCATGTGATACTTAGAGTCGTGGTCTTTAACAATCAGCAAATTCCCTCCATCACAGGCTCCATGTGATTACATTCAGCCTATTAGGGGCAGAGTTTACTTTCAAAGCAGTGAAGGTCTTCAAACTCCCCCCTAGGTCTATTCAGGGGCAGGGAAGATCTTCAAATTCCCATTCCCATTATAGCTGGTATGTAATTAATTTGGAAAGGCTGGAATTTCTTCTTCTGTTATGGACCTCATTTTACACTTCCACGTTTTCCTACAAGTTTGAAGAAATTCTTTCTGGTAGATAAATAGAAGTTGCATTGTCCTGCTTTCACATTGTTGTCTGCTAATATTATTGAATCTTTTCCTCTCAGTGGTCCTAGCCTTTCCCTATTAAAAATCTAGTTGTAAACACAGCTAAAAGAGAAAAGTATTTTGAAATATCTTTATTACTTTCCTTAAGGCCTAACTTACTTTGAACATTGAACTCCTTGAGAAACATATTCCTACAATTTGGAACCACTCATATTAATACAAATATATGCAGTTTTGTAAAGTTTATTAGTCACTTAGGTGGTATCTCTTACTTTTCTTCTTCATTAAGATTAATGATTGTATTATCCCAAGTATAGTTTTAGGGACTCTTCTTCTTTTTGGGCCATATTTATTTTTAAAGTTTCTGTTTATGGAGCCATATTAGGAAGAGAAGGGTTATCACCCAACTTAGACAGTTGACCCTAAACCCTGTTATATGAATAAGCCCTCATTTGGAATAGGAATTTAGGCTAGACAACCCTCATGTGTAGCTGTCAAAGCAATTTTCCTAAAGCATACGTCTGACCATGTCACCCTCCCTTTGTATTCCTAGTGCTTAACATAATGACTGGTACCTAATAAGTACCTTTTAGTCATTTTTCAGTGATGTCCAACTCTTCATGACCCTATTTGAGGTTTTCTTGGTAAAGATACTGGAATGGTTTTCCATTCCCTTCTCCAGCTCAATTTATAGATGAGGAAACTGAGGCAAACAGGGTCAAATGATTTGCTCAGGATCACACAGATAGTGTCTGAGGCCAGATTTGAACTTAGGAAGGTGAGTCTTCCTGACTCCAGACCCAGCACTCTATCTATTGTGCCACCAAGATACCACCCAATCAAGACTGATGGATTTATCAACAAACTCCAGTGGTTCCTTGTTACCTCTGGAATAAAAAATAAACTTCATGGTATGTCATTTAAAGCCTTCCCACCTTTCCAATCTTTCTTATATCTTTCCTCTACACACTCTACTCTTTCAACATAATGGCCCTCTTGCTTTCCACAAACTGATACTTTAATAATAAAGTAATAAAATAATTTTTCTCATCTCATCTCTGTGCCTTTACACTAGCTATCTTGCATGCATGGAATGAACTCCCTCCTCACCTGTGCCTCTTGGAATCTTTTGTTTCCTTCAAGACTGTACTCAAGCACTATCTTCAGTTGCCAGGACTCTCCCCTAAGGACTATTTTGCAGAAATTCATTTTGTATCTCTAATTATCTGTGTTTTCCAGGATAGAATGTAGGCCCCTTCAGAAAAGGGGTATCTTTCACTTGTCTTTATATTGGCATCTTAATAAAGTGCTTTGTGCAAAGCGGTCACTTAATACAGATCAAGTAGATGATTGTTTAGTCAGGAGACTTACTATCTTCTTCCACCTCTGCCTCTAATTTGCTTTGTGATCCTTATGTATGCTGTGTATTCTCAATTGGTGTCTGAAGCAAGTTTTGAACTCAAGAAGATGAGTCTTCTTGACTCTGGGTCCAACACTTACTGTATGACCCTAGGCAAGTCACTTAGCCCTGTTTACCTCAGTTCCTCATTTGTAAAATGAGCTGGAGAAGGAAATAGCCAAGCATCCCAGTAGCTTTGCCAAGAAAACCCCAAATGGGGTCATGAAGAGTTGGACATGATTGAAACAAGTGAACAACAATCCTAAATCTAAGGGTGAAAGCAATCTCGGGAGCCATCTAGTCTAATTCTTTCATTTTACAGATGGAAGAAACTTGCCCAAGTGTGGCAGAATTTGAATGCACAGTCAGTGCTTTTTCCCTCTGAAGTGCCCTTCTGGTTCTGACATTCATAAATCAATAATTTTTGTTGTTGTTTTCTTTTCTCTCAAACAAGGAAAACTGCCTTAAGTTCTCTGTACAATTGTTATGAGTAAACAGTGAGATAAGGTGTTAGAAAATGTTTTCCAAAGCATAAAATGTTAACCAAATGGAAGGTATTAGTATTATTAGCATCACAGTGCACACTGCCTTGAGCCCCAACTCAATCCTTCACTTTTGGAATAATAAGAGTTGGCAGAAGTACAGAAATAGCTTGCATAAGTCCTCTAGGCAAGGTGCAGTGTGCAGTCTACCATACCAGAGCCCACAAAGTTCTGACAAGCTCCCAAGGTGGAGGTGTTTCTAGCTTTGATTGACAAGTCATTACACTGGATATGAAAGAAACATCAAGACAAAATATGAGTTATGAGGCTACCTCACCCTGGGGCTTTAAGAATTTGGGGAAAAATGACACTTGGGTGTAATCTCAAAAATACTGGCTGATAAATACATGAAATCATGTAATTCTTGTGTTTCTAGAAAATTATAAGGTGTTTTTTAGACAGTTTCACATGGAGTAGCTTGTGTTACCTTTGTAATAGCCCTGTGAGGTAGGATAGACAAGAAATAATTCCCTTCATTTTAGGAAAATAGAATTTAAAGCTGGAAAGAGTTTGTGTAGAGTGGGAGGCTGCCAGAAGGCCCATCTAACAAAATCCGGTTTGAGAAGGATCTGGGATTTCTTCAGCATTGAAGAACTTCTGGTGTGGAGATTCCCTCTACAGATACAGAAAATAATCTATAACTCAGTAAAGAAATCCTAGGCAACCAGTTGTCTGACACACACCTGGGATCATGGATTTAGAATTAGATGGACCTTCCAGGGCACTGAGATCAGCCCCCTTATTTTAAAGACAAGGAATCTGAGACACAGAGAGTTTGAGACTTCCCCAGAGTGACATAGTCAATAAGTGTCTGACTTGGGGTTTGAACCCAGGTCCTCCCAACTCCACACGAACTGGCTTACCCATTGTGCCTCTCCTGCCCTTACTCTTATATATTTTTATTGCTCAATATTTGCCCTGGGGTCCTATTTCATCTCTTTTGTGGGGGAAAATCTTGAGAGCTTGGAATTTCTGACCTACTCTGCCATGTTCCCAGAATCCTCTCAATTACTTTGCTTTTAAAAAGGAGGCATCAAACCCAGGGTATTGAAGAGACATTCCTGAGATTATATAGGTATTAAGTAACAGTATTAAGATTTGAATCTGATTCTTCAAGTCCTTCTGCTCTTTCTAAAATGTGCTTACCAATGACAAACTGGAAACAGAAAAAAGTGAAGTGATTTACTCCTAGATCATCTATAATATAACCTTATTATATTATCTTATCTCTTCTCTCTTTCCCTCTTGAAACAAGGCATCTATACCTGTTTACATCACTACCTCACTACTTACTCTACTTTCAACCATGTTTGTATTCTGACGTCCAACCCAGACTGAAGCTTTTCTTTCCAAGGTTACCTATGGTTTCTAAACTGCTAAGTCCAGTGGTCATTTCTCACTCTTCATTCCTTGACTTCTCCATACTTTTTGACATAACAATCCTTTTTTCACTATACTTGGTTGCCTTGGGTTCCATGACACTGCTCCCTTTTGATTCTCCTCTTAGCCCTTCTGACCTCTATGGAGAAGGATTCTGCCATCCATTAGCACCAGCATGCCAACCAGCTGCCACTGAAGGGATGGTAAATCCAATAATCCCAGGAACAGCCAAAGACTGTCCGTGCTCCTAACCTAATCCTTACAGCCACTGTCCGGGGAAACCATTCTGGTAGAGATTTCACATGCCAACTACCTTTATTTTGCTTCTGACCCCTCGGTACCACCGGACCTTTTGATACTATTTTCAGTTAAAAGTCTCCCATTTTGTTTGTTTTGTTTTTGTTTTTGAAGCAGGGAAGGCAAGGCAAGGCAACTGGGGTTAAGTGACTTGCCCAAGGTCACACAGCTAGTAAGTTTCAAGTGTCTGAGGTCAGATTTGAACTCAGATCCTCCTGACTCCAAGGCCAGTGCTTTATTCACTGCACCACCTAGCTGCCCCCAAATTCATCCATTTTTGTATTGGTTCCCACTATTAGTTTGAGGACATCTTTACAACTCACTCTCTTATTTTTCTATTTCTATCCCCTATATTTAGTATGGTGAAAAGATAAGATAAAAGGAAAATAGACTTTTAGTTCCCAAAAGAAACTTAGAGGCTACCTAATCAAATCTCATTTATAGAGCAGGAAAATAAAGCCCAGAGAAGTTAAATGACCTACTCAACACTATCCACGTAGTGGGAATTTTGACTAAATATTTTGTTTCCTGGAGGCATGAGCTCCCTTTTAAACCTGCCCCTGGAGAGAACAATGGGAAAAGGGCAAATTACCTGAGATGCCATCATGTCGACCAGAAGCATTTTCCACCTAATTGTTTGCCTTATTTGTATCCCGAATGGTCCAGATAGACTTATTCACTCAGCTTTTGAGAAACTATAAAAATATAAATCATCAAAAATCTTTTTAGTTTATTTCAAGCTCTCAGCTGGCATGTTCTAGAGATTAGATAGAAAGTCTCTTTGTCTCTCTGTCTCTCTGTCTCTCTCACACACACACACACACACACACATATTATTGTATTATTGTTTTTGTTGTTTAGTTGTTTTCAGTTGTGTCCAACTTCATAACTCCTATTTGGGGTTTTCTTGGCAAAGATACTAGAGTGTTATGCCATTTCTTTCTCTGGCTTTTTTTTTTCAGATGAAAGAAACTAAGGCAAACAGGGTCAAGAGACTTGCCAGAGTCACACAGATAGCGTCTGAGGTCAAATTTGAACTCAAATCTTCCTGACTCCAGGCCTGGCACACTCTCCACTGTGCCACCTTGGTGCTTATATCACTGTATACAATCTCCTAATACTTTTCCCCAGGTTCTTTACTATCCATCACCCACCAACATTTTAGTTTTATATACCACCCTCACTCCCCCAGGGCACACATACAAATCAGCGCTACAATAGTCATGCAATCTTAGTCTTTCAAAAGAAATGGTAAAATAAAAACAAATGGTAAAACTCCCAAAAGACCAGGATTAGGGATACAGGCTTAGTGTCTATTAGAGAAACGGAAGGGAAAGGAAACCAGGAATGCATCCAGTTCTATTCTCAGCAAAAGGAATAGCTCCAACTACACTATGGGGAGATTCCACATGGCTTGACCAGTCTTTGACTTAGCATCTCATTCTGAGTCCTGTCAATGACATCACTGTAGTGGCATCACTACCTCCTAGCAACTAATCTCCAAATATGGGTGATAAGAAGGGGGTGAGAATTCTGTCCACCATTGTCTAGTTACAAAACTTAAAAATAAGTGGAAGCCCCAAAGCCTTAATCACAAAAGAACAAGGTAGGGGGAGAAAAGGAAGAGGCATCAATGAGGAACATGGGAGGATGAGTAGAAGGATAAAATTTAAATTCAAGAAGAACTAGGGCATTGCTTCCTCCTCTCCCTCTCTTTTCTTACCCTTCCTCCTAAGAGTTTCTTCTCCCTCCTGTCCCTGCCTCCCAGTCAAGCAGCCTACCACATTTAACAATGACTTGCTTTCTTGGCCTCTTGACTCCAGTGATTTGAACACTGATATATCACACGCTCATGTCAAAGACACATTTTCTCCCTTAATTATAATAGCTCACATTTGTATAATGATGTGAAGTTCAGCAACACTGATCAGAACAATAATAAGCAGCATTCAAGTGCCTACTATGTTTAAGTATCCATGCATATAAAGACAAAAAAACAAAGCAGTTCTTAACTTCAAGGAATTTAAATTCTCACAAGGTTGCTTTTAAGGAAATTTTAGGAGTCTGATACAATATCTACACAGATCTGATGCCCCAGCCTTCTTTCCAAGCTAGCAACCTATTTCTCCCTATTTCTAAGGCTTCTTTCTCAGATGAACAAGTTTCTCTCCAAACATGTTGAAAGATGATAAAATGAAGTGACTTGCCCAGAGTCACACAGGTAATGCAAAAAAGTCTTCTAGTCTTAAAGTTAGTCTGCCATATAACATTCTCTCTGTAGTTAATAATTAATATTTGCATCTATTCTTTCATTTATGTCTGGAAATATACCTTCCTGAGGAGAAGTAGGAAATATCTTCTATTACCTAACTCTCTAAGTGTACCCTGGAGAATAATGTGCCACTGACTTACCTTCAGTTACAAATGCAAAGATTTTGAAACTACCTGCCTCCCACCCAAGGATTTACATAAGTAATAATAGCTCATTTTAAGTGATAAAGAATAGAAATTTGAGGGAATGTCCATCATTTGGGGGTTCAATAAAAATGGTATATGAAGTTAATGGGATACTATTGCACTGTAAGAAATGATGAAGTGGATGGTTTTAGAAAAGTCTAGGAAGACTTATAGGAACTGATACAAATTGAAGTAAGGAGAACCAAGAGAATAATTTATACAATAACCACAATATTCTAGAAATAAATCATTTTGAAAGACTTAGAAGCTCTAGTTAACACAGTGATTAACCACAAATAGAAAGGATTCATGATCAGTCATACTTTCATAGAACTGATAGACTCAAGAATACATATTGAAGAATATTTTTCCTTCTCTCTCCTCTACTCTCCTCTCTTCTCCTCTACTCTCCCCTGTTCTTTCTTTTGTCCATTTTCCACTCCCTCCTTCCCTATTTTCTCCCCTCATCTCCTTTTTCTGGACATGACTAATATGGGAATATATCTTGCCTAACTACACATATTTGTAATGGGTTTTGTTTTTATTTCCTTCTTAATAAGAGGAGAGATGATTAGAAACTGAAAATAAAATCAAATTGAATTTTTAAAAAGATGAGCTGATGGGCTATTTATTTATGTAGAAAGAGGGTTTAGAGGTAAGAACCTAGATCTAGAGTCAGAGGATTTAGGTTTGAATCCTAAATTTGTCCCTTTACTAATTTTTCTTTTCATATTGGGGAAGTCACTTCACTCATCTGAGCCTTGGTTTCCCCATCTGTAAAATTTTGTGGTTAAACTCAGTGATCTCTAAGATTCTTTCTAGCTTTAGGACCTACGTTTATAGGCATAGCATTAGTGTTGTATGGTAAGTTGAAAAGCCTAAGACTAAAATAATATTCTTCTCAAAAGAGCAATCAGTCATTACAACTCTTGGTCACTGAGTTGGAAATATATGGACTTTTCACAACAGTATTAACTTTCTCCTTCTCATTTCTCCCCAGCCCCCGATGATTGTTCTAAGTTGAGTTTTTACCTGTCTAGATAATTTGAATCATCATCCTTTATTACCCACATAGAGCTTTGTTGCCACTGGGAAGAGAATAAAGAGTAACTCATGTGAACTAATAGTAACTGATGAAAAATGTCAAGTGTTTCATCAGAAAACCTTATGCAACTTCTGCATGCTTTAATGCTCTTAATAATGAATGGTCTGTGAGATTCTATAGCTCCTTCCATCCCATGCAGAACACCAAATAATGCCCTCAGGGAAGGATTCATATGCTTTGTTCCTGGTGCCTATTATTCTCACTACATTGGATAAAGATAGAATTGGGGACATTCTTCAGAAAGCTAAAAAGATAAGGTTCCCTTTCCCCTTCCTGTATTCATATCCCAGACTTCTTGTTATTGCTGAGGCTGTGACTGATAGCCAATGTCACTGCAAGTACAGGGATCTGTCTGAGTAACTCACTGTGACTAAAGGTGACTCTTAACGCTGCAGGAGAATTGCAAATGGAGGCCCCACAGTTGTAGTATCTGTTGCATTGCCCTGCAGAGTAATTGACCAGAGAAGAAGGAAAACCTTGGTTAACAAGGGGGTAGTGAGAGTTTATGGAAATGCATAAAATTCTGTTGAGAGACTTGGAATGTATCATCAATGCTCCCTGTTTCTAGAGAGATTTTCAGCATGTCATTCAGTTGGAGCTCAACAGGATTTAAATAGTAAAGCAGATTAAGGGTCTCAAGTCTCTCACCTGAGAAGGGATGAATAAACCCATTTAATTCTCAAAAGATGTAGAAATATAGTTGGGGTTTCAATGAGATTGAGAAGATAGGATGAAACAACAACATAACATGTATAAAGCTTAAAGGGAGATATTTTCTCTGTCAAATCAGTTTAGAGAGTTTAGATAAATTACTTGGGGGTGTTTTATTCTCTCATAAGCCCTTGTTTATCCAAACCACATAAAAAAACATTTTAGGAATAAAAATATTGGCATTTTCTCATAGAGCACAGGACTCTTGCCTTTACAGAATTGTCCTTCTTTGTTGATTGACTGCCACCTAGGGGTGTGGATGTGGCTAAAAACAAAAACAATAAAAACAAAACAATAAAACAGGCCCAACTAAGTTCCTTGGATAGTAAGTCAAGTCCACCATATTTATTCAGGGCTTATTACGTGCCAAGCCTTGTGCTAAGCACTGGGGACACGAAGGAAAGCAAAAAATAATCCTGTTGGAGTTAAAATTCTAGTGGGGCAGCTCACATTCCAATTAAACATCGAACAGGCTTTTTTGAATTTTTTGAATTTTTTGAATTTTTCCTTTGGCTTGCTTTTTCTACCACTCTTTGCAAACATGGCTGACTCGCCTAAGGGTCATCTAGATGCTGTGATTTGAGAGGGCTGGTCATAAATAGGTGCTCCCCAGGATTTTCCCATGCTTAAATTTACAGTATTGGAGACATATTCCTTGTGAGATATGAGGACCTTTGCTGATTAGACAAATAATCTTGAGTGTGTTAACACATTGCAGCTATCTTGGCTTATTGGGAAATGTAATGGAAGGAGCACCAGTTTTGGAGATGAGGGACATGGGTTTAAATCTGCGTAGCCTTGGTCAAGTCATTCATTTAACCTCTCTGGGCCTCAGTTTAGGATCATAGGATTGTAGATTTAGGGTTAGAATGGATGATTTCCATAGGAGACTGCTAGGTGTTGCAGTGGATAAAGTGCTGGCTACAGAGTCAGGAAGACCTGAGTTCAAATCTGATCTGACATTTACTAGCTGTGTGACCCAGGGCAAGTCAGTTAACCACTATCTGCCTCCATTTTCTCAACTGTAAAATTATAATAGCACACAATTCATGGGATTTTTGTGGGTTCTATTGAGATACTATTTGTAAAGCCCTTGGCACATGGTAGGCACAAAAAATACTACTTACCCTACCTAAAAATACTACTAAAATACTAAAATATTACTCCCCCTATCTAATCAATCTTTCTCATTTTATATGTGAGGGAGCTGAGGCTTCAGGGATTTGCCCAGAACTTCACAAGGAGTGACAGAGGCAATATTTGTCCCAAGTCCTCTGACTCTAAAGCTTCTCTTCATTGTACATGTTTCCTCAACCGTCACATGAAGAGACTGGACTAAATGGCCTTTAAGGTTGAGCTATGATCCCATGAACCCTACCTTGCACTCATTTTCCTCACTGGCAAAATGAAGGGATTAGACACTGGTACAAAAAGTCCAGTTCTAAAGCTGTTCTCTAATGAATTGACTTACTCAGATTTCTTTACACTCAAACAGTTCTGCCTAAGACCCTCACCTTCAGTGACTTGGAATTTTAAATGGAGGTATCAACCTAATTTTGAATTGTGGGTCAGACAGTTCTGAGCATCTGAAAGCCAGGATAATAATGCAAAGACTTGGAGGATCCTGAGAATGGCCCATATACTGTAATTTGTTTCTGGTCCCAACCAGAAACTCCTATGACCACAGGTCCTAGGCCTGACCCTAATCCTGAGCTACAAATAAGGTTTAGTCTCAATGTCAGTGGACTTGCTCTACCAGAAGTTTCAGTCTCACAGTTACCTCAGACCTAAAGAGACAGATGGATTTGGAGTCACTTAATAGTATTTCCAAAGAAATGGTTTCCAAAGAACTACAATGATCCTGAAACCAGATTTATATGCAAATTTCTTGAATGTGAACCTCAATTAGCAGCCAAAGCTAGCCCAGCCTGGTTTTTCAGATCCTACTATAACATCCCTTCCCCTTCCCCTTCACAAAAGAAACCTTTTCCTGTTCCTAAACCTTACTTATTACTCCCTATGACTTTTAAGTGTATTTTGTTTCTGGATCAACTAGTTTTTGACATGACCAGGCAAAGAGGTCTAAAACATTTCCATTGTATCAGTCAACAAAAGCTCTTTAAACACCCAGTATAAGCAGAAAATGTAATGTTGATGAAGATACAAAATGTTAGTCCCTGCCCTCAGGGAGCTCAGTCTCTAGGGAGTAAGATAAAAACAAGCACAGTTAGAATACCCACAGTTAGAATACACACACACACACACACACACACACACACACACACACACACACACACACTCACACACACACACACACACACAAATCACCTCTGGATGAAAGCATATTGTGGGTGAGGGAGAGGTTAGTAAAGATTTCCTGAAGAAAATGGCATTTGAGTTGGACATTTTAGATTGGATATGAATTCAAAGAGCCAGCAGCTCAATATAGAGTAAACAGCTGTTGTCAACTCTTGTTGATCCCATTTGGGTTTTCTTAACAAAGGTACTAGAGTGGTTTGCCATTTCCTTCTCCAGCTCAATTTCCAGTTAGGCAAACATGGTTAAGTGACTTGCCCAGGGTCACACAGCTAGTGAGTGTCTGAGGTCAGTTTTGAACTCAAGAAGATGGATCTCCCTGGCTCCAGCGCCAGCACCCTAATCTACTGACTAGAGTGAAAAAAAACAAAAGTATAAACCTGGTTGCAGGTCCTAACTAACACATGCTGGTTTATGTGACTATGAGCAAATTACTTAGCTTTTCAGTGTCTCTAGGCAACTCTCTGGGACTCTGAATTATAATCACTCTCCATTGAAGGAGGAAATTTCTCTATCAGAAGTTTCTAAACATTTGGGGACTCCAAAAGTTCATGCCCAAAACAAAGAAACTAATAGATAAAAAGGGGGTGCCCCAGGGTTATAGATCAATTACAGAAAAAAAATTTGGTTCTAGCTTGCCCTAAAAAAAAAAAAAAGCAAATCTGTCCTATGCTGTACTGCTTTTACAACAACCTTCAGAAAGAAACAATCAGCATTTCTGTCGCTGAGTGCCACTGAACACAATTAAAGCAAATTCCCATCACTCACTGCCCCCACAGAGGAGGCATCAATTTCCTTTTGCATCTTGAACACCATTAGCATGATTTCCTTTTACTTTCCTTTGTTTTATTCCATTCCAAGATAGCCTGAGAAGCAAGGTGGTAGTGTGTAGAATGAGCACTAGACTTGGTCTCAGGGGACCCTCGTTCCAACCCCAACGTTACCCCTTGCTTGCTATGAAAATGAGCAAGCCACTTAGCTTCCAAAAAGGCGTTTGAACTCAAGAGAGCTCTTCCAGCTCTAATAATATGCTCTGTCACTGCAACATTATAAAATTAGGACCTTTAAAGTGTTTCTTCGTGGACGTTCAGTTATTAGTGTGGCCTTCCTTCTTAAATATTCTATTTATAAAAGTGTCACTTAGAAAGTCAGACATCCTTCCATTGTTAGTATTTGTGCTACCCAACTTATTAAAATGCATTCCTAACCACATACTTCTCTGCTCTCTACTGTAAATGAATAGAACAATAAATTTCTTATCTCAAGAGATAGAAAAATGTAAATTCTGATTCAAGCTGCAACCTGTACTCTCCAAATAAGCTTTCATAGGTCCTCCTCTCCCCCTTCCCCCATAAAAAGATAAAATTCATATATGTGAAGGACAAAACTGGTGGAAGCATCATTTCACTTCTTAGTTACTTGTGGCATTTACTGACATCTAGGGACTACCTTGAAAAACTGCAGCCTATAAAACTTGAGCATCTGATATAACTTCACATCCCCCAGGGCAGGGAAAAGCTGAAAGCCTCATCCTCAAATAAGAAGGGTTTTCAAAGTCAATTGAAAACACACACACACACACACACACACACACACACACACACACACCCTACTATTACCATTCAAGCCATTGAGAAATTGGTTGAAATGAAATAATATTCCAAACACCCTTTATAATTCCTGGGTCAGATGAATTCGAATTTGGAACTGAATCCACTATACTTCAGAAACACAGTAAGTGATATGATCATAAGGGACATTTTTAGTGAGCTAGCAAGCCCTGAAACTGATTTGCATCATGTCACCTACATTTTTCCTTCTAATGTGGAACCAGAGTTATACTGTGTTTATCAGGGAGGAAATATTTGTTTTTGTCATGTACAGGGTGATTAATTCTATCTTTTTTAATAATTGTGTTGGCACAGTACCTCGTACATAGTAGACACTTAAACAAATGTTGTTTGAATTGAAAACAAAATGTATTTTAATAAGGTCAGAGATTTAGAATTGAAAGGGAATTTTAAAACCGGTTAATCCAACTGCTTCATTTGATAGATGAAAAATTGGACTGAAGAGAAATTAAGTGACTTGCCCAGGATCATAAAAGTGATAAGTCATGGGGGCAGGATTTGAACTCAGCTTCTATGACTATAAATCATGTTCTTTGCACTGTATTAAGCTGACCTTCCTTTGTGGACAAGAAAGCGATCTCTTTTTTTCTTTTTTTTTTTTTAATTTACTTTTAGTTTTCAACATTCATTTCCACAAGATTTTGAGTTACAAATTCCTCCCCCCCATCTTTCCCCTACCAGCCACCTCAAGATAGCAAGTCCTACTGAATACCCTTTCCCCCAATCTGTTCTCTCTTATATCCTTTCCCATACCCCCTCTAACTTTCTAGTAGGGCAAGATGGATTTCTATACCCCAGTGCCTGTATATCTTATTTCCCAGTTGCATGTAAAAAAACATCTTTTTTAACATTTGCTTTGAAAACTTTGATTTACAGATTCTTTCTCTTCTTCCCTCCTCACCCACTTCCACTGGGAAGAAAAGTAATTCAATATATGTTGTACATGTGTAGTTACGAAAAACATTTCCATAGTTGTTGTATTATAAAAGACTAACCACATTTCCCTCCAACCTATCCAGCCTCCCACTTATTCTATTTTCTACTTCGACCCTGTCCCTTTTCAAAAGTGTGTGCTTCTAACTATCCTCTTCCCCAATCTGTCCTCCCTTCTATCAGGCCCCCTCTTATCCCCTTCCCCCCTACTTTTCTGTAGGGTAAGATACCCAAATGAGTCTGTATGTTATATCCTCCTTAAGTCAAATTCAATGAGAGTAAGGTTGACTCATTCCCTTTCACCTTCCTGCTCTTCCCCTCCATTGTAACAGTTTTCTCTTACTTCTTTTATATGAGATAATTTACCCTACTCTATCTCTCCCTTTCTCCTTCTCTCATTATATTCCTCTCTCACCTCTTAGTTTTATTTTTAGATATCTTCCCTTCCTATTCAGCTGATCCTGTGCAAGAAGGCGATTTCTAAATGTCCCCAGAGCTGGTTCTTTTTTCTCCATCAGAACAAAAACATTCTTCAACAACTCTGAAGGGTTATATCTTTATTAGTGCACTTTGGAACAGAATTGTGTTTAGTCTGTTTAAAAATATATAGTGAATTATTAGACTTGTTTCACTACACTTAGCTATTGCTAGAAGAGATGACTTCTTAATTCTAATGACAAAAAAGTAAGCAATTTTACAACACCTTTCACATGAATTAAACATATTTTGAAAAAAGAAATGTGTATATGAGTGTATTTATTTCAAGTATCTCTGATCTCATGTAATATATTTACATGAGAATATGTAATTTCATCAGAATAGGTTGGAGAGGAGATAAATTGGAGTCAAGGAGACCACTTGAGAGATTATTTACAGTAATCTAGGTGAGAATCATGGAGAGGGAATTGACTGAAATTAGCAACTGATTGTATGAAGAGAATAAAGGAAAGAATTATGCATCTAGAGTTGGAAAGGACCTACAAGGCCAGTTAGTCCCCACTTCTCATTTAAGTGAAGAGACAGAAGCCCTGGGAGTTAGGGCACGATTTTTTTTTATGTTCTCAGATTTTAAATTCACTATGCCTTACTTCCCTCCTATCAAGCTGCCTCTGTAAGACTCAAAGATGATTATAAGGTTTTGAGCCTATGTGACTTGGAGGATGGTAATGCTGATAACCCAGGCAGAAAAGTTGAGGGGAAGGAAAAATTTGTTGAAGAGTGTAAGAATAAGATAATGCATTTACTTTTAGTTTTGGTAAATTTCGTAGTACCAGAAAGATATTGAGCTGAAAATAAAAATAAAAAATAAAACTGAGCAAGCAGTTGTAATGGAGATTGGGGAACCCATTGAAGCTAGAAATACAGATTTGGTGATAATTAAATTCAGAGTAGATGGGACCAAAGGAAAGAACATAGAGATGGAAGAATGCCGAGGACCCCTATCTTTAAGGTGAAGGACAAAGAGGAAGCAGAGCTATGACTTGGAATTCAGGTTTTCTATTGTTTATTCATTTAGTTGTGTCCAAGTCTTTGTGATCCATGGACCATAGCATGCCAATACTGTCTAAGGGGTTCTCTTGGCAAAATACTGGAGTGGTGTGCCATATTCTTTTCCAAGAATTCTGGTACCTGGTGGCAAATACAGTGGTGGTAGGCTAGGACCATAAGACACAAGACCCTTTGAAGGAAAAGTCCCATGGTTACTTAAATGAGCTACTAGGAGCTAAGTGGGGAGGGAACCAAGGTTTTCTTTTTTGTGAGCAGTAGGAATTTAATAGATATGTTCTGTGAAAAAGAATAGAGTAAGTCCCTAGGACAGTCAACCTAAGCTGGGGGCAATCACACTGGGAGAAGGGGTAACAACATCTCAATGCCTTTGCACTGGCTGTTCCTGTGCTCTTCCCTTTCACTTCCACCTTTTAGAATACCTGGCTTCCTTTAAGACTCAGCTCAAAAGTCATCTTCAACAGGACACCTTTTCTGGTCCTACCCCCTTTCCCTTAGAAGCTAGAGTGCATTAGAATGCAAACTCCTGTTATGGGAATCTGAAGATCTTCCCTGCCCCTAGGCCCTTTGCTAAAGTGTCTACGTGACTGAGGACCCTTGGATATTTGAAAGTATACTCTGTTCCCTAATAGGCTGAATGTGGTCACGTGGAGCCTGTGGCGCCCGG
>CM053581.1:156488214-156510624 GCA_028627135.1 Pseudochirops cupreus
TTAGGAGAAATCAAGATACTGTAAAACAGATTCAAACAAATGAAAAAATAGAAGGCTATGTAAAATATCTCATTAGAAAAACCACTGACCTGGAAAATAGATCCAGGAGAGATAATTTAAAAATTATTGAACTACCTGAAAGGCATGATCAAAAAAAAGAACCTAGAAATCATCCTTCGAGAAATTCTCAAGGGGAATTGCCCTGATATTCTAGAGCCAGAGTGCAAAATAAAAATTGAAAGAATTCACCAATCGCCTCTTGAAAAAGATCACAAAAAGAAAACTCCTAGGAATATCATAGTCAAATTCCAGAGTTCCCAAGTCAAGGAGAAAATATTACAAGCTGTCAGGAAGAAACAATTTGAGTATTGTGGAAACATAATCAAGACAACACAAGATCTAGCAGCTTCTACATTAAGGGATCTCAGGACTTGGAATATGATATTCAGAAGGTCAAAGGAGCTAGGATTAAAACTAAGAATCACCTACCCAGAAAAACTGAGAATAATGCTTCAGGGAAAAATATGGTCATTTAATAGAGGACTTTCAAGTATTCTTGGTGAAAAAAATCAGATCTGAACAGAAAATCTGACTTTCAAATACAAGTGACCACCTCCTCTATGTATGTATATATACAATAATACATGTTATAATATATTTTCCTTGAGATCAGGGACTACCTTAGTTTTCCTCATATCCACAGTTCTTAGCACAATTAGCATCTAATATTATTTTTATCCATTTTTTCATTCATCAATTTATTCATAGACAGTCCATCAGTAAGTCAGTCAATAAATGTTTATTAGGAGCCTACTTTGTGTCAAGTACTTGCTAAGGGTTAAGAATGCAAATAATAAACAAAAAGACAAATCCCTGCCCTCAGGGACCTTCCAATCTAATGGGGAAAGGTTAACACACAAAAGGGGAGTTGAGGGAAGAAGTGTGGGGCATGATACAGTCCAGTCCAAGAAATGCAAACTAGAGGGAAATGAAGAAATGGCTGGACTAGGAGCCCTCCTTAAATTATGGGAAAAGTTCTTTTCTGTGATTTCTTTCATTAGTTCTTTAGCTATTTTGAAAGCCTTCCATTTGGTTTAGCTAATAGCAATAATAGTAGTGATAACATTTATAGAGCCCTTTTAGGGTTGAGACATGTTTGGAGACAGTATCTCATTTGACCATCACAATGACCCTATGAGATATATGCTATTATTATTTTCATTTTACAGGTGAGGACACTGAGACAAGAAGAGATTAAGTGACATGATGACTGTCACACAGCTAGAAAGTGTGTGAGGTAAGATTCAAACTCGGATCTTGCTGACCTAGGTGCCATAGCATTGCACTAAGTATGATGACATCTATTCAAATAGTTTTTATGCATCAATGTTAGGCCTTGTGGTTATGGGCAATAGTTCTGTCTGTTGTAATACTCCAGTTCTAGTACAGTTTGTTTGTTGAATTCTCAAGGATTATTTTATTATAATTGCACTTTCACATTTTTCAATAAGATTAATATAGTCCTGGGGCAAAGTTTTACCCTGCTATTATTCCTTTATATATAATATTCTATGGACTCTTACACAGCTGGATGAAATAATTGCTTTTTTTATAGCTAAATAAAAGTGGTAAGATATAAGCTTATCTGCTATAGGCTTACATCAAACATCTTCATTATTGTTGTTTAGTTGTTTTTTTTTGTTTGTGTTTTTCAGTCATATCTGACTCTTCATGACCCCTTTATGGGGTTTTCTTGGTAAAGATACTGGAGTGGTTTACCATTTCCTTCTCTAGCTCATATTTATAGATGAGGATGCTGAGGCAACTAAAGTTAAGTGACTTGCCTAGGGTCACACAGCTACTAAGTGGCTGACATCAGATTTAAACTTAGGTCTTCCTGACTTCAGTTCCAGCACTCTGAATTATAGATCGCTTGGCCCCCCTGCAGTCTGTAGGCTGGGAGCTCTGAAGCAGCAACGAGGAGGTGGCTGCAGGGCCTCAGCTTCTGCTGCTTCCTTGCCCTGGAGGCAGTTTGGCTGGACATGCTTTTCTCCCCTCAATTTTACCTGAGTTCCACTGACCTTTCACTTAGTCCTTTTTTTCTTATGGCTTGGTAATTGTGGAAACTGCCACAGCTGCCACTGATCCGGCCTCCTGAAGCTCCAGCTGCAGCTTGGCTCGGCTTGTCTGGCTGCCCCCTGGGGCCACACCACAGTTTCAGGCTGGGCTGGTTTCAGCTCCCATCACTGAGATGGTCTCTTCAAGCCAAGCTGCCTTCAGTGGGTGATATATTTGTGTGCATTTTAGAGCCCTAAAATTTGTTTAGAGTCATATTTTATGGGTATTTGATATGGCTGTGTGGGAGCTGCTATACCTTGCTGCTCCTACACTGCCATCTTGGCTCCACCCCCCGCATTAGGTGAATTCTTAACCTAACAGGGTATATCTGTCATTAAAAAGCTATCATAGATATTTCCGATTACATGAAATTTAAAAGGTTTTGCATGAACAAAATCAAAGCAAGCAGGATTAAGAGAGAAAGTTGATTCACAATTTTTATATCAGATATCTGTGATAAAAGTCTGACATCCAAATTGCATAGGCAGTTAACAGAAACTTATAATCAAAAACTATCCCCTTCCCCCAAAAAAGATCAAAACTTATGAATAAACACTTTTCAAAAGCTGAATCACAAGCTATTAACCATAAGAAAGAATGTTCCAAATCAAATGTAATGGAAATATAAATCAAACTCTGAGGTTTCACTTAACTTCCCGCAAATTGCAAAAGATGACAAAATATTGAGATAGTTAATATTGAAGGGTTTTAGGAAAGACAAGCACACTAGGGCATTGTTGATGGAACTATGAATCATTGGTCTTGGCCATTCTAAAAAGCATTTTAAAATTATATAAGGAGAGTGACTAAAAAGGCAACAACTTTTGCCTCAGAGATCCCACTGTTTAGGTATATGCCCCAAGGAGGTTAACTGCAAAAAAAGGCTCCATATTCTCCAAAATTTTTATAGAAGAACTTTTTGTATTATCATTGAATTGTTAACAAAATGGATGCCCATAGATTTGAAGAATGGCTAAATAAGTTAATTTACATTAAAGTAAATGAAACATTATTGTAACAAATGTAATGAATAGCAAAAAAATGGAAAGAGATTAAATAATGAACAGCAAAACCAAGAAATCATATATATATATATATATATATTTGTACACACACACACACACACTCATATATATTCACACAAGAATACACACACACATATATAAATACATATGTGTGTATATATATATATATATATATATATTTCCCTATTCTTGGGCCTTTCCTGATGTGTGTGTGTGTGTGTGTGTTTGTATGTGCGTGTATAATGATAACAGTAAATTAAAAGAACAATAAAACTATTAAGACTTAATGTTACAACATTGTGTGATGACCACCTCTGATAGACTTAGCTCTTCTCAGCAATGTGATGATCTAAGACAGTTTCAAGATTCATGATGGAAAATGCTATCCATATTCAGAGAAAGAACTATGGAGTCTGAATGCAGATTAAAGAACACTATTTTCTCCTTTTCTTTCTCATGGTGTTTCCGTTTTGTTCTGATTCTTCTTTCATAACATGACTAATGTGGAAATATATTTAATATGATTGTACATGTATAGCCTATATCAGATTGCGTGCCGTCTTGGGAAGGGGGGAGGAGAGAGAAGGGGAACATTTTGAACTCAAAATTTTATAAAAGTGAATGCTGAAAATTAAAAATAGATACATTTCATTAAAAAAAAAGATTGATACAAAATTATAGTGACTAGGTTTAGCATCAAAGAAGACAAATGAGAAGACTGCTTCTTTTTAGGAAGAGGAACTATGGGTGTGGAACACTAAATACAGTATGAGACTTTTTTGGTATGTTTGTTTGAAGAAATAGCCTTCTTGGAGAAGGAGGAATATATTGAGAAATGTAGGTGAAATGTTCACTCAATGAACAAAAATCTGATTTCTTTCCCTCCTACTTCCTCTCATTCATTGAAGTAAAAAAAGGACAAGAAAATTGTTCTAACAGATAAGCAGAGTCAAGCACAATCATTGGTCAAGTCCAAGAAATAAGACTCACTCTGCATCCTGATTCCAACACCTCTCTATCAGAATGTGGGCAGCATAGTTTTTCATGGCTCTTCTGGAATAGTGATAGGTCATTGTATTGTTCAGAATTATTAAGTTTCTCAAAGTTGTTTATCTTTACAATGTTATTGAAGTCTTCTCAGATTTCTCTGAAACCATTACCTTCATAATTTTTATGATATCTATTATAAGACAGAGACCAAAATTTGTTCATCCATTCCCTAATTTGATGAATATCTCATCAATTTCCCAACTGCTGTGGTTTTTTTGTGCTACTAAAAAAAGTTTTGTACATTTGGGTCTTTTCCTCTTCCTTTGGTCACTATGGAGTACAGATTGAGTGGTGGTATCACTGGCTCAAAGGATATATGCCACTGTTTTCCAGAATGGCTGGAACAATTCACAGCTCCCTCAACATTGCATTAATGTGCCTGTTTTCCCAATTATTTACTTTTCCCCAACAACTTATTCTTCAGCATTTATCATTTTTGTTTTTTGTCAACTTTGCCAATTTGATGAGTATGAGGCAGAACTTCAGAGACTCTAACATACTTTTTTCTAACCTATTAGTGATTTGGAATGTGTTTTAAAATAGCTATTGATAGCTTGGATTTATTTCCTTAGAAAATTTCATTTTTACATCCTTTGATCATTTATTGATCAGTTAAAATTTTTATTTTAAAAAGAATTAAAGAAGAAAGTTGGGATCAGTCATTTTCCTGTTGGGATAAGAAGTTTGTAAAATACTTTGCTAGTTATTTATGAGCCACTCTGATGAATTTCATAATTATGAATCTTATCTAGCCCCATCGCTTTCCAGTTATATAGAGAAACTAGAGTTTCAGTTATGTCTTTGATCTAATTTGTCTTTAATTTATTCTATTAAAAGTTTAAATATTTTCTGTTTCCTATTTGATACAATCTATATTTTGGTTGAGCCAAATTTCTTGTGACCATGTAGACAACAAAAAATTTTCTACATTTTTCATCACAAAGATTTTCTCTTGCCTTTCTCTGTGTTCTTGACCTTTCAAGCCTCTGCAGTCAAGTTTTTGATTGATGTTAAATTGTTTATTTTATTCTTTCTGCTGCTTGAGTCCTTGTAGCACCTTAACCTTTTGACTTTGGTTTTCAATTTCTGATTAAGTAAATTTAAAATATCTGATGTATGACTAACTACTGCTGAATCCAAAGGACTGGAGGCACTCACCCCTCTCTTTCCTCTACTCTGGGGCCTTTCTTGTTGTACTCACACATGTGGTTGGACTATGTTCGTCCTAGGGGAGGCTAGCCTCTATCAGCTCCCTCTTCCCATTGACTCATTTTGTCTCATACCCTGGTGGTCCAGAGAAGAAATTGTTTAAGGCTAAACATTTGGCTTATGTCTAGAGAGTCCCCAAAGTAGGTAGTAAAAAAAGTATTTTCTCAATATACAATATAACTTAATCATGGGGCATGAATTTATTTATTTTTTAAATACCAAAGAAATGCTGAATAGAAAACACTAGTAAGTATTTTTTATTTATTTTATTTTTAATTTATGAAATAAAACAAGCATTTCTATAGCATAGTATAATAAAAAAAGATGATTGTACATGAAACTGCAAATCTAGAATGTACAACCTGCTATTCCTTTTAAATACATAATAAAGTTATCATGTAAATTTTTTTCTTCCCTCCCCCCCTTCCCCCACCATTGTATCAACAGGAAGACTGAAAAAAGGATTCAGTAATTTAAATTATAACTGTAATTTTACTCTTTTTATATTTAAATATCCTTAGAACATAAAGTAATCTGTGGGCCTGCAAAATAGGTATTGTTACATACTACCTTGGTTCAGCATCATCGACTCAAAGTTGTTGTCTTCAGTATAGCCAGGACAGAGCTTGTACTTGTTTTATTTTTTTATTTTTTTGCTTTTTGAAGGGGGGAAGGCAGGGCAATTGGGGTTAAGTAACTTGCCCAAGGTCACACAGCTAGTAAGTGTTAAATGTCTGAGGTCAGATTTGAACTCAGGACCTCCTGACTCCAGGGGTGATGCTCTATTCTAGCCACCTAGCCACCCCCAGAGCTTGCACTTCTTCCTCTTGTCGGTGGTCATATGGAAACATGTCCTGCTATCAATAAATCCCATTATTACTGCCTACCTTTCTGAGGACTTTTGGGCCTCTTATACTCACAAAGTTACCTCCAAGTCCTAGATACATCCATTTTAAGATTGTGTTTTGGTCACCTACTTGGGAAAGGAAACAAAGTAGAAAAGGTAAGGGTCCAGGCTCAAGTTCATAGCTGAGTCACCTTTTCCTATCCACCATATGGAAGTAGTCAGATGAAAAGGACACCAGATCCATTCCCACTCCTCCAGGAAGAGGTTTGAAGTATACTCACATTCAGATAAGAGGTAAAGAGAGCAACTGAGGTTGGATCATTCCTTTTAATGACTGAGTCACGGGTTCTTCCTGCTTAATGGCTGTTGAAAAGATGGCTTCATCATCTCAAAGCACAAAAATCCAACATCCCTGACTCACACACGACCAGAAACAATCAAGGTCTTTACCATCCCCTCAAAACTTGACCTTGTACCCATTGATGACTGGAATCAGAAAAAGTGATTTTGTGTATGCCCTATTCAATCTTGCTTATCTTCTTCCTCTGGTTAAATATCTGTCGTCCTCAGCAAATCATCTGGGGTGCTGTTAGCAAAATTATTTATATTTTTAATTCTGGAAAATCCTGTGGGGCCCTGGTATAGGCTCAAGCATTGGTGTTTCAAATAATAGCTCCCTCCACCCAGAAATTCCTCCCCTCCTCCAAAAACCTTGCACTAACAAGTCTTAAAGGCTTTGGACCTAAAATATAGTCCTTAGTATTTTCCAGAATGCTAGGTAAAGAGTTCCAGAAACCTGTTTGGCGTAGTCTTTATGTAATCCCAAACTTAACAGTCCTCAGCAAGGGCCCAGGTCTACCATAATTGATGGGCCTCAAGATCACAATCACTCCAAATACAGAGTGATATAATTTAACAAATTAAACAACGGACATTTACAAAACTTATCAGAGGTCATTGCTTTCCTCATACTAATAAAGGGCCTATTTCAACTAGAGCAAATAGAGAAAAATGAAAATTAGAATAATAAAAAGCTAAAAATGAAAGAAATAGAGAAAAAAGGGAAAAAAAAATAAGCTTCCTGTCAGAGGGAAACTAGACTCAAATGAGTTCCCAGAACAGGTGAGACTCTCCTCATAAGAATGAAGGACATGGGGTTGACTAGAAATCATCCCCTTACCATCAGGTGAGAAATGAAATTGTCCAACTACAAATTCTTCTGGGTCCCTTGAGCACACAAGCACCCCCCCTTTTTTTTTTACAATGAATCCCCTGACAATGAAAAAGAACATCAAGGGGAAGACTCTGGCAAAATCCTTCTAGGGTTCCTGCAAAATGTAGAACAACCCACTTTTCTCCAACAGATACCTGCCAATGCAATGAGAAGTCTGAATGGAAGTCAAACCGCCCACAACAATAGGACAAGAAAGCTTAGTGCAAGAAGAAATAATACAAATTCAGATGAGTCCTGAATATGTTTAGGAGAAGGAATTAACATTAGAATTTGATTGGAATCAGTCCCTCAAAAACCAGAAAAAATGCTCCACATCTAGCAGTAATAAAGTCACTGCTGACCCCAAAGGCACGAGCATCAAGGATTCTCTCTGCTTTCAACCCAGTGTGTGCAGTGAATTGGAGGTTGGGGGAAAATTAAAAAAAAATAAAACTGACCTTTATAGAGGAATTAGGCTTCCATTTCTCATCCTTTTTGACTTGCTTTTGTCCTTCTCAGGGACCTCAGGAAAAGAGAAGACAATAACCAAAAGCAGGTCATTCCCTTTAAAGATCCATTGAGTTATGGGGTTTTCTTGCTCAGTGGCCAGTGAAAAGATTTCTTCAATTCAAATCAAAGCTGAAGTGATTGTGTCTTCTATCCATTCATGTACACTTACATCTAGGTTTGCCTATTTCAATAGTCAATACCACCTGGAATGAAACTCTTCTAGCAAGTATGTGATTGGTATTTCTGATTTGCTCCAACGTATCTTGCCTTTTTGTGGTACCAAGCGCAAAGAAGGACTGGTCCTTCATGCCAAGCTGATCATTATGACAATTTAGAGCAGGGCCAGTCTTCAGCCCTTTGCTGCTCTGTCTTTTGCTTAGATTCATAAGAGGAATTTCATCACACTAGTTGGAGGACTAACCTCATTGTATTACAATACTCTTACTGGCAGTGATTCGAGGTTCCTTCTAAGTTGTCATTACTACCACACTGGTTTCTGGACACACAGAATTCTCACTTTATATTTTTCTAACTGGCTTCTTCTTGACATTGATCCCCTCATAACATGAGTAATGATTTGGGCTTTGGGTTATTAATAGTAGTGATTAATAAATGTAGTACAATAGAAAAAAACAACACTGGATGGTAGAGTCATATTGATGTAACTCTGAAGTCCTTCTCTGCCATTCAAAATCTATGTGACCTTAGTCCAACCACTGAACCCACATAGGCCTCTGTGTTTTTCTCTTTAAAATGATGGGGGACTTCCAGTTAAAGGATGACATGGAAGGTTTTAAAGGAGTCAAGCTCTCCTCTAAATATTCCAGAAAACATCTCAAGAGGGCTCCAGAATCAATAATAATCAAGAAATCCAAAGAGAAGTAACAGTAATCTTCTTTGTCCAGCCCAGGATTGCCCCCCCAAAATATACAAGAGCATGCCAGCACTGAGAGGGGTCTTACCAAGGAATCCAGTAGAAGTGTAGGTGAACAGATCAGAAGCCTACCAGGTCTTTTACCAGAGAAATTCTAGGCACACCTGAAACCTGTAGTGTCTTGTTCCCAAGGGTCTGGAAGGCCACAGTGTTCTAATGGAGAAGGGACATTATAACCATGGAAGCAGGACTGGAAGCCAGAAATACTTTGACTGTGATGCTTCAGAGATACTGCAAAGCTCCAGCACTCTGAAGGCCACGATATTCCGCACAAGAATGATCTAGAGGGGAGTGGGATAGTTTTCCTGTTGGACATCACACTGATATGACTCCTGTTTGGCCCAGAAGCCACTGAGCCAACAATGTTGCATGCCTATTAATAAGATAAAAAGACAAAGAGTGTACAGAGAAAGAAGAGAAGAGAGTCCAGGACAGAACCCTGAGGTGTACCAAAGATTTGAAGTCAAAGTCACTTTGCTAGGTGCAGTATGACTTCAAGATTATGAATTTACTATATACTTTTGTACCTTTTTACTTTTAGCTTTTCTTTGAAAACAGAGATGAAGGCAATTATTGGATCAACCAACAAGAATTTATTAAGCCCCTACTAAGGCTAGGCACTGTGCTAAGCCCTGAAGATTGTTGCTTGTCCTTTGTTCTCAAAGAGGACCAGGACGTCAGGAAGGTGTTGCTATGACTTGCAAGTGAATTGGATTTAAGTGAGGGAGGGCTATGCAAAGACATCAGCCTCATTTTCTCCTCCAGAGGCATCTGAGTCCAGTGGCAAGATATATATATCAGGATGATTAGAGATGGCCCCAAGCCTTGGAGGTACAAAAACAAAGAATGGAACAATCTATATTCATAAAGATCTTATATTTAGTATAACCAGGGAAGAAAAAAGGTGAGAGCACTAGGGACCCTTAAATACAAGAACACGTGTCAATGGACCAAAGTAATGAGAGAACACTATGTTGACAGCAGGCTCTCAGACTGACCCTCCAGAGGCACAAATTCCAAAACCACTAAACTTGAAGTATTCCAGATGTGAGATGATCAAACTCCTGACTGGGAGTCAGAGGCTAAGAAAGAAAACTATAACAATATCCACACTCAGGGAAACAAAAGACTCCCTTACCCTGGAAAATATAGGTGGAGAAAGTTATTTCTCATTAAATGTGCTGCCTGCAAATTGAAAGAGCAAACTGAAATCATAAGCCAACTGGCAAAAGAGCAAACCAGTTACCTTAAATGATGGAGTACTTGCCAACAGATAAGTTATTACTGCTTCCGGCTGGCACTATATTCTCTGGTAGGACTGATGCTCCTCTGGGCCATGAATCTGGTCTTGTGAATGCCGAGTCAACCAACCTTCCCAAATAACCTAACTGTTCCGTGATGAGTGAAGAAATGATTTTTCTTTTCTTCTTTACAAAGACTCTCCTAGTAATGAAAGCTCAGGCAAGATAAAAGAATCCAAATGAACATAATGTGGAAGGCAAGAAAAATTTCTGGACAGCAACTTTAAGTGCCTTTTGGTCCTGGCTATTTATAAATATGTATCTGATAATCAAATATATTATTGAGACCTTGAAAACACCCCCTGAGTTCAGACTACAGACTAGGAGCACCAACATATGTATGTATGCCTTTTTCTTCTGAAAACATCAAAGACCTAAGTTCTTCTCTGGTCTCTTTAGGACATAAAACATCATCACCTCTGTTTACTCAACCTCGGGGGTGTTTACACAAAATCCCCATTTTTCCTCCCCTTTGGGACTTCCTTATTCAAACGGCAGTGGCCTCTACTCTACAAATGACAAATTGCTTCTCTTATAACACCATGAATAAAAAGCACCTCCCCACATTCCCCAGATAAATGGTTGTCACAGAAGCAGCAGCTGCTCTTTGCTTGTATGTATGTCTGAGCCCTGCCAAGATCTAAATACTAAGTTCACCTCAGCCGATTCAGCTGAAGTTATCACTTTTTGACAATTTTAAAAAAAAGCTCCATGAGGATCTGTTCTGGTAAATTCAAATTCTCTAAGCTGAAGAGGCTGTGTTTTTTCTTATTTTAATGAGCTGATATATTACATTCTACCAGTGAAACAGTCATAGGAGTTCTGCTACATGTTATTTGAAATGCTTTCCTAATCTCCTCAAATTTCTCATTCCATACTAACTCATACTTCCTCAGATTTCAAATAAAATCTTTTGAAATGTATGAAGTGGGGGGAAAATGTAAACAACAATAAAAATGTTTTAAATCATACCCCGGGTTTAAAATTGGGGGACGGGGGGCAGCAAACAAAAGCATCTGGCTGCTTAGAGAGCCCCGTGTCTCCTCACTTTGCAATAATAAAAGGTCAGGTACAGCTCTGTCACAACTAGGATTTTTTACACCCTGTGCAATTACCATCAAAAAGTACCTCAGACATGTGCCAAAAATGCGGCCCTTAGTTAAAGGGTAGAGTGTCAAGCAGAGGCAAATATTCCAGGGCATTGATGTAAGCACACTGAGAAGGATGCTGCAGGGCGATGCTGCCCCTCCCAGGAGAAGCTCATCGCTTGTAAACTCAACACCAGCTGCTAAATCAAGCCATGATTGACACCGCCTCCCGCAACCTCCTTTTCCCTCTGATTGGAGGTCTGGAAAGGAGAATCAAACTCCTCCCAATACCTTCCTTTACAGAGGGCAGAAATGGGCCTCTCTCAGCTTCTTCCATCCTACCTGGTTTCAACTCCACAGGAACAAGCTACCCTCCTTGAGGTATCCCTTAGCCTCCCACACCTTCATTACTCCCTTTGTGTGTGTGTTATCTCCACCTTTAGATTGGGAGCTCTTTGAAAGCAAAGACTGTCTTCAAGTGTGCCCCCAGTACTTGACACAGTTCCTGACATATAGTAGGCTCTTAGTATTACTGGATTGGGAGGAGGAAGCAGGGGAGGGCAGAGGAGGAACATGCTCCAGCTCACCAAAGAACTAAAAAGAATGTCAGAGCCCTCTACATTTTATAGGGTATCAATTCAGTGACCTGGGTCCAAGCCTTGCTCTTTCCTCCTTCCTTATGTGTCTACATTTATGTGAGTAATTTCAACCAAAATATATACATATAGTTATTATACTTCAGTGTGAGACATTAGAATAGAAGTGCTAGGAATTCCATTCTGTGTTCATCCCTTGAATTGTATGACTTTGAATAGGTCAGTGTAAAGTGGCATCTTTGTCTTCATCCTTGAAATGGAGATAAAGGGTTTGCTACCTGATTGAATATGGTTGTGTCTGCAATCAGAGGACCTGAGTTCAAATACTGGCTCTGCTACTGATATACACTTGGATAAGTCATTTCCTCTCTAGGCTTTTGTTTCCTTCTATACCTAATGATGTGGTTGGACTAGATAATCTCCAAGGTCTCTTCCAACTCTTTCTTCCACATTTATATTCCATAACTTCTTGGATGATGTTCAAATGAAAGCTTCCAAAGGATGGAATAACCCTTAATTTGAAATGCTAAAAATCTGCAGTTCTTTGGAAACTGGTGATGATTATTATTTATAGCATTATAATCTTGGTTAACTGGTCTCATGTCTTACCAGTCAAATGCAACTGGGACATCCAGCATGAAAAGTATTTTGAAAGTTCATTCAGACTGTGAATGTCCTCATGATGTGTCATACAAATGAAACAGTGAGATGGTTATAGAGAAGATCACATTTCCCAATACAATGTAAACTCTCCTAAAAGCTTTATTGTATACATCTATATGGCAGACTTTTTCATTAGGAGGGGGAGTAAAGAGGAAGGGAAGAACTGATAAGACTTTATAGGACTTTTCAAAATCTGTACAACTTCTCTTCAATGTCAATTTAACTATACAGAACGTCCTTAAAAAGGGATTTTTAAAAAGTTAACTACAAACGTCACTAGTCCAGTTTTCAATATGTAATAAAGCAGTCGTGGCTATTTTTTCTCTAAATCTAGGTTCTCTGTGAGAATTGCCTACAAAATTTTTATTTAGAATGCAATGTCTTTGGGAAGTTAGTATCATATAAACAAAGCACTTAAAAACACTCTTCCTTTTTTGGGGGTGTTACATTCCTACAGCCCTAAGATCAAGCCAATTTTTGTTAGATATAGGAAAAATAAACCTTTCTGGTCCAAGATTTCAAATGCCTAGAATTATGCTAGATGACGTTTTCATTGGCTAATCATTCATTGCTAGAAATGCAGATTATTAAGGAAATACAGATACAGTGTTAACTATCAGGTAAAGTTCTAGAACATTTTCAATGTCTTTCAACATTTTATTTCATTTGGTACCCTAACAGTTTGTTAATTTGTGTTACTGCACTTTTTTTTGCTGAGGAATTTAAATTTTATCAAGAGGCAATATAGTTAACCACAGATGGTAGATCATACCTATTTTGTATTCTTAACACTTAGCACAATGTGGAGTACTTAAAGTTTGGTCAGACTTTGAAGACACCAAGGTCATCCAATGCATCCCAAGCTATCACCAGTCATCCCAACTTTTGTCTTGCCACTGGACTTCAATGACTCTGGAAGAAAGAATGAGATTGATTAAAATTCAGTCGTTGAGCAAATCAAGATATCACCCCATAATGTCATTGATCCTCTTCCAAAATGAAAGATGAGCAACAACAACTTAGCACAATGCCTCGCACATAGTGTTCAGCAAATGTTGATTGAATGAATATGTGAACAAAGGTCTGAGTGTAATACATAAACTACTGAGTAAGAGATCAATAGTTTAGGGAATATCGTTAGTGTCCATTCCTTTCTTGATTTCACTCTTGTGTTCTTAACTTCCTCAAATTGTCATGGTTTTACTTATTTACTTACACTAGTATACCCCAAAATCAAATGGGTAGTAACTATTTCTCATTTTTGCGTTTGTAACCCCACCACCTTTCACATACAATGTGTTTAATAACTCCTTGCTGAATTGAATTAAATGCCTTCTGAAGTCATTTTCATGTTTACTAGGAGAGGCCAATATGGAACAAACACTAACACTTAGCAAAATATTCTCAAACCTCTAGTCTTTTGGAAATGAAAGTATAGTAAAACAAACAATTTTACTGGAACTCCTCTCCTTCATTATGGGGTCCTTTAAGAAGAAGCTCTATTCAAAAAATGGTTTTTATTTTAAAGGTGAAGTTCTAATGAAACTGAAGAAACAGTTCAAAATCCCACACATATGTTTTATTTTAAAGTATTTTAAAGGGATTAGCACCAAGTTTATCTTATAACAAATCAACAAGTAAATAATTTTATTTTCTGGTATATCCTTGAAGGTATCTATATTATGTATCTTGGCACTGTTGTGAGGCATGAACAAACCTCATAGGAAGAGAAAAGAAAAAAAAAGCAGAAAGAATATAAAATAGAAGGTAGACTTTAACTAAAAAAAAAACCTGCTTTTTAAATTAAAGAAATTTTTATTTAGGAATGATAGTGTGAAAGGTCTTCCTAGTTCTTTTAGAACCATCAGTTAGTAAGGATGTTCAAAAATATCTTGGTTTGGGGCCCTTACTTTATGGATAATGAAATGAGACCCAGGAGGGTCTCGTTTTGTTGTGGGCAAAGCCAACACTGGAACCCATATCTCAGACCCCCCCAGTTTGGTGTTATTAAATGTTTTTTTTTTAACTTTTATAATTCCATATAACTCTTTACTTATTTTTTATTTTAATTGATTTGTTTATTTACTCTTAGTTTACAAGATTCAGTTACACAATCCCTTGAGTTTCATATTTTCTCTCCTCCCTGTCCCCTCCTCCCCCCATGGCAGCATGCAATCATGTATAGGATCTACAAATACTTTCACACTGGACATCAGTCTGGTTGTATAGAAGGGTTGTAACCAATGAGTGATCACTGGGGAAAAAAGAAAGAAGACCAAACATGAAAAAGAACAATAGCATGTAGATTGCTTCAGTCTCCATTTAAACTCTGGTCTTTCTAGATTTTTCTCTGAATGTAGATTTCTCCTTCCATCTTGAGACTTATAGAGTTGTCTTATAACTGCGTGTTGCTGAGAAGAGTCCAGTTTTTCAAAGCTGGTCATCACACATACGATGTGTCTGTGATTGTGTACAAATTTCTCCAGGTTCTGCTCTTCTCACTTAGCATCACTTTGTATAAGCCTCTCCAGGTGAATATGAAGACCATCTCCTCCCCATTTCTTATGGCGTTATTAAATGTTGATGACCCTTTAAATGAATGAAGAAATTAGACAGGAGTGTGTGTTTGTGTGTGTGTGTGTGTGTGCGTGTGTGAGGAGAGGAATAAGCATTTATTAGGCATCTATTATATTCCAGGAACTATACTAAGAGCTTTACTAAAATTTTCTCATTTGAAATAGTAGAGCATTGAGTTGAGAATCAAACATCTGGGTTTGAATTCTTTCTCTACTACATGAAAGCTGTGTTGGACTTAGGGCAAGTCACTCTCTCTTTCTGGGCCTCAGTTTCCCTTTCTGTAACATGAGGGCATTGACGACCTTTCCAACTCTAGATCCTAAAATCTTAAATTTGATTTCACAAACCTGTTATTGTGCAGAAGAAACCCAAACAATACCTACAGAATTTGATTCTATGGTTATGAGTACCTGCAAGCATTGTTTGGGCATAAAAATACCTTGAAAACATAAATGTTTATGGTAATGAAACATAAACGCATGGTAACATTAAAATATGTTCTGAAAGAAAACATTGCCAAATATTTTACCATTTTCAACTACTTACTACCTCCTATTCTGATAAAGCATAAGCTTCCAGGAAAGTGAACCAGAAGTGACTTAGGGAAAATCAATGTGTACATTAAATGATTGAATAATGGCAAACAGTTGTTAAAGACACTTTCACTTATGTAGAAAAGTCAGCATTTTCACCCTCTTTAATTAAGATTTAAAAAAAAACAACAACTCGGCCTACTTAAGTTGTCTACTCTCAAGCTCAAACAGTTGAATTCAGTTACACAATGATTTTCTCCACAGAACACAGGCTAACCTTCACAAAACCTTAGAGTTGAAAACCGGATTTCCAGAGACCATCTAATCAAACCCATATCTGATCATACTCCTTCTATAACATCTCTGACAAATGATTATCTACCATCCACTTAAAGGCTGTCCCAAAAATCTCAGGGCAGTTTTAAGAGCTATTTGGGACACTCTGTACTTTGAAAAGCACCAATTCTTAAGACATTTTTTTCTCCTTACACTGAACTTAAATTTGCCTCTCTATCACATCTACTTTTTGCTTCTAGTTCTGACCTCTGAGACAAGCAGACAAATCTAGTATCTCACGGATGATAGCTTGCCAGATATTGGAGGGCAGATATCCTGTCCTTCAAGACTTCTTTTCTCTATGATGATCATCTTCAATTACGATCTACCTTTATGTGGCATGGTCTCCAGTCCTTTCTTTGTGCTATTCCCTCTTCTCAGGAATCACACCACTTTGTCAATGATCTTCGTAATGGGTGTAGAAATGGTAACTTAAAAGTCCCCACAATATGGCAGATGTGATCTGATCAAGGGAGGATACAACCAGGCTTATCATCCTTCTTGTTGTAGACATTATTAATGCAGGGCAATGTCATTTTAGCTTTTCTGGAGGTTCTGCCATATTACTGACCAATATTGAGTTTTTCATCCACCAACATCCCCAGATCCTTTTTATGTGAACGGTTGTCAAGCCACATGCCCTTCATTCCATACTTTTGCCATTGATTTTTTTTTATAACTAAGAATAGGACTTCATATTTATGTAGTACCCAAATGAAGAAAAATCAAACCAGACAAATGTTTCCGTTTCTGGATATATGGTCTGAGCAGAAATAATACTTTGGATAGTCTCCAAAATGCTGGGACCAGCTGGAAAGTTAGCTGATGTTTCAGTTGCTTTTTTATTGGTTGAAGCCTCTTTCTGTTTGAAGATAAAGACAGGATTCCATTAAGTAACAAATGTGGATGGAGTGCTGGACTTGGAGTCAGCAAGACTTGGGTTCAAGTCTCAACTCTGACACTTTTTAGCTGTGTGACCATAGACAAGTTTCTTAACATCTCTGGGCCTCCTCATCTCCAGATTAAGGAATTGAACTAGATAGCCAATAAGTTCCCTTCTAGCTTTAACCCTAAACCTATGATTCTACTATAGCATAGAGTGTTGTTAATTTTTTTTTTTAGTATGACCCTCTTAATGAAGCAATTTAATACAAGAAAGAAGGAAGGCAAGAAGGAGCAAAGGAAGAATGGAAATAATCATTTAAGTGTTGCCAGGCCCATGCCAAGTGTTGTCTTGGCCTGGAGGAACTTACATTCTAATAAAGGAGTCCAGAAGCCAGGACAAGGACCTAATCCTTCCTCCTAAAGGAGAAGGAAGGCCAGCCTGGTGAAAGATATTACAAAGGGATGTTCTAGGTTGAGAAGGTTACTGGGGTAGTGGGATGTTCTAGGTGCTGAGAAAAGTTCTAGGATGAGACAGAATGGGAAGATATGAAGGGGAAAGTAAAAGAACTTTTGTATAAGGAAAAAAAATCAAATATTAAAGGATTCCTATGCTGCTTCTTTCATAGATAAATATTTTGATACCTGAACAAAATAGTAAACTAACTGGCTTAATAAAAACTGCTAAAATGTATAAGGATAAACAGTTTTCAGATGGAATTTGAATAGTTTGGGAAAGAAAATAAACATTAACATAACTATAAAGAAACAAGTCACCTTTAAAGGATATAGAATAGCATCTCATTTATATGTTAATAGTTTGATGTCAAAAATTAGCAGAAAACTTCTTTATTTAAAATAGCAACGTGAGTATAAAGTAACACAGTTTCAAGGACACCAAGTATACTAGAGAACTGTTTTGGGAACTGATTATTGGTTGGAGCTGTAGGACATTGTGGTCCTAAATTTGCTTGTGATTGTTTTAGACTTTTTTTAAATGGAAAAAAAATCCAAACTGTTTAGAGATTAGTAAGAATTTCTTGGAAGAAACTTAGTGAGTTGTCACTGCATAAGTGAAAGGTGAAAATTAGGAGTTTCTAATTTAATTCATTGGAAGTGTGGATTTAATAAAGAGACTGAAGCACCTGGAGAGGAAAGGAAAGTTAAACGGGGAAGTCAAAAACATCAGCTGTTTGAAGAAATCAGCTGCAGTATAGTCATATGACAAGAAGGCTCTGGCTGCTAATTCCTGTTTTGCTGAAAAAAAGATTTAAGCTCTTTGGAGGAAAGTTTCAGTTGACAAGTGCGGCTTACGGGAGATGAAACCTTTCCGAAGGGTCCATTGCTCTTTCCTGCCTTTTTCCCTCCTCATCCTCCTCTCCTCCCCTCCTCCCTCCTCATCTTCCCCTCTTCCCTCCTCCCTCTTCATCCTCCCCCCACCACTCCCTCCTGGCCTCATATAATGATGGACCTGGAGTCAAGGAGACCTGCATTAAAATCTGGCCTCAGACACTTAGTGGCTGTTGACCTGAGCAAGTCATTTACTCTCTCTTTGTCTCAGTTTCTTCAACCCTAATATGATAAAGAATATTTAAAAATTACATGGCACCAGGGCCCTGGAATCAGGAGGACCTGAGTTCAAATCTGACCTCATACACTTAACTCTTACTAGCCCTGTGAACTTGGGCACCACTTAACCCCACTTAACTCCAATTGCCCCTCCAAAAGAAAAAATGAAAAAAAAAATCTTAATGAAAAAAATTTATATGGCACCTGTCTCATAGGGTTGTGAGAATCAAATGAGGTATTAGTTATAAAGCACTTAGCACATTACCTTGCAAATAGTGTTATTTAACAAATGCCTGCTCCCTTCCCTTCCCCTACCTCCACTTCTCCCCCCCCCCCCAGGTTTGTTTTCCTTGGTCAGAAAGTCAGTCTAAGCTGTTCTTCTGTAAACTGTGTTTGCTACAATCGGACTTGAAAACACAGAATCATGGTGAATGCAGTGCTCTGTATCACTAAGAGAGAAAGAGCCAAGCTGACAAGTTTTGTAGTTCTTTTAAAAGGGAACTCACTAGGCAATCTCATAGTGTAACATTTTTCCAATACTCTTAATGCTAAGTTGAAAGAGTTTGTAAATGCATCATTGGTTCAAGACTAGAAGAGGATTTACCCAGCTGAAGAATGACAAGGTCAACAAATGAACAGTTAACAGAGAAGCAGAAGTATATGTTCCTGAGTGGACCAATATCAAAACCTGCAGTCCAGAGGTAAGTTATTTTGAAAATATGAGTTTTCCTCTCTCATGTGCTTCACTTCATTACCTGTAAGTATGTTCCCACTCTTCCTAACACATTAGTGAGCCAGAATGACCTAGGTTTTTGTTCGGACTTCCAATACATTTATTTTTTTCTGCATTTGCGTTAATGTGTACCTGTCTTTGATGTGATTTTTTGTTCTTTCAACTATTGCTAAGCAAATTATGTTTAAGATCTAAAAGTGTTATTACTATGAATTGCTGATTTGTATAAATGGAAACACATTCATAGGAACTCAAGAGCTATAGTGGTTAATAGGGAAGTATATTCTCACAAACAGGGTTACTCCTAAGACCCTGAAATAATTTGAATGTAACCTCTGGAAAGCTAGACCTGCCAGTATAAAGGCAGGTTGGAGTAAATGAACAAGCTCAGGGAATGAATAAGGATCCATCTATCTTTGTGAAAGATGTGGGGTCCTACATAGTGAATGGCCACCACATGCACAAGGTTTAAACTATGATCATAATGATAGTTCACATTTACATAATAGTTCATGTTTAAAGGGACAAATTGACTTTTCTTTCTAGTACACCCCAATCCTCACTGATAGGGTACAAGAAATAATGAAGTATTGGCTTTAATGGGATGAAATACCCCACTAGTTTCCCAGAATATTTTCCCTGATACTTTCCTTTAGAATACCAGATAGTTAAGGACAAATCTAGAGATTGCTGTGTACAAGGAATATCAGGAATCCAGAGGCTATAAGCAAGAACATTTTGCAAACCATAGGCATTATTTGTTCAAGTGAGCACCAGGGGAAAATTAAAGGGAGGATTTTTGTTGTTATTTTTTCAGAATATGGATGCCTGCCAAACATTCAATAGAAATTACATGGAGAGTTTGTTTTTTAAGCTTATTTATAAGTAGTCTAAAGAGAGAGAGATTTTATTTTTATACTTTCAGAATATGGTATACATGTCAAATGTAATTGAGGTAATCATATGCCAATCATTTTGTGAACAAGTTATATCTGGGGCATCAGCTCCAACTAAATTTTGGAAACTTTTTTAAGAGAAAAGAAAACAAAGTTTCTAAAAAAATAGTTTTTAAAGGATGCTTTTCTTTGGATTTGGTCACATAAAATCATATCCAGTGGGATAGTTTTTTTAAAAATCAAAATTAGTATTTTAGAAGTTTTATACCCTTTGAGACTCACATTGGTGTTGATCAAGATTCACATAATAGATTGTTTTACCTTCATTATTTGACATTACTTTTCTGAGAAACAAGCTTTAAAATTCTATACATTCAGGTCTTTGAATAACTGTTGTAAGAAGGCTCTGTGGACTGCAGAATTATTAAAATAACTTCAGTCATGGTGCTCTGAACAACGTAATAAGAATTCATTTTATAGATGAGACCACATTTCCTATCATTAGATTCAAGATTCTGCAGAATCTACAGGACATGAAAACAGAGAATGCACCAACTTCCCACATTACCAAGAGTAATCTTCTGGTTTGAAAGCACAAGCACTTTCTTCACAATAACCACTGGTTTTGGACTTAGGTTTAATAATAAAAATGGTTTCCTATCTATAAATCAGGAATAGAAAGAAAAAAATGACAGTATATGAAGACTAAAGCAAGATGAATTTCATAAGATGTCAAGTATAAAATCTGAGAACAAAGATGATAGCTTTTCATTTGTCCTTTCTAGGGCTTCTTTTTTTAAATTATTTTTTTTTTAATAAAAAAGTCTCTTCTATCAGTGAAAGCAAACAAAAGAAAAGAAACCAAACTCTTATAACAAATATACATATTCAAGTTGTCATATTCAAAAAATATATGGCTCATTCATTCTGTACCCTGAGTCCATCACCTCTCCATCAGGAAGTGAGTAGCAAGTTTCATCACAGTTTCTATGAAATCATGGCTGGTCATTGCATTGATCCAAGTTCTTAAAACTCTTGAAATTTTTTTTACAGTGTTCTGGTTATTGTATATTCCCCCTTATTTTCTGTTCACTTCATCCTGCAACAGTTCATACAAGTATTCCCAAGTTTCTCTGAAACCATTCCTTTCATCATTACTTATGGTACAATAGTATCCCAATAAATTCATATACCATAGTCTGTGTCACCATTCCCCCATAAGTGTGTACATACTTAGGTTCCTGTTCTTTGCTTTTGCAAAAAAAGCACCTATAAATATGAGGACTTTTCCTTTGATCTCTTTGGAGTATGGATCTAGTGGTGATATTGATAGGTAAAAAAGGGAGGTTTAGTAGCTTTGGGCACATCCAAATTCCTTTCCAGAATAGATTCACAGCTCAAACTGTTTTTTAGAAATCATAGAATAATTGAATTCTAGAGCTGCAAGTGACTCTGGAAATCATTTCAAATACCTTTGTTTCATAGAGGCAGAAACTGAGAATCAGAGAAATATAGTAACTTGTATCATAGATCATACAACTGACCAGTAGTAGTGAAAATGGAAAGATAACTCAGGTCTCCTGAGGCCCCATCCAGATTTCTTCAAAGTCTGTGACTCAGAAATAGATACCAAAATGAACTAGAGTGAAGAGCTCAATTTTGACCAAAATGGACACATTGATTTTGATGGTATTTTAAAAGAATAAAAATGACGCCAACAAAATCTAATTAAATCCACAAATGGAAATGGAATTAGAAGGAAACAGAGAAAAAGATCAAGTTATCATTATTTTATTGTATATTCTTTATTTAATTTTCTTAGTCCAGACCTCTGATTTCAATATTATGAGAACTTCTCTGGTGTAGAAACCTCTGTTGATATAAATCAACTACTTGTCTATAACTGTTTAGAAACAATGAGATTAAGTGACATCCAGGATCACACAAATAATATGTCAAAATTAGAATTGGAACCCCAGTCTTTCTGGGGTTTTTTTGTATTTATTATTATATCATTACTATCTATTGTATTTATTTTATTTCCTGTTTTTATTGTCATGGATGAGTTGTCTTATATCAGTATATGTCTTCCACAACAGGAAGTCCCTATACTAATAACAAAATAGGTATTCTATAAACACACTCATGTAAAATATAGTTTCAATCTCTTACATAATATAATTAGTGACACTATACATAGTAGATTATAGTTAAATTTAATGTATATATGCACATTTCTTTTTAGCATATTTTCAATTATTTGGAGTTTAGAATATTATATATGATGATTTCTGACTTTGTTTTATTGATATTGTTATCAAGTTTATAAG
>CM053581.1:156511124-156533242 GCA_028627135.1 Pseudochirops cupreus
GGGCATATATGAAGAATAAACTGTTGAGTTCTTGTTCAGAGAAACACTCAATATCCTGTTAAATAAACAGATTTCTCCTCTCTCTAACTCTCAAGGTTTTGTTTTGTTTTAGAACCAATTCCCACCCTATGTTCCCTCATCCCTTCCCATTTCTGTGTTCCTAGTTATTCCTGTAAAGTACATTGCCCTTCTTTATACTCCTCTAAGGTACACGTTCCACCAACACCACCCATCCTCTACTCATTTTATGCCAAAACCTGAAAGAGCAAGTGTATATGACACCACCTGCCCCCCCACAAAAAAATTCCCTCACAGGATTTTTGTTGTTGTTTTGCCACCAAAACGTTAACTTCATATGAGCCTCCAAAAAGTTCAGTAAATAAACATTCACTTTGTGAAGAATCTCTATCAAAGAGATAGACTTGACAAAAACCTGCCTCGGGGAGTAACTATGGAGGTCTCTAGGTGTCATCTTTAGAATATTCTAAAGCAGCAGCCTTTAATTCTCATTGGGGTTTAAATTACAGGCCATTAATGTGGACAATATATGATTAAAAAAATAAAGATTACACCAATTGTGATACAGCTTGAGGGGGATAACGTTGTTTTGTTAATTTAAACTGCTTTTATTCTGCCTATTTCTCCTTCCTGAAAATGCACCAGAATAAGGATTAAATTATTATAACAAATGGTTGTACTTTATTTTAATGAATTAATGCCTCCATTGGGTTGGCAGCTCTCTCAGTTTGTACATTTTAATTTTATACAAGGAATTTTGTAACTTTATTTATATGCATGATGGGAGGCAAAAAATTATGTTTCTCTTAAGGAGTATGTGAATATCTGATTTGTACTCATCATATTGAGGACCTGCAAATTTAGGGATCTGCCTTTTGGAGGATAATATACTTACTGGATTAAAATAATTTTTATTATGATCTACAAGTATAACTTAATTGCATTTTTCATTTTAGACTATAGATGAATATATATTATCTTTTGATGATAAAGTTGTAGTTCTTAGTATATAATGGGAAAACCAAACAAAACAAAACACTAGACTAAGAAGGACAGAGCCTGGTTCAAGTTTTCTACTTCCCCACTTACTAACTCTGTAACTCTGAGCAAGTCAATATAACATTTTTTTGAGCCTAGACTTTCTTATCTGTAAACTGGGCATGATAATAGCAGTTCTATCTATTCACAGGTCATGTGTCAGGCATTGTGCTAGGCCCTGAGACCGTAAAGACCAAAATGAAGGAGCTTATATTTCAGAATTGTCAGGTCTCACAAGAATACTGTTAGCAGGCTCAACTTCAGAAAAAGACTAAGACTGGCAATGATAATTATAATAATTAGAGTTTATATAGCACCTTGAAATATCCAATAAGCAATTGGAAATGTGAGAAGGGAGGTCAACAGAGCGATTGGCTTGGATAAGTAGATTTGAGAATCATCAGCATAGAGATAATAAGTAGATCCAAGGGAGCTGATGAGATCACCATGTGAAATAACGTGGAGGAAGAAAAGAAGTCCTAGGAGAACATTCTGGGAACATTCATCAATAGCAGAGGACCTGGATTATGATACAACAAAGGAGACTGAGAAGGAATAGTCAGATAGTTGGAGGAGAACCAGGATAGACTATTGTTATGAAAGCCTTGCGAGAAGAGAGTATCAAGGAAATATTTGACAGAATGGTCAAAAAGAATGAGAATTGAGAAAAAAGCCATTAGAATTGTCAATTAAGAGATCATTAGTAACTTTGGAAAGAGCAGTTTTGGCTGAATGACAAGGTTGGAAGCCAGGCTTGAGAGAGTGAAGAAGTGAGTGAGAGGCACCTAATGTAGATGGACTTCTCAAAGAATTTACCCACAAAATGGAAGAGAGATACATGCTGATAGCTAGTGTGGATGGATGGGTGGTTCGGTGAGAGTTTTTTTGAGGATGGAGGAAACATGGCATGTTTGGGGGCAATAGGTAGGGAGAGACTGAAGAAAAGTGAAAGAGTGAGGATAATAGAGAAGCAATATACTGGAGGAAATGGAATGAAATTGCTTGTGCATGGAGAAAGGTTTTCCTCAGCAAGTGAAGGAGGAGGTAGTGGCAGAAGGCCATCTGGATGATGTGAGAAGAGAAGGAAAAGGGGCGGCTAGGTGGTGCAGTGAATAGAGCACTGGCCCTGGAGTCAAGAGGACCTGAATTCAAATCTGACCTCAGACACTTAACATTTACTAGTTGTGTGACCTTGGGCAAGTCACTTAACCCCAATTGCCTTGCCTCCCCACTCCAAAAAGCTATAAAAAAAAAAAGAGAGAGAGAGAAGAGAAGGAAAGGAGGCAACTCTCAGAGAATGACTTCATTACGAGCAAAATATGAGACAAGTGGACTGGCCTCCTTTCTGTTGCTCAAACAAGACACTCCTGATTCTAGAAATTTTCGTGGACTACCCTCCATGTCTGTAATGATCCCTCTCCTTGTGTCCACCTCCTGGCTCCCCAGCTTCCATCTAGTCCCAGCTGAAACCCCCCTTTCTACCAGAAGCCTTTCTCAATCCCTCAGTTCTAATGCCTTTCCTCTCCCCATTATTTCCAAGTTCCAACTGTGTTTGTACATAGTTGTTTGCGTGTTGTCTGCCCCCATTAAACTATGAACTTCTTGAGAGCAAAGACTTCTTTTTACTTTTCTTTCTATCTCCAGTGCTTAATATAGTGCCTTACATGTAACAAGTGCTTCATAAGTGTCAATTAACTGATTGATTGACTCATGCCTTAGAACATTTTTCTTCTTTACCCTTGCCTCTCAGAATTCTTAGATCCCTTCAGTGCTTAGCTCAGATGCCACCTACTAAGTGAAGTCTTTCCTGATTGCCTCTGAGTTGTTAGTGTTCTCTGCTTTATTAAATATCTTATATGTTCTTATCTGTGTGAATGTTGTACCCTCCCAATCTAATTGTATCCTCCTGCAGTACATGAGCTGTTTCATTTGTTGTTAAATCAGAGCACCTGGCACTTAGCTGAATTATCCAAATAAACTGTTCAATTGTTCAATTCTTGTCCCTTCTGGAATAAGTATGGCTGTTGATGTCCACTCTCTATCAAGGAAATTCTTTTCCATTTAAAATAAGTTAGCAGTCAGATTTTTGTATATATGGCACACCATTGAGCCCTGGGGCTACTATTTTAAAGACAACATGTGTTTCCTCAATCAAAATGCCTTTTGGGATTTGCTTTGTGACTAGAAATTTCAAGTATTATATATCACTGTGAAGCTTAGCTAGTTTGGGGTTTAAATTAGAATAAGAAATGCAAAAATTAGAAACCTAGTCTCATGAAAAACTTTATCTTCCTCCATCTATTGTGAAAAGCTGGAATTTCCACAATCTGTCTTTCAAATCACAGTATGCCCGATTTCCTGCATATTTGATTACCAAATTAAGTCCACATTGTGTTGGTGTGGGCATGTGAGTCAGCATGTGACACTGTCAGTCATCAGTATTATAGACATTTGTAAAGACCTTTCAAAAGATTTAATAATCCTAAAAATGTCTTTGGAGATAGAACGTGTCACAGTCATCTGCTTTGCTAAGTCAGAAGCTACAATCTCACAGCTACTCTTGCTACAAATAAGAATTGGAATCTAATGAACTGATTGAAAAAGGAAGAAACTAGGCCACAGTACTCCTGGAACCACATTCATGTTTTGGTTCCTTGAGTATAAACCTCAGGTTTTTCCCCGTTGAAAACTTTTCCTAAGTCATTCCCTAAAAAAATAAATAATAGTTCCTGCCGATTGTTTGGCATTCTCATTACCTCTACTTCAGATTCGTTTTTGCTTTTACCAGGTAGACTGAGTTCTAAAAGAATTCATTTGAATCAATTACTCAGTCAACAAACATTTTCATGGGCCTATCATGTGCAGAAAATATTAAATAATATATAGTCCTTACCTTCATGGACTAGCACACTGTCTGGTGTGAGGATAAGACACAAATGCACTGAAATATAGAAATAACATTATCTCACAAGAGCCCATCAGAGAGCTAGCACAATTGCTATCAACTAAACGGGAGAGAGGTCAGAGAAAGTTCTCTGAAGAACGTAGCATTAGTGCTGGTTTTATAATAGAAGGTAACTTCCCTCCTAAGGGTCTTTGCTGTTATTTTGGATTCTAGGCTTTCTTAGAATCTCTGGGAACCTAGAAGAGACAGGCCCCAGAAATCATGCCTCAACCTGGATGGGGGTTGCTGTTCCTGGGCCTCATGGCTGTAGCCCGTGGGCTTTGGAAGGGTAATGATCTGCTCAGTGTCTGCATGTGTGCTAAACACCCCAAGTTAGAGCCTGGTCCAGAAGATTACCTTCATCACCAGTGCAGCCCCTGGAAGAAAGATGCCTGCTGCATTGTAAACACAAGCTGTGTTCCCCATGAAAACACCTTCTACTGTACCACTTCAACTATAATCACCGTAGAATGATGACCCCAACCTGAAAACATCACTTTATTCAGGACACTTGTCTTTATGAATACTTCCTCAATCTAAGACCCTGGATCCAGTCAGAGTCTTCAAGCTGGTGGAGGGAATGGATTCTGAATGTTCCTCTGTGCAGGGAGGACTGTAACCAGTGGTGAGAGGACTACCAGTCCTCATATACCTGCAAAGAGACCTGGCACAAAGGCTGGAATTAGACTTCAGGGATTAACAAATGCCCAGTTGAGGCTGCCTGCCACCTTTTCACATTTTACTTTCCCACACCAGCCTCTCTATATGAGAACATGTGGAGTCACTCTTATAGCACATGTGTTTTTGACCGGGGCAGCAGCAAATGTATCCATATGTGGTTTGACCCAGCCCAGGAAAACCCCAATGAAGCTGTGGCCAAATATTATGCTTTTGCCTCTGCCCCAGGCATCTTCAGTTAGGGGACCAGTTACCCCTTCTTGATTTTGACACTGCTATTGCTTCTCTGGGGTTAACCCTCATCCAGTATGAAATCTAACCAATCTACATGCAAAACCATAGCCAAGAGTTACTCCCAGTCTGAGACCCCTGGACCCCAGCTTCCTGCCCGACACAGTCTGGCTCTACTGAAACCCTGACTGCCCAAGCTGAATTCTTCCCCCTCAAACCTGAGCTGTCTGCTCGGAAACCTACACCCCCATACACTTTGGATTTCACATTTCCCACTCCATTACTGAGGGAGCCAGGGAGGGAGTGCCTTCCTTTCTCCCCACTTTTAAGTAGCTCCAACACCAGTCTCCTACTTCTTCCTGTGCATAGCAAAGTCCACTCACCCCCCTTCTCTTCTTTAGGGGAAATTAGATACGATTTCTTCCCTCTCTAAAGTAAAACCCTCCTCACTCCTTTCAAATAAGGATCATTTCATTGATTATATTTGGATCCCTAGTACCTGGTCCATATATAAGTAAGCGCTTAATAAATGTTAATTGATCCAAAAAAATCCCTCTCTTCTCTTATCCTTCACAGTTCTTCCCCATGCAATAGAAATTTTCCTTGAGGACTCTGTTGTTCAGTCATTTCAGTTGTGTCTGATTCTTCATGACCCCATTTAGGGTTTTCTTGCAAAGATACTGCCATTTTCTTCTCCAACTGATTTTATCAATTGAAGAAACTACTGTAATTGGAGTTAAATGACTTGACCAGGCTTACACAGTAACTGTCTGAGGACATATTTTAATTGAGACTTTTTCTGACTCCAGACCCGATGCTGTGTCCACTGAGTCACCTAGATGCCCCTTTAGCACTCTGCTCTAGCATGTTTTACCCAAAGTTCCACCACTGATAAGTCTCTTCTTTTAAGTAAGGCCTTTATGATCCCTTGGCAACTTTGCAATTACCCATGGGAGGTGATTATGAACTCAGCTCATCACCACCAGGTAATAAAGAAGAATAAAGAAGTAGGAGTGAGAATAAAAGAAGGATCTTGACATCTAAGCCCCTCAAATGAGCTAGGTAGTATGCAGAGGGGGGCAGGGAGGTTCCAGGCAGTGACTGTGGCAAGTCAAAGCTAGGGTTTACTAAGGCGATCTTGAAGTGATCTCAGCCTCTCTGTTTCTCTTCACTCTAAGTCCCTTGCAAATTACAAAGTATGCACTCTACTGGAGTAGTATGAGGGGAAAGAACAATGGATTTGGGGACAGTGTTTTCCCTCAGTTTTTACATCAGTAAAAAGAAAGGTTTGGAACAGATGCCTTCTAAGTTCCCTCCCAATTCTAAATTGATGATCCCTTGGGAAAGATGGGAGCAGAGAAGTGGAGATCAGATATTCAGCATCTTTAGGAGTTTCCCAATCCAAAAGTGCCTGGCACTCTCAAGTACCTGCCTGAACCAGATTAAAATGTAATTAGGAAATATTTAACAAAATAAATAAAAATATAATAATACATTATGTTTTAAAGCTTTAAAAAAAAACATAGCATATAGTCAAACTTTAAAGAATTCAGAGAGGCAGTATGGCAACATGGATAAAGGACATCACCCCATATCCTGTCACTTGCCAAATCTTGTCATTTCTACCTACAAAATATCTTTCAAATTCAACCGCTTCTCTCCACTCACATGGTTACCATCCAAGTTCAGGCCATCATCACCTCTTTCCTGGACTATTAAGCTACTTAATAGTTCAAGCAATTGCTAAAGTGACTTTCCTGAAGGCGATCTGGATTGTTGGAGAGAGTTTCCAAACAAAGAAAAAATAAACCAGAATTGATCTAGAGCAGAAATATCTATAATATTAATGGATAGATTCTTCTGATAAATCTTACTTCATTCTGTGAAAACCCACTCCATTACTTTAACCACAATCCATTATAAAACCCCAGAGTCTTAAAAGTTGGAAAGGATTTCAGAGAGTGTTCTGGATGTCAGCTAGTAAAGAAGGAATCTTCCCCACAATATTCTTTAATAAGTGGTCACTCAGTCTTGCACTATAACTCCTAGTACAGGATCGTAAGATTCTCTTTAAGGTTGTTAGCAAACTTAGAAAGTCACTGAGTCTAACTCATTCATTTTGCACATGAGGAAACTGAGGTAGAGACGGAATAGTGAGTCTAAATTGGAACATAAGACATGAAATATATCTGTTGTATTTGGAGATTATACATAACGTTCTAGGGAGGGGCAAAATACAAGCCAAATTCGTGAAGGGATTTATGAAGTATGATGTGTGCATAATTATTTTATCTTAAAAAAAACTGCTCCAAGGAATCTGGGTAAAGGTAGAGGGTTGTTTTTCTGTAGTTAGCATAACTTCCTAACTATCCTACCAGACACAGGTGAGATAAACTCTCTACTTATTTTAACTACTTTTTCATATGGTCATCAAACACATTACTTGAGGGACTCCCTACATCACTGTACACAGAGAACTAAGGCCCAGAGAGGTGAATGAAATTCCCCAAAGTCACACAGATAAATAGAAGAGCCAAGATTCAAACCCCAGATCCTATGCCCTCAAATTCATGTTGCTTTTACACTATTCCCAGCTAGTAAGTATCTGAGGTCATATTTGAATATAGGAAGATAAGTCTTCCTGAGGCCAGGCCCAGTTCTCTATCCACTATACCACCTAGCTACCCCTCAGAATCTGATTTAGGAGGGACTTAAGATGTTTTCTAATCTAACCTGTCCCTGCCAAAGAATCTCTTCTATAAAAGTCCTAATAAATCATCATCCAGACTTCACTGGAAGACCTCAAGTGAGAGAAAACTCACTACTTCCCAAGGCAGATAGCTAAATGAGTAGAGCACTAGACCTAGATTCAGGAAGACCTGAGTTAAAATCTGGCCTCAGACACTTACTAGACGTATGACCACGGATCAGTCACTTAACCTTGGTTTGCCTCAGTATCCTCTACTATAAAATGGGTCTCATAGTAGCATCTATTTCCTACGGCTGTTGTAAGGATTAAGTGAGATAATATTCATAAAGTGCTCAGTACATATTAGGCACTATATAAGTGTTATTCCCTTCTCTGTCCACCCTATCAAACTCTTATATTATTCTAATTGTTGCAAAAAATTTTTAAAAGTTGTGTCTGAAATCAGCCTTACTGCCCCTTGTACACATTTTCCCCACAGTGTACGATCATAGGATCCTAAGGTTAGAGCTGTAAGATATCTTGCAGGCCAAGGAGTCTAACTCTTTCATTTTACAAGTGAACAAACTGAGGCACAGAGAAGTTAAGTGACTTGACAAGGGTCACACAACTAATAAGTGTATTAGGGGGGTGGCTAGGTGGTGCAGTGAATAGAGCACTGGCCCTGGAGTTAGAAGGACCTGAATTCAAATCCAGCCCCAGACACTTAACACAAAACTAGCTGTGTGACCTTGGGCAAGTCACGTCCCTAATTCCCCCCCCCCACAAAAAGCAAAAAATTACAATTAAAATAAAAAAATAAATGTATCAGGCAGCAATTCTGCCCAAACAGAAAAAAAAGTTGATTCTCTCTTCCATATAGCATACCTTGAGATACTTAAAAGGCAGCTCACCTCCCCACCCAAATAATCTCTTATACATACTAAGTGCTGCCAATTCCCTTTTATCATTTCAAGATCTTTCAATGTCCTAGTCATCCTTCCCTAGCCACTTTGTAAATTATCAAAGTCCTCCTAAATTGAAGTGCTTGTTACTGAGAAAAGGACCAGAGCAGAATACAGAAAGACTGTCACCCCATTCATCTTTTTACATAAAATAAAATCTTGTTAGCCTTTTTGGCTGCTATGTCAGTGTTGACTCATACTGAGCTTTTAGCCAACTAAAATCTCTAAATATTTTCCAGACAAACTTCTGTCTAGTCATGTCTCCTCCATTAACTCATGCATAAGACCTTACATTTATTCATCTGATTGGATTTGGCCCAATGTTCTAGCTTTTTGCAATCATTTTGGATAATTTCTGCCATCCAGTGTATCAGCTATCAATCCCAGCTTTGTACCATCTATAAATGTGAGAAAGCTACCATTTGTGCCTTCATCTAAGTCAGTGATCAAAATGTAACCAAAAAAAGCACAGAGTCAAGTACAGTGTGTTGATGGGAAGTCTACCTCCCTTCAAACTGATGCTGAACCATTAATGACTACTCACTGGATATGGTCACTCAATCAATTCCAAATCCATTTAACTTTGCTATCATTTAGCCCATAAGGAATTGTGTGGTTTGTATAAAGCACTATACAATATATTGGGATACAAAGGAAAAAAAGAATGATTCCTCCCATCAAAGAATTTGCATTCAGTTAGTGAGATGAAACATGAGTACCAAAAAGAATAACATAGGACAAGAAGTGAAAAGGGTAAGGTAGAAATGGAAAAAAAATGTATAGGAAGGTTTGAGATGGGAGAGAAGTAAGCTAAGGGACTTAGTGAACAGAGAACTGGATTTGAGATTAGTTGACTTGGGTTTGAATCCTACCTCAGTCAACTTAACTAGTTTTGTGATTCTGAGATAGATACTTCATATCTCTAAGACTCCACTACCCTATCTTTAAAAGAAGGAATAATAAAACATTATCTACCTAACAAGTTAGGCAAGAATTTTGCAAACTTCAAAATGACATAAAAATGTAAGCTGTTGATATTATTGTAAGCAAGGGAAAGATGGCTTTACATCATCGGGGAGATGAAAGATAGGAGATGGAATGTTGAGTTCTGGGAAGAACAAGTTGTTCCACTTAGGGCAGATAAGGAAGTAACATAAAAAAAAAAAAGATTCAGAATTAGATTGGAGGCAGATTGTGGAGGGCTTTAAGTGCCAAGTGAGGAGTTTATGTTTTATCTTAGGCATGATAGGGAGAAATCAAACATTTTTGTGAAAGGGAGAGTCATGGTCAGAACTGTACCTTAGTATATCATGAAACTTTATCAGATACTTTGCCAATATCTAGAGTCATCTACAGGCTGTATTGGCCGGCATAGCTAGAATAACACCAGGAAGTATCCATGCTGCTACATTAAGTGAATGGTCTTGACCATAAATGCTAAATTCGTGAAAACTTTCCTATAAATCAAAGGCATAAATATCATAGGATGATAGATTTAAAACTTGGGTTTCCCCTGAATATAGTTCATCCCAAGCCATCCCAAGGTAAAAAAAAAAAATTAAACCCTTTTATTTTACAGACAAGGAAACTAAGACCAAGAGAGATTAAGTGACTTCCCCAGGTTAATACAGCTAGTACATTTCTGAGGCAGAATTTGAACTCATGTCTTTTTGAGTCCAACATTGTGACATGTAGGTAATTCAGTATAGAGTAACACTGTCTCCTTCACCACCTAGCTTCCTTGGTCTTTACTATGTCCCCAAACTAAACACAAATGAATCACATTCTTTTTGCCACTACTTCCCTCCGTTAGGGGCAGCTAGGTGGCTTTTGGTCTTGCAGCCAGGAAGACCTGAACTCAACACTTGTCTCAGATACTAAATAGTATACTTAGTCTTTCTCAGTCTTTGTCAGTTTCCTCTTCTGTATGTAAAATAAAAGTAATGACACCTCCATCACAAGGTTGTCATGAGGATCAAATGAGATAATACATGTATATGATTTTGCAAACCTTAAAGTGTTATGTAAATGTTAGTTATCATTATTATCATTCATGTAGATAATTAAGAATTTATTCAGTGTTTCAAAATTATAATAACAAAACTTAGCCCTGAAGGGGAAAGATAGAAGGCACTCTTCCTTACTACTTTGCAAAACTAAGGGGCTATGGGTATAGAATACTGAATATAATGTCAGACTTTTCAATACATTGGTTGGCTTTGCTGAATTGTGTCTCTTTTCCTCTTTTTTATTCTTTATTTTAAGTGATAAATCTCTGGAAAGGGGAAGAGGGTACAGGATACATTTGGAAATATGGGTGATATAAAAACAAAAGATATCAATAATGTTTTTTAAAAAGTTTCCTCAGGAGCATAGTCTACCAGAAATAAAAATCATTTTGGCCTCATTTTCAGCAAAAATGTTCAGTTCTCCCTTTTTACAATTCCCGATCCAGAACTCTTCACCCTATAAACACACCAGAGATATTAACTCAATTAACCTGAAATCTAACTCCCTACATGAAGTCCCAGGCTCACAAGTGTGTTGTGTTGCAAAAGTTCATTTGGAAAGCACTAGTTTGGAAGGAACATCATATTTTCCAAATGAAACCCATTATGTAAGTGTTATAGAGTCTATTTGTAATGCAAAAGGACAGAAAACAACACTATTGTAAAACAAGTAATTAAAAGCGAAAAACTAAAATTGACCAGTACATAACTTTTTACTTTTCTTGACTGTTAATGGTCAGGGAAGTGTAGATCTATATAGAAAAATGAGGAAGGAGACAAAAAGCCTAAAGGAACCAACTTGAAGTTTTTCAGAAGGATGAAGGTTATTACTAAGAGCCTGCCATCTCCAACTGCAAAATCATGACCTACTCAGTCCCTTATCACCAAATGACCTAGAAATGTGAGGGCTACTATAACCAAAGGAGAGGAGGCACAGTTGCTAACAATCCTGGCCCCTCACAGGGATAGGGACAAAAGTGTTCCCAATACATCACCTTCTTTGTCTTCATTACCCATGACCTTCTTGGTCCCAAGATCAGTTTCTCATATGACTGATAAAAAAGGTAAGAAGTTTGAAGTGACTGTCCCCAGTGAATGCCATCCAACCAATTCAATTCACCAAGTATTTATAAAGTACCTACTATATCCCAGAGACCATATTAGTTGTTGGGAATGCAATGACCAAAAATTTTTAAAAAGAAATAGTTCCTATCCTCAAAGAGTTTGCATTCATGGGAAATGGGAGAGGGACCAACTTAGTAAACAGATACAAAATATATGCAAATAAATAGCAGGAGGAATCAGGAAAGCCCTCTTCTATAAGGTGACATTTGTCCTGAGCTTTGGAAAAATCGAGGAAATCACATGATAGTGATGAAGTTCATGATTGTAAGTTCTGTTTTGGATATGTTGAGTTTGAGATGCCTACAGGACTTAAAAAGAATTAATGGAATGTCCAGAATAAATAATTTCCCTCACCATAAAACATTCTCCTCTTTCATTACTATTAACTCACCCCTCACCTATTCTATAAAATAGTGCTTGCCTTGTCCCATAACTAGCAAACTTCTATTTCCCATTCCTCCAGTTTTTGTTATTCAGAATTGATATCTACCCAGGCAAAACTTTCTATACCCTGCTACCTCACTCTTGTACTCTCATCCTTATCCATATCAGCTTTTGCCTTTCCCAGTCCTATTCTTCTTTGCCTGATCCTTCCTCTGTATCCTCTAGTATCCCACTCCAGCATTAAGGAACTCTTCATCCTAGGCCCCTTCCTTTCACCTCCTTTCCATTTTTGGGAGTTCATGGAAATTTGGGTTTCCCCTGAATATAGTTCATCCCAAGCCATCCACTTTCCCTTGTGTTGGCCACTTCTTCTGTCATGCCTCTAACACTCCAGAAAAGGACAAGGAATATGAAGACTTCTTGATTCTAAAACTATTTCCATAATAGCCATCTACGGCCAACATTTACTCATTTGAGGTTCCCCTCCATTTATCTATATCACCTTGACAAGATCCTTATTGTTTTCTGTATACTGAATCAGGTCATTCTTTCTCCTTCCTCAAAGAATTTAAAAAATCATAGAATCACAGAATTCAAGGAACCTCAATAGTCATCCAGTATAGCCCATGCAAGAAAAAAAAAAATCCCTACTATAACATAATAACATATCCTCAAAGCAGTCATACAGGCTCTGCTTGAAGATCTCTAAGGAAGTGAAAACCTACAACTTCTTGAAGCTGATCATTGCGCTTTTTGATAACTCGTATCTCTAGGAAATTTTCCCTGACATGAGAGCTACATTTACCTCTTTGCAACTTCTACCAGTTGCTCCTGGGGACAAACAGTTCAAATCTATTCAAAAAAAAAGTCAAATAGTTCATACCCTATTGGAGTTCATGTTTTATGGAGTAGACACAAAATACACAAAGATAAATGAATATAAGATACATATGTATATGTGTATATATACATATACATGTATGTGTGTATGTATGTATGTATGTATAACAATGTACCTGGTGAGCCAGTCTTGTTCTGTATGGTAACTCCTTCCCTCATTCCTGAGAACTTCAGCATTCATGGTGAGGTTCTTTTCAATACTCTGGTTTTTCAGTTCAGCAATATTTTCAATTCTGATGACTTTCATCTCTCTATGGCAGTTACTCACAGTGTTGGTCATATCTTAGACCTTAAAATCCCCCCAAATACGTACAGTCTTCATCATACTGATAATTTCTCTTTCTCATAACAGCATCGTGTCCTCCCAACTCCACTCTTTCTGAACATCTTTTTGAACTCACTATGGCCTCAGTTACTTCCATCTCTCCCTGCTTCCCCTAATATACCAATTCCCTTCCACCTTTTCCCTCTCTTTTTTCAGACTTAATTCTGTGGTTAAACATTTGATCTATCTCTTTCACCATTGGTTCCTTTGTCCTCTTTTCCTTCAATTATTTATGCCCTGCCAACCCCCAGCTTTGTATCACCCATGCTGAATGCTTTCCCCACTTTGCACTTTTCCTAACCTGCATCGCCCTATTGGAGGAAGTTATACAACCTTACAACTGGTTCCACCACAAATTCATGTTATTCAACCTCAGCTGGGCACTTATTGGTATGTGACAATCCTTTTAATCTAGAGATCTAGTCTATTATCTATCATGCTTACAAGGCTGCTGTTCTAAACCTTTTCTGCTTTCCCTCTTTTCTTTCTCTCAGAAGATAACCTTTACCAAGATAAGTCAGACTACCCATAATAAGGTCACTAATTCCTTTCCTCTGTACCCTAAAATCACTCTGTATCGCCATTCATCCTCTCCACCTTTGTTATGGTCTCAAAGGTTGAAGCGTGCTTATATTTGTGCTCTCAATTCCATTTTGTTCCATCTCTTCAGGGAACATCATCATCATCATCATCAACTAACAGTTAGGTAACAGTTTTAAAATGCTTTACATATATCATTGTTGATTCTAACAACAACCCTGGGAAGTAGTGCTGTTATTATCCTCATTTTACAGATGAACACACTGAGGCAGGAAAAGGTTAAGAGTAAGTAAGTATCTGGGGCCAGATTTCAACCAAAGTCTTCCAAATCCTGTGCTCTCTCCACATTGCCACCTAGCTTACCTCTTAATAATCTCCCCTCTCTCTCATCTTAAAAAAAAATTAAATGTCTTATAAAATACAATATAGGGCATTAATGAGACCATCTAATAAACTTTCCGAGTTGCTGTTTACATTTGGGTTAATTTTATTGCATATGCAATCTAACTTTATTTGGCCTAATGAGAGCAGACATTCCTGGACAAAAGTCTATTCCTCTTCATACTCAGTAGCCAATAACCTTTGGCAAACAGTGGGGACCAGTCAGAATTTTCCCAGTAAGATGCACAACCAGCTCCATAGGAAGGGTTCCTCTGATTATTCCTACTACCACATAATGTATCATGACAGTTTTTCAGTCACTCCCTCTAAGTATTCATCAGGATTATTTGTTTATCCTTTCATTCAAATTCATTTCTCCTCTTTTATGGTCATAGCTGGTGTGTACTACATTCTGGTTCTGCTTTTCACTTTGTATCATTTCCCAAGTCTTTCCAGATTTATTTGTGTTCCTCACATTTGTCCGTCTTAATTGAATTATAGTATTCCATTACATGAATGTACCACAATTTATTTAACCATTCGTCTGTTAGACATTCAGATTGCTTCCAATTTTTTTATAGTTACATGTAACGCTGCTATGAATATCCCTGAGAAGATATTACTTTTTGTTCTTTTTATTAAAGTTTAAGCATAATTCAACAATGGAATGATTGCATCAAAAATTACGGTTATTTTTGCAACTTTTATTGTATATTGCTAGACCATAGCATCAAAAGGTTCTATAAAAGTTTGCATTTCTACCAACAATGAATGATTATTCCCATTTCTCCACAAATCTGTCAGTATTGACTTTCCTTTCAATTAATCATTGTTACACATCTGATTCATGGAAAATGGCACCTCCTAGTAGGTCAGGCCTGACTCAGGTCAGTCCAGAGCCCCAGGTTCAAGAATGAAATGAAAGAAGATATCCTGAGAAATATGAAAGTTAACAAAAGGAGACTTGCTTAGCCATAGTGGAGGCTATGGAGATGCAGGGAGAATAAAACATCAATTCATCTGAAAGTAGCTTTCATATGTTGGTATTTATAATGCTGCTGGTCTTCCAGTGAGAAGCGTAAGGTTTTGTAGCTAGGGTATCAGAAAACTCTATCAACTGAGCCAACTAAGTCTCCAGAAAAGTTTCGATATATTGTTATGTGAATTCATTTTTTTTGCCCCTATCCCTACCCCTACTGAACATTTTTTTAAATTAAAACACCTATAACAAATATGCATAGTACTGCAAAACAGTCACATTGACCATGTCCAAAAATATTTCTCTTTCTGTATTATAAATCTATCTCCTCTCCAAAAAGAGCTGGATAAGGTGTTCCATCTTCAATCCTCTGCACATTGTGGTTTATCATTTCATTAAACAGACTTCTAAAATATTTTCTTTTTTTTTCTTTAATTTTCTTTATTTTATTCTGAACTTAGGAAATAAAACAAGCATTTCCATAATGTAGTAGAATAGTTTTTAAAAGATGATTGCACATGAAACTGAAAATATAATATGTAGAACTTGCTATATCTTTTAAATATATAATTAATTTATCATGTAACTCTTTTTTTTCAACATTTTTTCTCATTGTAAAATTGGCTACCATTAGACACAAATTTGTATACATATGTAAAATCATTCTATACATATTTCTGTGAGATCTTTCTCTGGATGCAGATAGTGTCTTCCTTCATAGGTCCTTTGTAGTTAATTTGAGTATTTATAATGGTCAAAAGACTGTCACTCAAAGTTGTTAAAAAACAATGTTGCTGTTACTATATACAGCATTCTCTTAGTTCTATTGATTTCACTCTTCTTTATTTCATGCAAGTCTATCCATGTTTTTCTAAGATCATTGAACTCACTCATATATGAACAAAATCATATTTACAATTATATAAATAAAATAGATTTAAATAAAGTCTTTCAAAGTTGCTTTTCTCTATAATGTTATCATTCTAAAAACTGTTTTTTCTAGTTCTGCTCACTTTACTCTGCAAGAGTTCATAGTATCTTACCAATTTCCTCTAAAATTGTCAATTTTATCATTTCTTAAGATGGTAAAATATCCCATTACATTCATATACCATAATAATGTGTTTAGCCATTCCCCAGTGGATGGACAGCTCCTTATTTTCCTTTTTTTTTTTTTGCTACTATCAAAAAATTTCTATAAATATTTTTGTATTTAGGTCTTCATTGCCTCATACATATATACATACATACATACATACATACACACACACACACACATATATATATATATACATCATTGGGGTATATGTGATATTTCTGGGTCAAATGGTATGCAAAGTTTAATGACTTTTGGGGTATTATTCTAAATTGTTTTCCAGAATGACTGGGCCAACTCACACCTCCACAAACAGTGTATCAACAGCATTCCAAAGCTCCTCCAAAATTTGTCATTGTCAAGCTAATGGATGTAAGATGGAACCTCTTAAAATTGCTTTCATTTTAATTCCTTTGATTATTAGTGATTTGTAGAATTTTTTCATGTGGTTGTTGATAGCATGAATTTCTGCCATCGAGAACTATCTATTAATTTAATTCAACTAATTAACTCTCAGGGCATGACTCTTAGTCTTCTAAGTTGAAATACACTCTTTATGTATCTTGGCTTTAATAAATTTTTCAGAGAAACTTGCTGCAAAGATTCTTCCCAGCTACCTGTTTTCTTTCTAATATTATTTCCATTAGATTTGTTTGTGGAAAAACCTTTCAAATTTTGTATAATCAAAATTGTTCATTTTATCTTCTGTGATCTTTTCTCTTTCTTGTTTGGTCATGAACATTTTACCTATCCATAGATCTGAAAGATAATGTCTTCCTTTCTCCTTTAACTTACTTTTATGTCAAAATTGCCTCTCTATTTGAAATTTGTCTTGATAGATGCCATGTTGTTCTAAACCTAATTTCTGCCTGACAGCTTTCTAGTTTTACCAGAAAATTTTGTCAAATAGTGAGTCCTTAATCCAAAAAGTATGGTCTTTGGGTTTACGAACCTTATACTATTTTTTCTGTTCTACTGATTAGCCTCCACATATATTTAATGATTAATGCCTTGTAGAAGAGTTTGATATCTGCCAGTGTTAGATGATGTCTCTTTCAACTTTTTTTTATTACTTCTTTTGAGATGCTTGTTATTTTGTTCTTCAACATTAATTTCATTGTTCATTTCTCTAGTGTTGTAAAATAATGTTTTGGTAATTGGATTGATCTGGTAATGTTCAGTAAGCTAATTTAGGCAGTATTGTCATTTACATTATATTAGCTCAACCTACACATGAATAATTAACATTTCTTTAAGTAATTAGTTCTGTCTATGTATTTGGGTCTGTGTATATTCACCCATCCATCCATCCATCCATCCATCCATCCATCCATCCATCTGTCCATCCGTCCATCCATCTGTCCTTCCATCCATCTTTCTTTCTTTCTATCTATCTATCTATCTATCTATCTATCTATCTATCTATCTCTATCATCTATCTATCTATCTATCTACCTATCTATCTATCTATCTATCTGTCTGTCTATCTATATATCTGCCTATCTATCTGTCTACACATGATGTCTATATATCTATACACATATCTATCTATATATAATGTCTGTATATATATATATCTGTCAAAAATATGTATCTGTCTATACATGTAAATACATGTATAGAGAGACAGATACATAGATACATGGATAGATACTTAGATAGCTCTGCTATTTATAGCAGCTTTGTTTGTGGGGTCAAAGAATTGGAAACTAAGTGGAACAGCTGGCCATCAATTGGAGATTTGCTATAATTTATGGTATGTAAATGTGATGGAATACTATTGTACTGTAAGGAACAATTAAAGAAATGGTTTCAGAAAAAAAAGCATTTGGAGAACTTGTATGAACTGATGTAAGGTGTAATGAGCAGAATCAATGCAATGACATGGGAGGCAGCTAGGTGGTGCAGTGAATAGAGCGCTGGCCCTGGAGTCAGGAGGACCTGAGTTCAAATCCAGCCTCAGACACTTAACACAAAAAACTAGCCATGTGACCTTGGGTAAGTTACTTAATCCCAATTGTCCTACCTTCCTCCCTCCAAAAAGCAAAACAAAAACAAAAAACCAAAAATAAAATGATGCATATAGATGTAGTATATAAAATAACAATAATGTAGACTATCATCTTTGAAAGTCTTAGGAACTCAGATTAGCATAATGACCAACCACAATTCTAGTGGACAGTGGACTCATGATGAAGTCATCTACCCCCATTTAGTGATACAAAGGTGATGGACTCAGAGTACAGACTGAGACTCTGTTTTGGGGAGGTTTTTTGGTCATGGTCAATTCAGGAATTTGTTTCATTTGACTGTACATGTTTGTAATAGAGGCTTGTGTTTTTCTTGTTTTCTCAATGGAGTTGGGAAAGGGGGAAGCTGAGGAGGTTGGAGGGAAAGGGGCAGCTCTTTCCTTGGAGAAATAAAAGTAAAATCTGATTTAAAAATTAAAGACATGAATATTGGATTTTGTCAAAAGCCTTTTAAACATCTATTGATATAGTCATGTAGTTTTCATTATTTATGTTATTAACATAGATTTCTACTCATCCTTATAATGAATCATTTTTATATTCCTGAAATAAATCTAACCTGATCAAAATGTATAATCTTTCTTATATATTATTTTTGGCATATTTGTTAAGAATTTACTTTTAAAATTTTGTGTCAATGTTCAGTAGGGATATTGAACTATAATTTTATCTGTCTCTTCTTTTAGATACGAAGACTACATCTGTATCAATGAAAGAGATTAAAGAGATCTTTTCCCAATTTTTTGTTCAGTTTACTTAATACTAGAATTAGTTTTTCTTTAAACATTTTATAGAATTCACTTATAAAAACTATCTGGTCTTAAAGAGTTTGGGGGGGAACAGAGAGTTTATTTGTAGCTTCTTTTCCTTTTTTTTTCTGATTTGGGGTTATTTTATCTTTTTTTTTCTTTTGTTAACCTGGGTTTTTATATTTTTGTAATTACTCACCCATTTCCTCTAAGTTATCAGTTCTCTTAGCATACAAGTGAGTAAAATAGTTTCTCATACTTTCCTTAATTTGGCCAGTTGTTATGAATTTTCCTTTTCCAATTTTGATGTGAACAACTTGGTTGTACTCTCAAATCAGATCAATTAAATTTATCTATTAAAGTTTCAACTTTTATCATCAATTTTACACATTTTGCTTTCAATTTTATTAACTTCTTGATTTTTCAGAATTTATGCTTTGTTATGTAATAAAGTTTAAAAAATATTTTTCTAGCCTTTCTTTAGATGTGCATCTTATTGATTGATTTGTTCTTTCCTTTGTTGGAGAACATTTTTAGAGATAAATTTCCCTGTAGGGACTGATGTATCTGTATTCTATAAGATTTGGCATAGTATATTGTCTCATTATTATAATTTTTATAGAATTTGTTCTTCAACCCACCAGTTCTTTAGAATGAACATATTTCACCTACAATTAATCTTAATTGTTTTTTCAATGGCCCTCTACTGAGTGCATATTTAGTACATTGTGATTAGTAAATCTGGGCAGCTAAGTGGCATAGTGGATAGAGTACTGGGCCTGAAGTCAGGAAGACCTGAGTTCAAATCCAGCCTCAGACAGTGACTAACTGTGTGACCCAGGGCAAGCTACTTAACTCTGCTTGCCTCAGTTTCCTTATTTAGAGAAGGAAACGGCAAACCACTACATTATCTTTGCCAACAAAATCCAAAATGGGGTCACAGAGTCAGACATGGCTGAAACAACTAAACAACAATGAGATTAGTAAATGATGTGTATTGTTTCTAAGTGTTCACATTTTGGTAAAGTCTTTATGCCCCAATACATTGATATTGATTAATTATGGTGACTTTAAATATAGTAGTTTCTCTGCTTATTTCTCTGTCTCTTTTTTATTATGTCTATAATGTTATAGTCTTATCTGAAATAATTATTTTTACCCTTGCTTTTTAAATTTAAATTGAAGCATAATAAATTTTGCTCCAGCCCATCATCTTAACTATATGTTAATCATTATGTTTCAAGTGTTTATTATAAATAACATATTGTAGAATGTTTTTTTCTGATCAATTTTGCTATCGTCTTCTGTTTTGTGTGACTTCATCTCATTGACATTCACTTTTTTGATCGTTCTTAATGTTATATATTTTATTTATTGCTATATGTTTCTCTTCATTCTGTCTTGTACTTTTTTTCCCCTCTGTTCCCACCCATTCTTTACAGATAAGAAAGGAATAATAGAGAGAGTTTGCCGAATACTTGTGATCTATAAATATAATAGCCTATTCATGCTCTGTCGCCCCCTTTTCTTGTGCTTGTTCCATCTCTGAAGTCAGGTTTTTTTTTTTTAATCTTTTGTTCCATTTTTTTATCTGCCTTTCTTGTTCTGCAGTTGTAGCTTCTTTTGCTTATGACTATTCCCTTACCTAGTTATTCTTCCTCTTAAACCAATCTAATGTCCTCTCCTCTGCCTATCACCTTCTATTTCTCTTTTGAATTTAATACATATCTGTACCATGATCTATATGTGTTTCTGTGTATAATTGTGTCCATCTTCTTATATCCAGTTCAGATGAAAGTAAAGGTCATGGGTTATGCATTTTTCTACTCTGCCCTCAGTGTATAAGTACTCTTTATCTTATGAACCTCAATTATACTATATTACATTTTGAAGCTTTATTAAGGGTGTTTATAGGGGAATCTGGTCTCCTGTAAGTCCAAAATGGCACCAACTCAGAACTTTCAGTATCTTAAAACTAGCCTAGTGTGAGTGGGTCACAGACTTAGGATATTATTCCTTTCCTACACCTCAAAGTTGTTTTAATTTGTGTCTATGATAGTTGGTGAGCCTGATAATTTTTTCCGATTTGAAAATTTTCTGTTTATATATCTTGATCTATTGCAGATGAGCAGTTATTACTATAACTTTTTAATAGACCCTTACATATTTTATGTCAAGTTTTTATCTGTAATATTTGTTGTATTTTTTCCATTCTTTTTCTCAAATATTTTCCTTTTAAAGATTTTTTTTATTTGAATGTAATCAAGCATAACTATCTTGTCCCTAATAATTACATTTGTTGAACGGAATAGGCTTCCTTACACAATTAAGATGTCTTGTTCCTTTTTCTTCTGCATTTTTATTAGTTCATTTTGAAATGTTAAAATCTGTCTTATAACTGGAAATTACTGGAGCATATGATGAAAATATGTAGGCAAATCACTTTTGCAACAAATTACCAATAAGTTTTCCCAGGTACCATAAACTGTTATATCTTAGTTGGAGAAAAGAAGGAGCCTTTTAAGGGGATAGGTTCTCCTCTTGCCATCTGCCTTGATAGCTTTCAATAATCTGGAAGAAGGAAAATAAACAAGATGGTAATTCCTTTTTATTTTACATACTAAAAAGTATTCCAGAAATGGAATGGTATGGGTCTGCCATTCACAAATTCAGATTCCCATAAAGCATGGAGGGTTTTCAGAGTCTTAGTTGCTTCAGCCTCTCCTTTCAAAAAAGAAAAAAAAAATGGAGCAATTGATGGCCAACCTTCTAGGCTCTTTGAGGGCAGGGGCCTTCTTTTTTTTGTCTTTATATCTTCAGTATCTAGCAAAATTGGTGACACAGACAAGATGTTTTGTGAATACTAGTTAATTGACTAATTGATGGGAATGAACCTCAATCAAATTAGGTCAGGAAGGCCTCAGACAACAGATACATAACTAACAGCTATGCTGACAATTCTAGTTTGGGTGTACACATAAGAGCTAGTTCTCCATCGCTATTACCTTTAAGAACTCAGGATCACTGTACCACAAGTCAT
>CM053581.1:156533742-156577425 GCA_028627135.1 Pseudochirops cupreus
GGATAACACAAGACTTAGCAGCTTCTACATTAAGGGATCTAAGGGCTTGGAATATGATAGTCAAAGGAGCTAGGATTAAAACCAAGAATCACCTACCCAGCAAAACTGAGTATAATGCTTCAGGGAAAAATATGGTCATTCAATGAAATAGAGGATTTTCAAGCATTCTTGATGAAAAAAACCAGAGCTAAACAGAAAATTTGAATTTCAAATACAAGAAGCAAGAGAAGCATGAGAAGGTAAACAGAAAAAGAAATCATAAGGAACTTATTAAAGTCGAACTATTTATATTCCTACATGGAAAAATGATAATTGTAAGTCATTTGAGGATAGCTGAAAGGAATATATATATATATATATGTCTACATACATATATATGTATAAGAGGCTGTATGTGTGTACAAATATATATGTGAGTGTGTGCATATGCATGTACATGTATACATAGACAGAGGGCACAGGATAAGTTGAATATGAAGGGATGATATCCAAAAAAAACAAAATTAAGGGGTGAGAGAGGAATATATTTAGAAGAGAAAGGGAGAGATAAATTAGGGCAGCAATTCTCAACCTGTGGGTCGCAACCCCTTTGGGGGTCAAATGACCCTTTCACCAGGGTCACAGGGGTCGCCTAAGACCATCAGAAAACACATTTCCGATGGTCTTAGGAACCGAGACACCACTCCTCTATCCGTCTCCAGGCAGGTCCACCCACATGCAGATATGCCCACATACGAGCATTAAAGGATAGCGGCATTAGGAAGGTTGAGAACCACTGGATTAGGGTAAATTATCTCATATAAAAGAGGCAAGAAAAAACTGTTACAATGGAGGGGAAGAGCAGGAAAGTGAAAGGGAATAGGTCAACCTTACTTTCATTGAATTTGGCTTAAGGAGAGAATAACATACACAGTCAATTGGGTATTGGAAAATAGGGGCAAAGGGCATAAGTGGGGGAATGATTGAAGGGAGGGAAGATTAGGGGAGAGGGTAGTTAGAAGCAAACATTTTTGAAAATGGACAGGGCCAAAGGAGAAAACAGAATAAGTGGGAAGTGGGATAGGATAGAGGGAATTATAGTTAGTCTTTTACAATATAACTACTATGGAAATGTTTTGTGTAACTACACATGTACAACCTATATTGAATTACTTACCTTCCCAGGGGGTTGGGTGAGGAGGGAAGAAGAGAAAAAAACCTGGAACTCAAAGTTTTAAAAACAAATGTTTAAAATAAAGTTAGGGGTGGGGGTTGGTGAGGGAGGATAAATGAGAGAACAGATTGGGGAAAGGGGTATTCAATAGGCTTACTATTTTGGGATGGGGGTAGGGGAAAGATGGGGAAAAAATTTGTAACTCAAAATCTTGTGGAAATAAATGTTGCAAACTAAAAATAAATAAATAAATTGGGAGAAAAAGAAGAAAGAGAAGATATCAATAAAAACATTTTTTAAAAATCATTATACATATTTATATACATCTTTAATTTTAATTCTTCATAGAAATACATACATATATCATTTCATATGCTTGATTTAAGATTCAAAAGCACATATTTACAGATAATTTTCCTAACTGGTTATAAAATAATTCACAAATGACTAGTCTTCCTAGCATGATAGTCACATCTTTATATTTATTTATTTTGGTAAAGAAAAGAGAAATGAATAATGCTTAATCCAGTGAAACATAATTGGCTGGAAAAATGCCAGTTTGACTTTCAAGTCTTCCTTCCCACCAATCAAAATGTGAATTCGTTTTGGATATTACAGTGATCCGGTCTCCAGCTTTGAATTTCAAATCTCCTGGCTGCTGCCCTTCAAAAGAATACAGTGCTGTCACTTGTACTGGCTGACTTGAACTACCTAAAATGAGGAGGAAAAAAAACCAGATATTTTTGTTTTTTGTGAGAGGAGGAAAGGAGTAACTAAAAGATTCATTTTGTAGTCATAGTTTAGAATTCTTCTGCTCTACACTCATCAATTAACTGCCTTTGAAGCTTTTTCCTTTAATAGTATTCTTTGGTTTTAGTATCATTCTTCCCCATTATGGTCAAACTAATACTTACTTTTCTGAGCACGCAAAGAAGACAACACATTCTCTATGGAGAGAAAAAAAAGGTTTGTGGACAAGTCGTCACTCATTTGGAGTCCCAGAATTTACTATTAGTACATAACAAAATTAACCCTAATCAAAATTCTCCAATAACTTAGAATATGGTCTTTGAGAACTACTATGGCTGAAAATTCATCCAGCAACTCTCCCCTAAGTCCTTCACAGTCTGGCTCAAAACTACCTTTGCAAACTTATTTTGCATTATTTTGTTGTTTGTTGTAACAGGCATTTGGACGGGATGAGATGACATAATTTATTCTCTTGATGAATGTGTTGGGCTTTGTGGTTTCTCCCCTCTGCCCAGTTCAAGGAGATACAAAACAAAATGAGAGGGCAGGAGGTAGCACAGGAGGATTTTGAATAGATTTGCACTTGGAGTTTGGGGAGACATGGACTGTATAGATGGATGGTTGGATGGATGGATAGATGTCAGAGGCAAAGAATGGTGTACCCAGGCTTCAAAATGACAATCAGGATTCTCTTCCACCATATGCAGACGAGACAGTGGTAGACAAGCTCAGTAATTTGTGGACATTTCCCTGGTTAAGCATCCAGGCAGCTTGGTGGAATGTCTCCTCTTCCACCTTTCCTTCCCTTTCTATTTGAAAGGATGAAGGTTTAAATCCAAAGTTCCTTGTCTCCTAAGCCTTTTCTTATCATTCCAATAGTATAGCAATCTAATTTTTTTTTCAGGTAAGAGATGCAATCAATCTTGTGTGTGTGTGTGTGTGTGTGTGTGTGTGTGTGTGTGTGTGTGTGTATGTCTTTAGTTACATTCAGAGAATGCGATCGAGAAAGTCTTTGGCTATTGGACTAAATATAAATGAATTGGATCCAAGATAGAGATAGAGAACATTTGAGGACTTGATGAACTATTATAATTTTATTAATAATCAGTATTAAAAATGCCTTCTCTTAACATCTCCAAATTAGGGGCAGCTAGGAAGCACAGTAGATAGAGCACTGACCCTGATGTCAGGAGGACCTAAGTTCAAATCCCACCTCAGACACTTGACACTTATTAGTTGTGTGACTGTGGCAAGTCACTTAATCCCGATGGCCTCACCAAAAAAAAAAATTTCCAAACGAGCAGTGAAAAGAATACCTATAGATTTGGCTCCTTTCCTTTGGACTTAAGTGAGTCATTGTTCAAAGATCTAGCAGATGATTTGAATGTGGCTACTTGGGGCTAATATCCAGTGAAAATAGAAGGTTGTGTCTAGAGAAGAAATTCCACTCAAATCCAAACCCCTGGGTGGAGACAAGTATAGTTTGGGAGGATTCAAATGTATAATACATATATTATAAAGACTAGCTAGCATTTAATTTCTCCTGGAAGTCAAGGGAAGGTATACCAACCACTAGAACAATCCCAGTTGTTCAGAAGAAATTAAAGGCTTAAAGCAGCTTCATTTCCTTGGTGTATATTGGAGAAGTCAAGTCCTACCTTCACATGACATTTTGACCCCTAGCAGTGACCAAGAAAGGGCTAGTGGACAGATTACTGCGTTTGAAGTGTAGGGAAAACTTGGTCATTCTCAGTTCACCACTCATTCACAGTTAATCCACATATTAATCAATTGCAAGGTCTTGTTTCTACCTTCACAACCTTTTATATATGTCTTCTTCACTATATTCACATAACTGTTATGCTCATACAAGCCTTCATCATGACTCATCTGGACTATAACAATACTTTTCAGACTGTTCCTTCTGTTTCAATTCTTTTCCTGCTCTACTCTGTCTGTCATTTAGCAGCTGAAGTGATTTTTCTGAAACACAAATTTGAGGATGCCCACCCCCTTTCTACTGAAATTCCAGTCGTTCTCTATTATCTCCAGGATCAAATATTTGCCTGTTTGGCATTTAAAGCCCCTTTAAAAAACTTTTAAAACTTAGCTCTTAGACCTTTTCTATTTTTCTTATATTTTACTCTCCTCCATGTATTCTATGATCTAGTGACCCAGACCTTTTTTTCTGTTCCTTACACATGGTACTTTATTTCCTAATTCAATCTCTTTTCATTGGCTGTCTCCCATGCTTGGAATGTTTTCCCTTCTTACCTTCACCCTCTTGGTGCAGGTCATAGTGAATTTAGAGCTCAGAGGGGAAGCAGTGTGTTACAGTGTTTTGGATTCAGAGGACTTGGGCTCAAATTCTGCCTCAGTGACATTGGGAAAGTCATTTAATCTTTAAGATTAAATGTTTGGGACCTCAGTTTCCTCATCTGTAAAATGACTAGATTAGATTAGACTGATCCCTCAGATTCCTTTCAGGTCTTAATCTATAATCTAATGAACTAATGACACATTACTCTTTATTTCAAGAGTGTGATCAGCATAAGAAGTTGCTTGTGGTCAGTCCTCCTTCTCCCCCATCCCTACCCTTAATTCATTATTGGTGGGAATTTTATGGCTATTCTATGTTCATTTTACCTATATATGTAAAACATTATTTAGACTAAGGGTGATGGAAAGTATAAGAAGTCTGCCTCATGGGAAATGACTAAAGGAATGGAGTCTAAATTAACCAGGATGATAGAAATCATAGAAGAAAATTGGATAAAAACTGAAGAGATCCTCTTGATATTATCTCTATATCTATCTGAAGATAAAGTTCTGGAGATGATAAATTATTCACTTCTTTAATCTAATTGCCACCTAAGCAATATGTCCCATTCCATTTTAGCTTCTCTGCTTGTAATAGATTTGAGTGATCCTTTAGACAATTTGCCAATCTTACCATTTTATTCAAGGTTAATTAAAATAGCTTATTTTTCTTTGCCTAAGTCATGGCTAGCCTTAATGAGACACAGAGTCAAATTCCAATCAGTATATTCTGATTGGCAAGGTTGCCCAGCAGCATAGATTAGTGAGCCTGGGTCCCAAGGTGTATTTGATTTTCATTAACTCCTAGAAGGGAATTTACTTCCTTGAGGGACTCTGCTTAATTTAGCCCACGTGTAAACTTGTACATGCTTTGTTTATGGAGTCAAATGTTAGATGAAATATTGCAAGAACCTCACCAATCAACATAGTAAGAAGAGTAGAGAATTACTAGCCTAAACTAATATTCTGGTTCACTGTGGTTTAAACTAATTAAAGTTTCCCAGGGAATAAACCCTTGCACAGACACCCTTCCTAACACAAACATGCTGGCTGAAATCTCAATTGCCACATACAACACTTAGAAAAAGGTCTTGTTAAAAATAACAATAATAATAAAATCATAGTATCATGTATTTAGAGCTGGGAGTCCTACTGAGAGGTAATTTAGTTAAACCTCCTCTTTTTACAAATAAAGGAAACCAAGACCTGGACACTGGCCTAAGAACACATAAGTATTAAGTATCAAGACTAAGACTTTGAATCCTATGTATTTTATGTTATTGGACATATTTTTCTGAGGAGTCCATAGGCTTCACCAGGCTGCCAAAAGAGTCCATGACATAAAAAAAGGGGGAAAAAAGCCTCTGAAATAGCCATTACAAGCCCTGGTATACTAAATCCTAAACATTATTCTGTAACAATTACTAAGTCTATTATTCAGAATCTACCTTAACTTACATATTACACATAATACAATTACACATAATTCTAATACCTTTGAAATCCAAATTCTTAAACTGAAGACTACAAACAATAAATCTACCAGAAGTAGATAAGAGAAAGAAAAACAAAAGTACATGTATATCTTAACTGAAAACAAAACAAAACAAAATGCATCACTTTCGTAGCAAAATTCTTAAAGGTTGAAAGAATTTACTTGCCATGGAGAAATCATGACAAAAAAAGACTTTATGCAATAGGACTCTCTATGGAGTTTGTTTCTGAATGTGAGAGATATAAAGAAATATTTTCATTTATGGTATGTATGTGTTTGTGTGTATTTCCATAATGGAATAAATAAAATTCACTGGTGCTAAAAACCCAATACCAATTTTTTTTAGCAAATGTTTCACAGAAGCACAGAACTTCAGAGTTAGAAGGGTCCTCAGTGGCCATCTAGACTAATGGTGTCAAACTAATGGGGGCCATTAAACTGTGCATAACAATCCCTGTGGTCCATATATTGACTTAGAAAACTGCTATTAAAATTATGTATGTTTTACCTCCTATTAACATTATATTTGTTTTATTATACTTTTATTTATTTTGTTAAGTATTTTACAATTACATTTTAAACTAGTTTGGACCACATTGAGTAATATTGTTTTGTGAGCCATAAGACGTTTGATATCTCTCATCTAAATAAACATATACCTACAAAAGAATTTCCACTACAAACTATCTAAAAAGTTGTTGGTTTAGCCTTCACTTGAAGACCAGGAAGCAGAAGAGAATGAGAGACAACGCACTCTGCATCCAGATACTATACCGCTAATTGTTAGTAAATCTTCCTTCCTTCCTAAGAAGATCAAGCCAAAATAAGCCTCTTTGCAATTTTTGACAACTGTTCCTTATTCTGGCCTTTGGGGATAAACAGAACAAGTTTAATCCCTCTGCCATGTGACAGCCCCTTAAATGTTTAAAGACAAATATCATGTGATCCCCTAAATCTTCTATTCACTAAGCACTGTCTCTTCAGTTCCCTTCACCCTCTCCTCATTTGTCATTCATTATCCCTTGGCTCTTCCCAGTCCTGGTCATTATCTTTGACACCCTTCACTTTGTCAATGTAATTTCTAAAATATAGCACTCACAACTGAACATAGTGCTCCAGTAATTTCTACCCTCATGCAGGACAGGACCTAACAGAGTACTTGGTACACAGCAGGGGATTAATAAATACTTATTGATAGACTGATTGGTTGCATTGCCTCTCAATGTGTTGGAACAAGTTCATTTAATTCTCTTCATTTGCCAGAGCACATTTTAATTTGTAATCAAAATGTGCTTGTAAGCATATCAGTTCCATCTCTTTCTGGTTAGGAATTCTCTAGAAACCAAGTTTTAAAGATCACTATCCAGGAGATAACTTCTGAATACTACAACTATCACCTGAGCTCCATTGGAATAAATAACAATCTCTCTGTTCTCTGGTATTGTGGCATAGTCGTATAATTGTTGCTGGTACAGGTGTGTGTGTGTGTGTGTGTGTGTGTGTGTGTGTGAGTGTGTGTGTGTGTGTGTGTGTGTGTGTGTGTGTGTGTGTGCTTTTTCCTCATTTTCCCCAAATAATAAATGTTAGCAGATTAACACCAGCTTTTGTTTCATTAAGTATTGTTCAATATAAGGTAAATATATCTTAAGGTATAGAAAACATAAAGAAAGTCACTCAAAACCATTCTTAACACATGCAACAGGAAAAAATAATAATAATATAATAACTAATATTTATATCATGCTTACTGCGTGCCCGAAACTGTGCTAAATGCTTCACAATTATTATCTCATTTGATCCTCACAATAATCTTAGGACAAAGTTCCTATTATTTCCATTTTACCAATGAGGAAACAGAGGCAAAGAGAGCTTAAGTGACTTGCTCAGGGTCAAAAAGCTAATAACTGACTGAAGCCAGATTTGAATTCAGGTTGTCCTGACTCCAAGCCTAGCACTCCATCCACACTGTGTCACCAAAATCTCTCAATAGATATATTAGCATTATTTTAAATGGGAAATTGTTTATTTACCAACAGTGTCCTGAAAACATGGAAGTTCGGGATAAAGCTTATGGGCCTTTCTGTTACCTATAGAGAAAATAAATGTACAAAGCAAGTTAGTTTACCATATGTAGACTGAAAGGAAAGCATTTGGCTACAGGCTCAGTATGAACAGTATAAATGCAGGTCCTCTGACTTTATTGAAGCAAATGCTTTAAAAGCATAGCAACACAGTGCAACTTCAAGGTTCAACTTGAATCTAGTCCCAATAATGAGTCACAGAAATGAGGCAGATAACAAATGTTGATGACTTTGGGGGGCAAACCTAAAAATATAAGAGGATGCCTTATGGTTTTCTAGAAACATATAATAATCAGAAAATTGGATGCATAGAACCATGAAGTAACAATGGTATTGAGGACAAAGACTATAATAAATCACAGTAAGTGGCACTGAGGGAACAAAACGAGATGCCCATTAAAAAGAAATGTGGAATCGAAGAAGTTAATTTTGATGAAGAGAAGATTAAGGGAGAGAAAGTGAGGAGAAAGGAGGGGAAGATAGGAAAAGAAATCACAATTTCAAAGTTGGAATGTACCTCGGAGATCATCTAGTCTGATTTATACTTGAATAGAAATACCCTCTGTAATATCCCTGAAAAGTGGTCATCTAGATTTAACTTGAAAAATTCCTGTGCAGTACAGTAATCCATTTTATTTTAAACAAGGTCTAATGTTTGAGGAATTTCTTTCCCAAAAAATATTGGTTCACATAACAGGTTCACATCTTTTGTGGACATTACCAAGATAAATGAGAAAAGCCATATCACCAAGACACTAAGTGAGATGCTACATCATATGAGTGAGAGTAGATACATCTAGCCATATCCATAAAATAATATCAATGGAAAATGTGTGTGTTAGATACAAATTTCCTTTTTTCTCTCAGAAATTCTCCAGCATGATCCTAAGAACTGATCAAAGTGTCTTAATTTCTCAGACTTTTTTTAAAAATGTAATTACCTTTGAATTACAGCAACCTAATTTACCTTGTGAATCTGAGTTTGGCTGGGGAGATGCAGGTGGTATTTTTGGCCTGGAGGATGGTCTGACAGGTATGTCTTTAGCCTGCGAAGGAGAAAAGTACACTATTATAAAATGTGGGTTTGGCTTGTGAGTATATTAAACCTTTTCCTCAAAATGGTTGTACAAAGGGCCTAGAAGAAGGACAAATAATTCATTAGCCATGGTCCCTTAGTAGGTTTATGGCTCTAGAGCACTGGAGGAGAAAGTCATGTTTTCCTAATTCTAAAAGCTAGCTTTTACCAAGTACAATTCTATCACTGAAATGTACAATTTCAGGCAAACTGCTTTCATCTCTGCTTGTAGCTCTTTACATTTTTCTATTTTAAAATTTTAAAATAATGCAAAATACCATACTATTTTTTAAAGATAGAGATGTGTTTCCCAATTTTGCCTTGTCAAAGGAAAGCATTTTCTAACTATGTCTATCCTTAGATCTTTTATTTTTCCAGAGGAAATGTCATCCTGGTATGACATTTTTACAAGGAATTTATGTAAATGACATTAATAAGGGAAATTTATTCCACTCTTAAGAATTCCATGCCAAGGGACAGAAACCTCCAGCAAATAGAAATTTCCTATTGGGGTGGATTAAAGCAGTAGGAAAAAGCAAATTTCATACATGCCTTCCTCTGTTCTCTTGCTTCTTTCCTTTCATTAATTCGTTGCTCTTCGTTTTCATATTTTTCAGTAAATGAATTAAGAATTTCATAAAGATCTTCTGCTTGAGCTGGCTGTGGCATGTCTCCAAATAAAATGTCACTGGCACGAACATCCTGACAGTAAAACCTAACAAGGAAAATCAGAGAATAAAAGATTTCTTGGACACCCTTAGAATTGCAGCTTTGGTCAAAAATATCTTTCTTTTGTACAGTGCTGCCTAGGATACACAATTTCTCTGAAGAAGGTCTGTGAACTGAGGGTAGAGCCAAAATGGCAGAGTAAAGGCAGGGACTTACCTGAGCTCTCCCCCAAACCCCTCCAAATACCTTAAAATAATGACTCTAAACAAATTCTAGAGTGGCAGAACCCACAAAAAAATGAAACAATTTCCCAGTCCAAGATAACTTAGGTCAGCAGGAAAGGTCTGGTGAGACAGGAGTGCAGTTCAGCTCAGGCCAAACCAGTGCAGACCCAGCCACAGCAAATCAGGAGCAGGATTTGAGGTGACCGAATCAGTTATAGCAGTGGTGGTTGCCAGACCTCTCAGCCCACAGACAACAAAGACAACTGGTCAGAAGAAGATTACAGTTAGGACTCTGTTGCATTGCCTATACTTGTATCTAGGTCACAGTCCTGAGTTTTAGTCCCACTGCGAGGAGGATCACTAGCACAGCAGAGCTTGTAGCCACAGGAGAGCAAGGACCCTCATCACAGTTCCAGGATGGAAAAGAGTGTCACACAGTACAGAAGAGTAGTAAATGTGCCTCTCTCGGGATAATACCACCTTGGAAGGGCCAAAAACTGAAAACAGCAGCACTAAAAACCTAAAGTTTGGGACAGTGCCCCCTCTACAGTATCCCCACTTTAGCAAAGAGTTAAAAGTCAATAAAATTACTATGGTGACAAGGAAAATCAAAACACATTCAGAAGAAGGAAAAAAGTCACAATTCCTGCATCCAAAGTGTCAAAGAAAAATATGGATTGGTCTCAGGCCATGGAAGATCACAAAAAGTATTTTAAAAATCAAGCAAAAGAAGAAGAGGAAAAACTGGAGGAAAATATGAATGATACAGGAAAATCATGAAAAAAGAGTCAATAGCTTGGTTAAAAAAAAAAGGCACCAAAAAATACTGAAGAAAAGAACACCTTAAAAAAATAGAATAGACTAAATGGTAAAAGAGGTCCAAAAAGCCAAGGAGAAGAATACTTTAAAAAGCAGAATTGACCAAATGGAAAATGATATGCAAAAATTCAATGAAAAGAAGAACTCCTTAAAAAGTAGAATTGTAGGGAGCAGAGACAAGATGGCGTAGAAGCAACAAGGTTCCACAGCTCCCACATAGCCACTTCAAATACCCATAAAATATGACTCTAAACAAATTTTAGAGCTCCAAAACTCACAAAATTACAGAAAAGCACAACTCCTGCTGAAGGCAGCTCAGCAGGAAGGGCTCATCGCAGCACGCTGGGAGCTGAAACCAGCCCAGCCTGAAACCGTGGCTTGGCCCTGGGTGGCCAGGATGAGCCACAGCTGAAGCCTTCAGGAGAGTAGATCAGCGGCAGCTGTGGCAGTTTCCAGAATTATCAAGCCATCAGACACAAGGACAAAGTGAAAGATCAATGGAACTCGGCTAAATTTGGGGGAGAAAAGCGGTCCAGCCAAAATGCCTCCAGGGCAAGGAAGTGGCAGAAGAGGTGGCCAAGCGATCATTCAGAGGCTAAGTGCTCTTGCCTTGAGCTGCCTGGATCAGGATCAGATCTTGGGTGGTGGTTCTAGGGTGCATTTTCAGTGAGCCAAAGCAGGTGGGAACTGTAAAAAAATGGTGGCCTCCCAATAGCTCTGGCAGCTGTAAAAACCCCAGCGATTTGGGACAGAGCTCTCTCCTCTGGAAGCAGAATTCCACAGAGCTAAAAAAAAAAATCAAGTAATTGAATGAGCAGGCAAAGGAAGCAAAGTAAGAACAGCAACCGAACTTTAGATTCCTTCTTTGGGGAGAAAAAAGATTAAAGCATGGAACAGGAGGAAGACAACACAGTCAGAACCCCCACGCCAAAAGCTTCCAAGAAACATGAAGACTGCCTACAAGCCATAGAGCAGCTTAAGATGGATTTTGAAAACCAAGTAAGTAGAGGGAAAAAAAAAAGTAGAATTGTACAATGGAAAAGGAGATACAAAAGCTCAATGAAGAAAATAATTCCTTAAAAGTTAGAATTGGGCAAGTGGAAGCTAATGACTTTATGAGACATCAAGAAACAATCAAACAAAATCCCCAAAGAGATAAAAAATCAAAAGGAAAAGGACCACATACCTTTGTATATATACAAAAATATTTATAGCAACTCTTTTCTGGAGGTAAAGAATGAAAAAATAGAAGAAAAAGAAAGTCTCTGGATTGACAATATAATGAATAGAAAACAATTATGATTTCTTCAGATATAAATGTTCCCTACACTCTAGTTTTATATATTTTAAGCAAATAAACCCTTCTTAATTATGCCTTATCTGTACAGAAAACTTTAAATCAATTAAAGAGACTACTTCATACAAATTTGTATGCTAACTGCTCAATTGTGTCTTACAAATAGAAGGTGCTCAATGAATATTTACTGAATTAACTGAAGTGTTAAACACTTCCTTTAGCAACTGCAATTTAAGAACAAAAAAGCTTGTTTTTTCAGCATATAAAGAAAGTAGATGATTGGAAAGAAAAAAATTTCTTTAGGTAAGACTTTGACACTTCAAGTAATCAAAAATGTGCAAAATCGTCCTCTAAATGCAAGCAAAGACACTTTGTTCTTCTTTATCTCATTTGGAAAGAGATATCTTGACTTATTGGTGTAGCTTTGTATTTCTAGATCTATGTCAAAGAATGGTGAGAGTAGAAATTTCCTTTCCTCCTTTTCTCAGTAAGAAAACTAAAATGCATATCTTTTATTCAGATAAGTACTTTTTAAAAAATCGCATTAAAGAAAAGTTTTTCTATCACTATTTTTACTGTTTTAAAAACATATAAATACATAATGTATCTCATCAAAGGTTCTTCCTTTTTCTAGCACTTCTTAAAATTTTTTGATGATGATCTATTATGATAATATAAGTATTTGTCTAGAACAAACGCAACCTTGCATTCTAAGTAAAAATATTTCCAACTAAATCATACTTTTTTATATTGCTATGTTTTATTTCCCATTATTTTATTTAATTAAAAAAATAATTAATGTAAAGATAAAAGCCTGCTATAGGGCATTTCTGGATGGGGAAACTCCCTTTACAAAAGCAAGCTAGCAGTATCTCTACAACTTAGTTTTACAGAATTTCCTAGAGCACTCACAGGTTAAACGATTTGCCCAAGGTCATATAGATAGTTTACATTAGACATAGGACTTGAACACAGGTCTTCCTGATTCTGAGGCCAGTTCTTTATCCACTATACCATAATGAATTAACATAAATTAACTTTTGTTGGTTTAAGGATAAAGTAATTCTTAAATTCTTTCTGGACTAAAGCATGGGAATTTTTATTAAATTTCCATCTCTATTTAAACAGAAGTAAATTCCCTACCTGTTCCATTTGATTCACTCCACAGACCTACTAAACAAGGTTGGTTCCCAGTGTTCCATTTCAATTTATAAATTCTATCTTGTCATTCTTTTTTTTTTTTGGAGGGAGCAAGGCAATTGGGGTTAAGTGAGTTGCCCAAAGTCACAAAGCTAGTAAGTATGAAGTATCTGAGGCTGGATTTGAACTCAGGTCCTCTGACACAAGGGGGAGCAGAATGCTCTATTCACTGTACCATCTAGCTGCCCCAGTCTTGTTATTCTTTATGTTAGATTTGTCGCATTCTATTAGTGAAGTTGAAGTCTCCCACTATTATTGTTTTTCTACCCAAATCTTTTTTTTTTCCATTTAATCAATTTGTCCTTTAAAAATTTAGTTGATGATTCAACCATTCTTCATAGCAATTTGGAAGTATGCCCAAAGGACTATAAAACCATGCATACCTTTGACTTAGCAATACCACTAGTAGATCTGCATCTCAATAAAGTTAAAAAAACAAAAAACAAAAGGAAAAGGACCATATAGTTTTGTATATATTCAAAAATATTTACAGCAACTCTTTTCTGGGGGTAAAGAATTAGAAATTGAGGGGATGTCCATCAATTGGGGAATGGCTGAATAAATTGTGGTATATGATTATGATGGAATACTATTATGATGAAAAAAAAAAGAAATGATGAGCAGGATACTCTCAGAAAAACCTGGAAAGACTTACATGAACTGATGCAAAATGAAATGCATTGTATACAAAGTAACAGCATTATTGTAAGATCATCAGCTGTGAGTGACTTAGCCATTCTCAGTAATACAATAGTCCAAAACAACTCTGAAGGACTTATGATAAAAAATGCTATCCATCCCCAGAGAAAGAACTGATGGCTTCTGAATACAGACTGAAGTATGCTTTTTTTTTTCTTAAGGTTCTTGTATTTTTGGTCTATGTTTTCTTTCACAACATGACTATTATGGAAATGTTTTATATGACTACACATGAATAATATATATTGATGTTATAGGAATCTGAAGATCTTCCCTGCCCCGAGGCCCTTTGCTTAAGTGGCATAAGTGGCTCTGAGAACCTTCCCCTATTTGAAAGTATACTCTGCCACCCAATAGGCTGAATGTGGTCACATGGAGCTTGTGGCAGGAGGCTTGTTCTTCAGGAATGCTCACGACTTATTACTTTGTGATTGGGCAGTGGGTCAAGAGGGCTGTGACTTTCTCTGAGCCAGGAGAAGGCTATATATACCCTGATGTGAGTTTTTTGCTTTGGGGCTCACTTTAAGAAGACTTAGTTGTGTGATTTGGCCAGATGAGACTCTGGGAAGCCGTTGTGCCCCCCTCCCCCCCCTCCCCTGGCTTTGAAAAACCCAGATGTTGGTGCTTTCCTCTCTGGTAACGGAATAGGTGTGGATATAATGGTCAGATGGCTGGACGCCCGTCTGCTGATCTGTTTGTCTGCTTGTAACTTCTGCTTGTTAACTTGTGTTTGTATTCTGTTTGCATTCTCTGAAGTTCAGGGTGCTGACTTTTTCCCCTGAACTAGGTAAATGATATATGTTTGATTGATTAAAGTAAGACTGTTAACCCATTTTGAGTTGCTTTCCTTTAGAAAAGCAGATCTAAGAACCTGTGCTAGCAGCCATCCTGGGTATGCTAGGGTGCTTGCTGATACAATTGAATTGTTTGCTTTCTCAATGGGGAGAGAGTTTGAAACTCAAAGTTTTAAAAACAAATGTTAAAAAACGGTTTTGACATGTAACTGGGGAAAATAAAATACTAAATAAGTTTTTTAAAAATTTAGTTGATATTCCATAATAATTATAATAATGATATTTTTTTCATTGTCAGTGTACCTGTAAGCATGTCATAGCTTTCATGTTCTTTCAATCTTAATTTGAATTAATCTTTCCTAGATTTCCTAAATTCAGCTCCTTCTTTTTTGTAGTCAGCTTATACAGAATAGTCTGCCTTCTCATTTTAGATCCATATGTGTCTTTCTGTCTCAGGTATGTTTCTTATTGGGAATATATTTTTGCGCTGTGCTTTTTAACCCATTCTATAATTGTTTCTCTTTGGAGTAATTCAATTTCTGTGTGGCTGTGGTTAAATTGTTAAATTTGATGTTTTTTTCTGCCATACTATCATGTGATAAAGTATTTTTAATCTTTACTATACTGTCATAAATAAGAGTACTTATCAGGCATATTGTAGAGGGATTCTTATTTGGGTATGAATTCTAGAAGAGACAAAGACAGAGACAGAGAAAGAGAGACAGAGAGACAGAGACAGAGAGAGACAGAGAGAGAGACAAAGACAGAGATTAGATCTGTGATTTCATTGGTAGAGGGAGCCCCCAGATGAGGAAACTTCCTCTAACCACAAGTCAAGAAATTCTTTGCAGATCACAGTCTTCAAGAAATGTCTAAAGCACTTGCCCCCAGTCACAAACTTAATTTGTGTCAGAGGTGGGATTTGAACCCAAGCTTTCCAAACCCTTTTGAGGCCACCTCATTATCCTCTATACAAAGTTGCTTCTAAATATATATGTTTATGTGGTTATATTTTTGTATAAGAATATGTATGTATTATGTATGTATGTGTGCATAATAATGATGAGAACTAATATTTATGCAATACTTAATATAAGCAAACATGTCAATTTTTATCTCATTTAACTCTCATAACAATCCCGGGAGGTAGGCATTATTATTATTCTCATTTTGCAGACAAAGAAACTGAGTCAAACAAAGGTTAAATTACTTGCCCAAGGTCACACAGCTAGTAAGTGTTTGAAGATGGATTTGAACTTAGATTTTCCTGACTCTAGGTTTGGTCCTCTATTTACCATGACACCTAACTACATTTATATATGTATACACATATACACATGCAAAATATACATAAATATGATTGTATACATATGTCTGAGAAGGAAAAAATATATATGCATACAAATACATTTACATTTAATATAAAGTCCCACAATTTTTGACAGAACATAGTGATGAGGCCATGTGCCAGCAGACTAGAATTTTTCCTTGTACTAGAAGTTCTTATTAAGATATTTTCAGCTATAAGCAATCTTTTTCACTTCTTTTACAGTATTTTGTAGCTCTTCTCTTATATCATGCTCTGTTTTGTATTAGGATTATTCTGGGTATTGGATCTAGCTCATCTGTGTTTCTCTTCTTGTAAATTCCTTTGGACAGGACCTTTTTCATCAAGATCATAGGACTTAGAGCTAGAAAGGACATTAGAGATCATGTCCTAATTCCATCAATTTCTGGATAAGGAAATTAAAATTTGAAGACTTGAGTCAAAACTAGGAATTGTTAAGTTTAGGGCACATTCATTTGAGACATGGGGGTAAATGGGATGGTGAAGAGGATCATCTGACTACAGATACCATTGTGACAGAAGAGGGAGTGGCCTCTATAGCCTGGCTCAGTGGTTTAGAGGTGACAGAGAAGACAGGTGCCAGGAGAAGGGCACAACAGAATTAGGCCCCTGGGGGTGGTACTAGTAGCCTTGGGGTTGTATTGTACATGACTGTGTGTCACTGGGGGACCTTAAGAAAAATGTCAGCAAATATGAGAATGTGTGTCAACACATAAAGGAAAAATGCATTCCTAGGAAGAAAGTTCAATGACCTTTCCCAAGCTCTGGCCCTGCCAGAGAATTTAAAGCCTTTCCTGATTCCCTAGTTGTTAGTGCCTTTCCCTCCAAGGTAACCTTGTGACTACTTTATGCATGTTTTGCATATTCCAATGTATATACCTGTATATGTATGTGGAGTCTCCCGCAATTAGTATATAAGTTCTTGGAAGGCAGGGAATTTTGTCCCGTCCTTGTATCCTGAACACATATCAGTGTCTATCAGAGTCGATCCCTTAAAAATGGTTGATTGATTGTGATCATAGTAAACAGGCCACATTTATTGTTGTGAGCCTAAACATTAGGGGCATTTTCTTTCACCCATAATGGTATACTGCAAATAGACATTTTTTTAAAAAAAATCTATTTGTCTAGGCTTACGAGAATTCTTCTATGATTTCTATCAGTATCACAATAATTTTTGTCAAATTCAAAATAGTTTGGCTTGAACTTACTTTCGATTCGTTTCTTTCCTTTCAATCAAGTAGCTTCCTTCTAGAGATACGCCAGCAAACAAACCTCGCGACTTGCAATATGTGTAGACAGCAGCTGGGCTTCGTATTGCAACATTTCCTTCTAAATTCCTAAAAAAGCAGAAGATTGTGTAGAATAGATCTGGCTATGACTTTGGCCCATAATTATTAGAGTTTGAATATTTTTGGCCAGAGTAATCTGCTTTTGTAGTCTAAGATTATTTCTATTTCTATATGTTATTTTATGGTGATTCAACCTAGAGATTATTTCTTTAAGATAATATGTCTGGAAGCCATACAAGGAAAAGGACTAAAGACACAAAGAAATAATGAGATTTACTGGTGGGAACACAACACAATTAAACCGAGACAATTTTAGGTAGTATCAAGAAAAATACGTATAAAGTTTATATTTTTAACATTTTTCCAGTAAACTATATGGCAAATACAGCCAAATTTATTATCTCATGGGAGTTGAAATTTTGAAGCCTTTTGTATAGCTTTGCTAATAATATATACCCTCCTCAAACAAACGGCATTTAAGATGTTTTCAAAATCACTGATTTTAGCCACTCCAAACCATTCTACCTCTTCCTTCCCCTCCCTGCCCCAGTCTATACAGTTTAATTTCTAAAGACCACACCTTGCTATTAAGAAAAGACAACATTCTTCAAATTCTGTGAAAATCTCTAAGCAAAAGCACAAAAAAAACAAAAAAAAATCTTCTGGTCAACCAGTTTCATTTAAATGGATTTTCTTTCAGAAGCACACAAGGATGTATTATATAGGCTTACGCTATCAGGTATTCAAGGAATATTTTAAAGGTACTCACCTTCCCAAAGGCCCAACAGCCACAGTAAAGTTCCCACCAAGTGTAAGGTTACCACCTTTTGCAAAAGCTTCCACTGCTTTGTCATAATTCAATATTATTACTAAATCTGATACCTAGGGGGAAAAAAACCTTGAAAATTATATATCAAGTATAAAATTTTAAAAGTATCATCCAAAATATGTTGACCATATCTCCTCAATGCAGAAAACACTGCAACAGGAATTTTTTTTCTAAATTAAAGGATTAATGGGTATTCAATAAATTTTAAAAGCTAGAGGAAGAGAGTAAGAAAAGAATCATCCTTTAATATCAAATAAAATGCCACTTAGTTCATAAATCTTTCTCTGATCCTTCTCTCTACTATTCTCTCTCTTCCTCATCAGTAACATTCTCCTCCATTGGAGGAGCTCTTTGATTTACAACTCTTTTTTTTGGGGGGGGGGCTTTTTGGAGGGGGGAAGGCAGGGCAATTGGGGTTAAGTGACTTACCCAAGGTCACACGGCTAGTAAGCATTAAGTGTCTGAGCTCACATTTGAACTCAGGTCCTACTGACTCCAGGGCCACTGCTCTATTCACTGCGCCACCTAGCCATCCCAATTTACAATTCTTTAATGCACTCATTTAATATGTATAATAGTTATGGATTCCATCTTATCCTCATTCTAGAATGCAAATACCATAAGGGGAAGGACTTTGTCTAATCCTTATATTGCTCCTGTTGCATAGTATATCGCTCCACATATAGAAGATACTTGCTAAATGTTTGTTGAATGGTCAAATCATATTTTAATGTTGAGTTATGGAACCCAAATACTTAACCTAAAATCTTGTTGAAAATACAATAAAAGTAAGCATTAAGGCAAACATAATCCCCTAGTTTCCTCTAACAGAAAACTTGAGGAGAGAAGAGAGAAAGAAGAAAGTATGGAAATAAGAATAAATAATGAAATGGGGTAGGAAGAAAAGGAAAAAAAAAGTTATATTTACCATAAATCAAGTAGATGGATATTGCAGTTGGAAAAAATAACTTATATTAGGGTAACACTTTCAGCTTTCTCATACGCAATCTCAGTTCATTATCATAACAACGTTAAGAGGTAGATAAGAGGCATTATATTAATTTCACTTTAAAGAATAGGAAAACCAAAGAAGAGAAAGGTTAAATAAATTACTTGCTCAAGGTAAAACAGCTATGAGGCTGCTGAACTATTAGGTTTATTTAACCATATTATTTTATTAAAGAGACCTCTCACCAAGTGAGAGTAATCAGTGAATGTTTGTAACGTAAAAACAAAACACCAATAAAACTTAATAAATGTGAAGAGATAGGTAAATAGAAATCAGATAGATAGATTGATGGATGGCATAGCAGGGCTTCAACCCAAGTCTTATCTCAGTGTTTTCTCTAGAAAAATATTCATAAACACAAGAGATGCTTCCAAAGAAGAAACAACCTATTTAATAATCTATACAGAAAGGCTAACTTAAAAAAAAAAAGGTTTATTGACACTGTCTTTAATCACCATAATTTTCCCGTGTCCTCCTTCCTCTCTCCAAGAAAGCCATCCCATAAAACAAATAGAATTTTTAAGACAAAAAAGAAAAAAGAGGAAAAAATAAGTATAACCGGTCAATACGTTGAAAAATTCTGAAAATACGTGCAATGTATATAACACTTGTGGACCTCTGCTCTCTTCAAAGTGGATGTGGGTGTATACTCCTATCTCTTCTTTCAAACTAAGTTTATCCTTGATAATTTTGCAAGATTCACTTTTAATTTTTGTCTGTGGCTGCTTTTTCCTTTTTCATTGTTGGAGTAGTATATATTCTCTTGGCTCTGAATAGGTTCATGTGTATGTTTCCATGCATCTCTGTATCCATCACATTTATCATTTCTTAAAACAGTTATATTCCATTACATTCATATATCACAATGAAACATTCCCCAGACAAAAGGCATCTACGTGGTTTCCAGTTCTTTGCTATCAAAAAAAAAAGTACTGCCATAGATATTTTGGTATTTGTGGGGACTCTCTTCTTTTCAATGACCTCCCTGTGGTATATGCCTAGTTTTCCTAACAGCTCTTTTCTAAACAATTTATGTTTTCTGAATTATTAAAAATCGGGTAATTGAGTTTTGTTTGTTTCTCCCTGTCTACTCTGTTCCGCTGACTTACCTCTTTACTTTTTAACCGATATTAGGTGGTTTTGATAACTGTTACCTTATAATATGAGGTCTGAAAATGCCATTCCTCCTTTATTTCTCCCTCCTTTAATTATTTTCCTTGATATTCTAAATATTTTATTTTTCCAATGAATTTTGTTATTTTATGGAATTCTATGAAGCATTAGTGTCAAACACTGCTAGGTGTTTGTTTAACTGAGTGCTACTGAACATTAAAAAGTAATTGGTAAATATTTAACAAAATAATTAAAAATTCAATATAACATAGAGAATGTTAATATGTGGTTTTCTATGTCACTGTGTGGGAAAGGATCCTGATGTAGAGTTTAGTAGTCCTTGTTTGTATTTGGGATTGTCTCCACTGTTGCAAAGTATCCCTCTGAAAATTTGATTGATAGCATTAAAGCTACAAATTAACTTTCTTAGTATTGTCATTTTTAATATATTAGCATGGCCCAGCCATAAATATTGAATATTCCTCCACCTATTTAAGTTGTTCTTTATTTCTTTAAGGAGAATTTTGTAATAGAATCATTTAACTTCTTTGTGTGTTTTAATAGAATGAATCCCAGATATTTTTGCATTTTATAGTTATTTAGAATAGGATTGCCCTTTATAATGCTGTTTTTGGATTTTGTTGCTATAAAAATCCTATTGATTTTTAAAGGTTTATTTTGTAGCCTGCAAATTTTTTGAAGCTATTAATTATCTCAATCAGCATATACTGGTTCCCCAAGATTTTCTAACAATGGAGATAATTTTAAATTCTCTATCTAAATTTATGCCTTTCTTACTTTATCTATTGCTAGGATTTCCATTACTATCCCAAATTATAGTGGAGAGAGAGTCTTCATATCTGTTAAGGAAAGTTCCATTGTATGTTCACTTTTGGTTTTAGAAATATAATTTTTATGATATTAAAAAAAGTCCTTCTATGTCTTTGTAGGGTTTTTAGTATAAAAGCATTTTGTATTTTGTTAAAGGATTTTGCTACAAATATTGGGATGATAATGTCTTTGGGATTTTTATTTTTAATATTATTATTTTATTGTTTTCCTAATGTTGAACCATCCATGCATCTCTGGTATATATCCAACTTGGTCATTATGAATGATTTCCTCACTATAGTCTGTTTGACAAGATTTTATTTGAAATTTCTGAATCAATATGCATAAAAGACACTGTTCTATAGTTTTCTTTCTGTGTTTTATCTACCCTGCTTTAGGTATTTGGACTACATTTATTCCATAAAAGGAATGGTAGGACAATTTATTTCTCAGTTGTTAAAAATAATTTGTGTAGTACTGGCACTTATTGTTATTTAAAGTATTGTAAAATTCACCAGGACCAGGAATATCCTTCCTTGTCTTTGGTAATTCCTCTACAAGTTGTTCTATTTCTTTTTTCTGTGATTGAGTTATTTAAGGACTCTGTTTGGTTTTCTGTTAGTCTGAGATTTTGTATTTTTAAAAGCATATTCTTCTATTTCTTTTGTTTTCCCAGTTTTGATAGTATATCAGATGCACTATTGTGCACAGTAGGTTCTACAAATATTTTTATTTCACTTGGTTTTGTTCTGATTTCACCTTTTCCTTTTTTGATTTTTTTTTGCCTCTTTATTTTTAATTAACTAAAGGTTTATCTATTTTTTAGTCTTCACAAAAGGCATCTTTTAGTTTTATTTCTGTAGTTTTTTAGTTTTCAGTTTATCTATTTCTCCTCAGATTTTTATTATCTCACATTTGTGCTTATTTTAGGTTTATTTAGGAGTTTTTTGCTTATTTTTAAAATTTCATCGTCATTTTAGCAGTCTAGAACCTTAATCACTAAGCCACATCAGCAGGTAGACAAATCTAGAATAGAGATGACACATTACCAAGATACAGATACACAGGGGTGCAGAGGAAAGCGAGGAAAGACTGACTAGATCCACAAAAAAGCATATCTTAGTGTAGAACTTTTAAATCAATCCAGCTTTATATAAGTGCATAATCAATTAGCCAATCCATTCTTCCTGTTCTCTCAGTGTATCATCCCTGCTCTAGTCCTATTTTTCCTGCTTTCACAATCTTAACTGGTTAACTGGTTCAAAAAAGGCATTGTTCGTTCGTTACTTTTGAAATGCATTGTTCTCTCTTTCTCCCATTGTGGATAACCCACAGATCTCCAAAGTTAAGTTGCCCCCATTATTTGCCTTCTCTATTCCTTCTCACAATCTGCTGAACATACCAAGTGGGGACAATCCAAATTGATTTTGTGGAATTCAACTGAATCTTCATTGCTGCATGACAATAATTTTATTATTTCCTAATTTATTCTCTATCATATTCCTCAATACCACTCCTACACCTAAGATCCTTCTCTTATTTTCCTGAAAAAATTGGTCATCCTCATTAGCTCTTTCATTTTCCCCACTCCAAAGGTGAAAAACTCTACATCTTTGCCTCCTTTGCTCCAGTTTCACAGCAGGAAAGTAGCCTTCTTGCCAACACTAACCTCTCTATTTGTTTCCCTAATCTCATCACCTCTGGACTTCTCTGGAAGCTTAACCCATTTTGATCATTCATGTTTTCTTCTTCCCTCCTTTGTCTCTTCAGTGTCTTCTCTGCCTCTACTCTCCTCTTCTTTTTCTCCCATCTTACTCTCCTTATCTATAAAAAATGATGTTTTTCTCCAACTAGAAACAGAAAAATTTATAATCAGAATAGTCCTCAGCAACCATCTAGGCTAGGCCATCCTTTAAAAAAGAAAAACCAATACAAAATCAAAATCATTTATTTGATCTTATCATACCCAAAGTTATCAAATTTCATCTCTTCCTTCCACTATCAAAGTCCTATAGTCACCTATATTCACTCATATGACTGCTTCCTTAATTCTCAACCAATGCAATCTGACTTCCAACTCCACTTTTCTTTTTTTTGCTTTTTGGAGGGGGGAAGGCAGGGCAATTGGGGTTAAGTGACTTGCCCAAAGTCACATGGTTAGTTTTGTGTTAATTGTCTGAGGCCAGATTTGAATTCAGGTCCTCCTGACTCCAGGGCTAGTGCTCTATTCACTGTGCTATCTAGCTGCCCCCACCAACTCCACTTTTTCTGAAACCGCTCTCAGAAGTTACCAACAATCTTCTAACTTTTAAATAAGATCAACATTTTTTTCCTCCAGTTATCATCTTTGCCTCCTCTCTGCAAGTTTTGGTACTGTTGATCTTCTTAGATGGACTTTCTTTCCTTGGCTTATGGAACACCACTCTCTCCTGTTTTTTGTTCCATTTAAATATTCCTTCTGAGTCTTTTTCCTTCTTTCTCTCTTTCTTTTTTGGTAGGATAATCATCCACCTCATGACTCTCTACCTGATTATTCTATGAAAACCTGAACCTTAACATTTCTAAAACTGAATATATCATCCTTCCTAAGAACACCTTCCTAAAACACATCTATCTTCCAAACTTCCTATATATGCTGAAGGCACAATCAAGCACTTATGTTCATAATTAGAGATTTATCTTTTACTCTTCCCTCACGTTCACTCCTATATAAATCAGTTGCTAAATCCCACTGATCCTACCTCTATAACATCTTTTGCATCCATCCCCTTTGTTCTATTGCCATGGCCATTTTCTCTCCTACCCAACCCCCTATTCCCTGATCAGTTTGTATCACCATGCATCTGGACCAGAGTTGGGAAACCTGTGGCCTTCTAGGTCCTTGAGTATGGCGTTTTGACTGAGTCAAAGTTTACAGGACAAATCCTTTTATTAAGGGGTGAGGCACATGTGGCCTCTGAGGCCACAGGTTCCTCACCGCTGATGGACTATCATAAATAGCCTTCAAATTGGTCTACCTGCTTCCAATCAACTTTTTACACACTTTGACAAAACAGTTCCTAAAACACTATTTTGACCATGCTATTCTTCTCAACATCCTTCAGTGACTCTATATTATCTTTAGAATAAAATCCGAGTTCCTTAGCTCAGCAATTAAGACTAATTAACTTACACTCTGGTTCAACTCTGCCTTCCCAGAATTATTTCATACTGATTCCTCTTAAATACTCTATCATCCAAATGGGGTTTGCACTATTCCTTTAACTCAGCATGTCATGTCTCACCTTTGTACATTTTCTCAGTTTATCTCCAATACCCTGAATGCACTGTTTATTTCAGCATTTCAGATTCCTTAAGCAGCTCCAATTGTATGTAGTGACATAACTTTCCAGGCTACCATAAGGAGGTTTGTTTGTGAGGAATCTGGGAAACTAATAAGACTAGGTTGTCTTGTTGATGATGAAGGCCAGGGGATTTTAGTCTGAACCAGACTAAGAAGGCCCACTCTGGCCCATTCCTGTAGGGTGCAGCCAGAAAATCCAAATTATTTTAGACAATGCCCATTCCCCATGAAGAGAAGTGTTAAGATTGGAGTTTCTTCTGTAGTTTTTTAAAAAAAAGTCTCCTCAGGGATAGCCTAGGTTTTCCAAATAATGACCCCCAAACTCAGAAGACTCCATAACGACTTCAGTCTGGTTTAAATCCTAAAGGAGAGCATAAATTTGGAATTAGCTGGGTATCAGACATAACAAGTTCTACATACTGATAAGAATCCTTACTACTTTTGGGAGATGATATTAGGTATAATGTGGGTGTGGGGAGGGAAAGGAAGGACTGACTTGATATTTATTTGATCTAGCTTCTTATCTCTGTTCTGCCAGGAAGCAGTTGTGTATAACTTTGGGCAAGGAACTTAAACTCTGAGCTTCAATTTTGTCTTGTCTATAAAATAAGAGGGTTGGGTTAGGTGTTATCTAAAGGCCTTTCCAGCTCTAACTTTCTCTAACACCTCTCTCTCTCTCTCTCTCTCACTCTCTCTCTCACACACACACACACACACACACACACACACACACACACACACGCACCATCACTCAAGGACACTACCAAGAAGATTGAAATTATCTTGAGCCCAGTCCAGTAGTGCTTGTCTATGAAAGATACCACATTTAGCTCTCTGTAAGTGACCTTTTAAAATATTTTCTTGAATGCTTCCTTTCCATGACCTAAGACAGCACCAGGACTCTGGAGGAGAGAGGAAATCAGTTGGAAGATACTTTTATTCAATATAAAAGCTCTTCAAACCCTTTGGGACCCTCCTACCCTATCTGGGCTACAATTTACAGCTCAAAAAATATCACAGTCCTGCTAAAATATGAAACAATCCCTCTTTTAAAAAGTTACCACATTACGTAATTTCATAAATTAGACTTGTCTTCACAATAAAAAGAAAGTCCTGCCTGGTATTGCCAGTTAATTCCAGTAATAGATTAACAGAGTTGGTATAATTTTGTTCAATTAAAAAAAAACCCAAACATGGTCCCTAACCTAAAAGATCTTAATCTAACGGACTATACATTTAGAAATAAAATACCTAGCCTTCACAGTTCCCAGCCTGGCATCTACCCACACACTCTTATGTTTGGTGATGATGATAATGTTCTCTTTAAATCACTTTTTGAATAAAATTTTTGTAGGGCTTAATCCTAATTTAATATAAAGATTAAATTTTACCAAGTTACTACTAAAATATGTCAAAACATGACAAAGGTAAGCTATAGTTAATCATATGTATTATATAATTAATCACTAGTACAGTACCATGGCATACAAGTAGATACTTAATATATGCTCACTATTGTTGATGTGGGGGGGAGTGCATTTTGGGAATAGTAGCTGGGTGGCCTGTATGAATTCAGGGAGGAACTGAGAGATAGCATGCTAAATTAGGAAAATGGTCTAATTTGTCTGTAATATAAAGGTAGTAAAGGAGAGTGATACGAAATAAAGCTGGAAAGGTTGGTTGGAATCAGATTGTGGACTATGAAAGTTTTTGAGTATGGAAATGACATCATATGAAGTCCTGGTACATGATGGTTCAGCAAAGGCAGTATAAAAACAATAACAAAACCATATGAAAATCTAAGGACAAGTGCTAAGGGACTATCTGCTGAAAAGAAACTGACCACAGGAGGGCAATATTTTCAACAATCTTTAGCTTAGAATTATACAAAACAGTTCCTTTGAGATAAGAGAAGGCAAAAGATGTTTTTAGTGAGCTTATTTGACTTCTGGTTTCTGCAGCAACAGTGAGTGAAAGGAAAGATGAAAGTTAGTGAAATTACTTCCTTTAATAAGGCTGAGAGATTTTAAAACTATGGCAACAGAGAAGCCTCACAAATGGATAGCTTAGGAAGAAATTGACTGAAACTTGAGAAGAAAATGCAGATTTGTAATTTGAAAACAGCAAGTATTAGAAACCTAGGCTGACCAGTAACTTAGATAGCAAGAGGGGAACAGATGACAGATTAAATATCATGCACAAGACATACTATGTGTAGATCCTGATGTAATTGATCTTAAGTGAACAAGCATATTTTAGAGAAAATAATTCCCAGTCCAGATGTTCAGGCCAACAGTCCCATTAGAGGCATAGCTATGGAATGGAAACACCTTGAGGTCAACCTTCATTTATCAAAAGAGGACATAAATCTTGACCTACCTCTGTATCAAGCATTACAATTCCACATGCTAAGAAGGACTGTTGATCATACTTTAAGATTCTATTCTGTAAAGTGGCACCCTTGGCTAGAATTATAAACCCTAACAAATGGAATCAAGTACTGAATAGAGTGGTGATGTCTTCTTGTAAACAAACCATCCACATTCCCTGCTTGTAACACAGAAGCTCAATAGCCTACAGATAATGAAAATAGCTCATATTTTCAGAGTATTTTATAGCCTACAAAGTGCTTTCCTCATAACAATCTTCTGAGGTAGATAGTATAAATACTATTTTCCCCATTCCAACCATAAGCACACAGAGGAGATTATGTTCCCTGTGATCACATGCATTAAGGAAAAACCCTGTAGCTCAAACCTAGGTCTTCTGAGAAGGGCAGTACTCAACCCATCATAATACAAACAAATTGAAACAAATATAGATTACTAAGTTAGTTAGTAAGAGGCTGAAATGATCATTTAGAACTAGATTAAAATTTAGGATTTTAGGGGGGGGGAGGAGTAACCTTAGAGATCATACAGTTCAACTCCTAACCCCAACATTTTACAAATGAGGAAACTGAGAGTGTTAGAGGTTAAGTCCCAATGTCATGCAAATATTATGAAGCAAACATGGGATTGAAACACAGGTCTTCTGATCCTAAAGCTAATGCTCTTCCCATACATAGCATGTGTTGTAAAACTATGGGAATTAATAGAGTAACTTTTAACATTTTTTGTATAGCCTAAAAAAAAAGTGTGTCTTATTAAAGGGGGAGTTAAAGGAAGGAAGAAATGAGAAAGGCTCAAGTAAAAAAAAAAAAAAGCAATACCCTAACCATGTAAATGTTTCTGAAAGCAGAAAACAATGAGAAGTTTCTAATACTGGGCGGTTAAATTTCAGGTACTTTTCAAAGATATGGTCAATACAAAACAATGCCTTAATATACAAACCTCAATCCCAATTTCAAATCCACCACCAAGTCCAGCTATTCCAATGGCAGAAGGTGCAGACCACTCTTAAACAGGAAAGAGAAAGGGGAAAAAAAATCAGGCACAGTTATAATTCCAGTTTAAAACTTCCAAGAACCATAATCTCAAGTGGTATCCATTTCCCACTAATTCATTTGCAAAACTTAGGAAGAAATAGTAATATGAGAAGAAAATACAGATTTGACAGTTGAAAAAAGGGATGATGAGGAGACTGTACAAACCAGTCACTTAGACTGCAATCAAACAAGAAATGCACATGAATATAACGCATCAAGTCTCTGTGTGGATCCTGGTCTAAACCAATTGAGAGGTGGGGGGAGTTTCAGAAGTACTAGCAATAATTCACATTAGCTCTCTTGTGTCTAACAATTAACAATTTATAAAGCATTTTCCTGACCTAATTCCTGTGAGGTTGTATAAGCCCTGTGAGGACAAGTACTATTCCCATTGTACAGATGAAGAAACTGAGGCTCATTGAGGTTAAATGACTCAGTCCTAGCTCACAGGCCTGGTAAGCAGCAGAGTCAAACCCAAAGCCTTTGACTCCAAATCTGGCTCTTCTAAATATACTTTACTGCCTCCAAAAAGTATGCCTTTAGTCACAACTTCTGCATAATAGAATCATGAAAATGTCAGATTTTAGTCTTAAGAAAGCAACATGTTTATAGATTATATTCTTGGTATGAGGTGTAACACATATAGAACAACATGTAGAAAGATATGTACATATTTTCTGAGGATGATAAATGCTCAGGGAGTTTTAAGGCATATTACAAGGTGTATCCTTGTTGTGAAAAGTTAAACATAATCATTTTGTTAACCAAGATAATTACATTCCGGAATTTTTCTGACTTAAAAACACATGAGGAGGCTGGGTAGCACAGTGGAAAGTGTATGGCATTGGGAGTCAGGTCTAATTTTGAAGTAGATTTGTTAACTATGAATTTCTGGGCAAGTCACTTAACCTACTCTGGCCTCAGTTTCCTCATCTGTAAAATGTTGGAGCTAGACTAAATGACATCTAACAATTCTATCAACCACGAATATAGCATCCTATGGTACTAAGAAACACAAATGTTTTTTTTTTTTAAGTAAAGAAATACTTTCTGGAATGGTTAACAATTCTTTAATTTTTTCAACCCTCTTTTCCCTTGGCACTCCATGCCCTAGAGAGTAAAGCAATGCTCACAAACTTTCAGAACCAACAGATTTTTGTTATATTTTGTAACAAGAAAAAAAATGCCTGCTGTTAAAAAGTTCTTTTTTTTCTTTCTTTCTTTTCCCTTTTTGGTTAGCATGTGGTCCTATGCAAGGTCTTGCCCTTGTCCTACAGGGGTACTATCAGGACACAAATGAAACTATCCAGCCATAATCCCCATGACCCAATTGTATTTCATTTTGGACTATTTTCAAACAACCCTCTTGTGACTTTAAGGGACAGCTGCACTGCTGCTTAGATTGGGATGAAGGGAGGGGTTTTAGGTTTTCAAAGCCAGGAGACAAGTCCCTGCTGGGATTCTCAGAGAAACTCCAGAGTTCTTACTGCTCTTTAACCTTCCAACTGCAACCAGCCTGACAATTGAATGTCAGCCAGAGTAGGGTAGAAGGCTTTGGGAACCGACGATTCACAGATGCCGAGTCTTATTTCACTGAATATTTTTCTTTGAGCAAATCTATCTAGGTTGGTTTTATTGCTAAGATATCTACTGAAGAGGATCTGGGAGAGAAATGTGTCTTTTTCTGGAACAGCATAATTCAGAGGTAGGTAGGTTGTCCCAGTCCTTAATGGGTTGATTTTTTTCATCCATTGTGACTATATAAATATATGGATATAAAGCACCAAAAAGTGAAACAAAGAGGCTATTGCTGCTGTAAGCACCTCAGCTTCCTCTTCCTTTCCATTTCCAGTGTCTTAGATATCATGGTTCTGAGGGCTTTGAGGTAATGAAGTTTTCAATCGTATGAATGAAGATAGTTGATTGAAATCAACCTCATAAGGCTCAAAGAATATGCCACTGTCAGGTACTAGAATTGATATTTTATGACCAGTTTAAAAAAATGTAACTCAGTGCTTAGGTGAAAGAATGATTGCTTAACACTGTGTGCCTGCATTGAGGGCAGATTTGGCACAAGTTTGGAAGACGAATGACTCTCTGGCTTATTCTTTTGAAAGAAGACACACACACACACACACACACACACACACACACACACACACACACACACACACACACACACACACACACCCCCCAGAACCCTTTAGGTCAAGACCAAATGAGAAACAGAACAGACTTTGGAAGATAGGACATGAGAAGGAACCAAGGCCTCAACATTTCCCTGATTTCCGGCTTGCTTCTCTGCAAATTTTAGAGAATTCCCCCTTAGGTGAGATCAGAAACTTTCTCTAAGATGAACTGAGCTATAAATTTTTCTGCTGGCAATGATATACAGTAATTTGTTCAGCAATTCCCCAACTGACTGTAAACCAAGGAATTATATTTTGTCACTAAAAAAACAAAAACAAAACCCTATTATATTTTTATACACATGGGTATTTTTCCTCTTCTTTTGATTTCTTGGTGGTACAGATGTAGTACTGATATTGCTGAGTCAAAGGCGTGTATTATTTATTGATTTTGGCAGCACAGTTCCAAATTATTTTCCAAAAACACTTTAACAATTCATAGCTCTAACAATAATCAACTAATCTGTTATGTCTCAGCTCCTCCAACGATTTTCATTTTCATTTTTTGTCATCTTTCCAATCTTATAGGTGTGCAATGGAACTTCAGAGTTTCTGTAATTAGCATTCTCTAATTATTAGTGATTTGGTACTTATTCTTCATAAACTTGTCGATAGAGGAGAAGAAGAAGAAGAGAAGAAGAAGAAGAGGAAGAAGGAAAGAAGAAGAGGAGGAGGGGAAGAAAGAAGAAGGGAGAAATCTCTTTTGAGGTAATGATAATAGCTCCCATTTGCTCACCACAACCTTGAGAGATATAATACAGGTGACATCCTAATTTCAGTGTCATTTCATCATCCCTCATAAAAATCACCATATATGTTCTTTCTAGCTTCTGGCCAAGATGGCTACTTGAAATGAAGGCAGCAACCACACACTTACATCAGCAAAATCCTGAAATTTGCAGCAGAACGAATAATGACCAAGAAAAGCAATGACAACTACAATGACTTCTTGCATGCCAGAACTATACAAGATGTCATCCAGAAGTCCAAGTACAACAGAAAAGGCTTCAAGTAAATCCAAGAGCAGAACAAGGTAGCTCCCAGCATCACCACAGATGTTCCAGAAACACACATTGCCTGAAAGAATACTTGCTCCAGAGGAAGCAAGAACAGAGAATTACTTTAGCAAAATCCCAGGGTATTCAGAAAGCCTCTGGATGACCAGAATACCTCAGTATGTGGACCTTCGGAAGCCTGTAGAAGTAGCAACAGTTAGTCACTAGTGCAGTGCAGTACAGCAGCTCAAACTGAGATACCCAAAGCCTAGGGATTCTGACTTCCTTCATACTCTGCCCTGAAGATCCAGCACATTGAACCCCGCAAATCCTGGGAGACCCAGTCCTGCTATGTGGTCAGCAGAAGAACCAAGGTGACCCAGAGGGAATCCAAAAGTAGAGTAGAGACCCTGGAAAAGCCCATATTCAGGAATTAAAGCTGGAGAGATGAATAAATCAAAGAAAACAATAATAAGTATAAAAAGCTGTAGACCTAGAGATTCTTCCCAAAGAGAGTAACTCCTTAACAATTGCAAATAGATACTCAAAGAAAAAAAAATTGACTTTTTCCATGAGGACTACATGAATATGTTAAGAAAAAAATGAATGAGATTTTTAAAATAAAATAAAAGCTCTAAAGAATGGAAGTATAATAAACAGATTAGAAAATAAAGCAGTAAATCTTAATAGAAATGAACTCCTAAAAGCAAGAATAGACAAAAATGAAATTAGTGAGTTAATGAAACAATGAGAAATATTAAAAGATAATCAAAAAAACTTAAAAAAATGATATCTAATATGAAAAACAAGTGACCTGGAAAACAGCTAAAGAAGAGAAAAAAAATCTAACCTAATCTAATCATTGGGTAGGTGCTTTGAAAACTGATTTTAAAAAAATCCTGGAAACTACATCTTAAGAAATCATAAATGAAAACCACTTACCTAGATCTATCAGACCCAGAGGGCAAGTGAAGGTAGAAAAAAAATTCCACTTGAAAAGGATCCCCGAAAGAAAAAAGTTTTAGAGGGCAGTTAAGTGGCACAGTGAATAGAGCATTGGCCCTGGAGTTAGGAGGACCTGAGTTCAAATCCAGTCTCAGACATTTGACACACTTACTAGCAGGACACTTAACCGCATTTGCTTTGTCATCCCCTCTCAAAAAAAAGAAAGAAAGAAAAAAGTTTTAGGAATGGCACAACCAAAATCTAAAACTACCATGTAATGAATGCATTCAGAAAGAAGCAGTTTGATCATGAAGGAGCCAAGTTAGGATCACTCAAGACATAAGAACTTCTACCATAAATGAGAGAGCTTGGAAATCAGTATTGCAAACAGCAAGTGATGGGCATACAACCAAGAAAAATTTCCTCTTCCAAGCTGAGTATAATCCTACAGGAAGAAAAAAAAATAGATCTTTATTGGAATGGAGGACTTGCAAGCATTTCTGCTGAAAAGACCAGAGCTGAGTATAAACTTTGAAATATAAACATAAGCCAAACGAAACCTAGGGAAGTAAGCATATTTGAGCAACTGGAAAGACCTCTATGACAATGCAGTACTAATATTCTAATGGGGAAGAAAAAACAAGTGTTCTTTCAAGTGTCCTCAAGTGTAATGAGGGAGTTAAGTAAGCAAAACAGATATCCTGCATGTGGATTGGTTCTGTTCTGAGAGTTTTGAGAAAGAAAGTAGAAGCAAAGGTAAAAGCAATAGACTGGTATAGAAAGGAGGTAGAATGTGCTATTTCTCTTAATTAGGGTACATGAGAGGAAGAGTATACAGAGAAGGGTGGGGGAAGTAGGCAACAGATAAATCTCATTAAATCTCATTCTTATCTGAAATGAAAAAGGGGAGAGGGTTGAAGACAAAGAGTTTTGTGTTGAAATGTGTAAAATTCAACAGGTAAAAAAGTAGAGACATAACAGTTAAGAAGGAGCATAATACTGGGGAGGGAATCGTCACAAGCAAAACAAACTTACTGATATCAAAGGGGGGACTAAACGAGAAAGAAAAACATAATAGCAAGGAACTAGAATCTAAGAGGATGCCTCAGATTTCCTCTTAGGGAATGGTTGAAGAAATTATCATACGTGAATGTAACAGAATGTTATTTTGCCAGAAGAAATTATGAAAGAGATAATTTCAGAGAACTCTGAGTGTTATAAACTGATGAAGAGCAAAGTGAACAGAACCAGGAGAACAATTTAAACTAAGATACCAATACTGAAAAGAAAAACTTTGAAAGGCTTAAGAACTCTGATAAATGCAGTGGCCAATCATGTCTCCAGGAGATGTGTAATGTAGACATATAATGACACGTTACTGACCTAAGAGAGAGGTGATGGATAGAGGGTACATATAGACATACATTTTTAAATATGGAAAACAAAAACAAAAATAAACTAGGATTTCTTACATAACTCAGTCAGTACTTTGCCAAACTTATGTATCAAATGCTAAAAGGAGTTAGAGCAAAATTGCTGTCCCTCCAAAAAAAAAAATTCCTTCTTCCTTGAAAGAGTATTATTAACAAAGAAACAGGGTAAGTCTGTACTCAAAAAGACAAGATTAAACTTCATACACCTTTAACTTCTTACTGGGGTACCTGATGATTAGTCAGATTCCAGGTGGGTGTTGATAGAAAGCTCAAAAAGAAAGGGAAGATAAATAGATAATGTTTCCTCTAAAAGTGCTAGTCTCTAAGTGAATGACAGAGCTCAGCTGTCCTACCCCAAGCCCTATTCATTAAACCAGGCATTATTCCCTTTGGGGAATAGTAAGGACTATTTTGACAACTTATTCCCTTTTCTTCTTTCCTTTTCTCCCGAAGAATGTTTTAGAAAAACAGGTGCCAAATATTGAAGGCCTTGGGAAGTTCAGAAGGCAAAAGGGTGTAACTATAAGAATACTGGATTAGGAGTTAAATGGCCTCTGTTAATATCCGTGTTTGACTACCGCTACCTAACTGGCCTTAGACAAATCACTTACCCTCACTAGACTTTACTTCCCTCATTTGTAAAATAATCAACTCTAAAATCCTTTCCAATCTTCAGAAAAGACTGTGATCTTTCCCAATCTGTGCAGTTTTCTATGTTCAACTGACATTTCATTTTATATTCATATCTGTAAAAGTAGCTTGCTCTTCCATCAATCATCAACAGCAAGAAAAAAATTATATGAGAAGAAATGTTAATGGGAGCAAATATTTAAGTATGACACACACATATCATTTCTGTTTCTAGAGATTTATGCAAAATACTACATTAAGGCTTTTCCACTTTAAAATACAATTGTAGCCTTTCATTTAAGCAATGACATAGTTCAGCCCTTAGTAGAAAGAAATCAAAATATCATGGTGCTACATTCTTCAATAGAAATAGCAGAAAAGGCTATGGATTGCTCCTTATTTTCAACTCTACTTCTAGATAACAATTATTAGTTTTACTGTGATGCTGGAGAATAAGAATGTGCAGTTGACATAAGAAATTCAAAGACAAAACTGTGTTTAAATATTTTCATACTTGGAAGAATTACAAAATTTATGTGAAATTTAAAGTAAGATCTATTCATTGAATCTCTCCCTAAGGACTTTAAGAGGCAGGAAACATTCATTCTCTTCTTCATAGGTTTATTCACACACAAAACTGAGCTGCATTGAATAATCCATCTGGGGGTTATATAAGGAAACCTGTCATATTCCTATGAAATCTGCCCAAGATGGAAACAGAAAAGGGAAGAGCATGCTCTAATTTCTCTAAGTAGGCAAATATCAACTTACTTCCATCTGGAAGGCGAGCCAATACAATCCCACTGCCTCCTCGAGCAGTGACCAGAAATCCAGCTTTTATCACTGACAGGATGGCAAGACCTTTAGCCTTGGCAATTACATGGGCTGCAACATTTAAAGGGTAGGCAGGTAAGTCATTATCAATACGTATTAATAAAATAATAAACAAGCACACAATCTAAAATGATAAATGGGGTTATGAACCACAACACACACACATATTTAGATATTTGAATGACTAGCTTTTGGGGTCCTAATTAAGAATCTTAATGAAATGTAGAAGTCATGAATTAAAGCTCAAATTTATAAAAGCAGATGGCTGTGAAGTCTCTGTACTCCTACCTCTTTTTCTCTGGTTATTTTTATATAGTTAAATTTAACATTATAAATGTTTTAGAATCCTGCAATTACCATGAAGAGTTAGATATTTTAGATCAGAGTGGGGTTTGATTGCTTCAATCTATAGGCAGTAGAATATACTTTTCAAAGACGTCAACTAATTCAGAAATTAATTCTAAACAGAAAATTCAAACTATTAAAAAAAAGTTCACACGGTATTAATGGAATTTTTCCATGCTTCTCCAGGAACAAGGAAACTTGCTCAGAAAGACTGAACAAAGGGCAAAACTAGCCTCAGTTTTGGATTTAGAGACCTTTTAAACATAGTCAAACTACAGACATTTGGAAATATTATGTAAGTGGATTTGGAGATTATTAATGTACATAAAGATTTTTAAATTTTATGAAAAATAGGAAAAAATTTAGAAAGACATTTTTTCTTTATAAAAGAGTTATAAAAGATTTTTTACAAGATTCCTTTAAGTAATTAGCATTTACACTAGGTGATCAGTCCCATTAAATTGCACTTTCTTACTTAAACTTTGTAATCCATACAGTACCTAACACAGTGCTCTTGAAGTAGGTAGTTAATAAATGCTTTTTGAGTGAATGAAAATGTAATGAAATTTCATGAAAAGAGTTGGTTCACATATATCTTTCCTAATATATTACATAGTCAAGTACAACCATATATAATATAGTATGATATTTATGTTCTACAGCATAGGGGTGAAATAAAGCAGTACTTTCCTAAACAATGAGCTCAGAGTATATTTCTATTCTATGAATCCTCCAATACTTGTGGTCAAATCAAGTTCCCCAGGTGTTTGGATCCATGGGATTCATGGTCTGAATAGCACAGAAAACCTGTAACATAGGTATTAGCTTTGTTACTAAAGAGCAGTGCTATAAGGGGCTATATTATATCTCCATGTAATGAAAGAAGAGAGACAAAGAAGGAAAGAAGGAAGGAAGGAAAGAAAAGAAGGAAAGAAGAAAGGAAGGAGAAATGAGAAGAGAGGAGAGGACAGGAAAAGAGAGGAGAGAAGGGAAGAAAGGAGAGGGGAGAAGAGGAAAACAGAAGGAGGAAGAGGAGAGGAACTCCATAATCCCTTCTGGGTTACTTCAAAAGCCAATAACTAGTATTTCCAAATCACCAAACAAGGAAATTTTCTATCTACTTCCAAATTACTGGTGACTACTTCAGTAAAAAATTATTAAATTTACTTCCTCATCTATATATAGAGTTTATTAATACAACAGACTAGGTACAAAAAATAAATAACTTAGCACACAGAATCACAAAGCTAAAAGGAACTTGCAAAGGAAAATCTGGAAATTACCAGGAGGCCTTTATTTACTAACCAGGAATGATCTTATCAGGTCCATTTCTAGAAGTTATTTCTGTGAATTCTCTCAGTATTTTGGCAGCTTTTTTTGCTTCTGATTTCAAGTTAGATGGTATAGGGTTATTCACTGAAAGACAAAAATGTGTTTTAATCTACAAAAGGCAATGAATTAAATTCGACTTACATTTTGCATCATACAAGATTTTGTATCATTTTCCAGAAGGGTAAGGAAAAATATAAAAGTTTTTCTAGTAATTCACTGCTTAATCTCCCAGTTTTTTTGGTTTTTGGTTTTTGCTTTTTGGAGGGAGGAAGGCAGGGCAATTGGGACTAAGTGGCTTGCCCAAGGTCACATGGCTAGTAAGTGTTAAGTGTCTGAAACTGGATTTGAACTCAGGTCCTCCTGACTCCAGGACCAGTGCTCTATTCACTGTGCCACCTAGCTGCCCTCTTATCTTCCAGTTTTATCTTCAAAAAACTGATGCCACTGAGACATAGATACTGGGAAGCTTTGAGTATGACCTCAAGAAACCTATTCATTGATTTATCAAAATATTAAATTATTATTACAAAATTATTAAGCAAAAATCCTAACTTACAATTTGTTTATAGGACTCCAAAACTAGTGTTACATTTAATAACTTTAGTCAAAACTTGCTGACATACACAGTCTTAAATTACATGAACAATATAGTTAGGTACATAAATCAAATAGTTTCTGTATTCAGAAATAAATAGCATTATAGAACAAAAAGGGACTATAAAGATCATATTATACAATCCCCTCATATTTCCATGGACTTGTGATTTCATCAACATGAGTATTCTTTTTTGGAGGGGGGAAGGCAAGGCAATTGGGGTTAATTGACTTTGTCCAAGATCACACAGCTAGTAAGCATGTCAAGTGTCTGAGGCCAAATTTGAACTCGGGTCTTCCAGACTCCAGGGATGATGCTCTATTCATTGCTCCACCTAGCTGTCCCATGAGTATTCTTTTTGATGGTTTAGATCACAAATTATCTAATAACTCTCATCTTCGACAATTCTTGTCATTGTCCTCCCAAAAATTTTTTTAAATTGTCTTTTGTATTGTGAAGTTAATCACAACACAAATGTTTCAATATACAATGACAAACAAGAAAGAGGATGATAGAACTTTGAATAACTGTTATGTACAAATTTTTTTCTTAAAAAGAAATACATGTATATCAAATAGAACAAGATACAGCTAGATCCCTATTAGTATGAATAATAAGTCTCCTGAAGTGGGTACATTATTCAAATTTGTACCACATACCACATATACTGGGCTGAAACCAATGACCATATTTACATAATTATAACCTCAAACAATACTAATTTGAATACTTTTGAATATTTGAGGGGAGTCATTTATTTTTTACTAATTAAGAATAAGCTATAGTAAAAAATTTGTTCTAATTGTGTTACCTTTTGTACATTTAAAATGTTTTCTTCTGTAATCAAATATGTTGTTATTTTTCTATAAATCTGTCTCAATTTATTAATGTATGTCTCATTTCAAAGTAGAAATCCTTCCTCACAACAAAAATGTAGCCAAGCAAAAGAAATCAATACATTGACCATAGATAAGATTGCAATCTGTACCCGAAGAGCCCATTATCTCTCTAACTGATAGTTAAATAGATATTTCCTTATAAATTTAGGAAGTGATGATATAATAGAAAGCTCCATACCAAAGTGACTTAAATAATTGGAGAAATTATAATTATTCATGGTTAGATCATGCCATTGTAATGCAAATTATATGACCTAAATTAACTTATTGTTTAGGTGGTATAACAGTTAAACTACCAAGAGTAACTTTACAGAACTAGAAAAAAATAATAAAATTTATCTAGAAGAAGAAAAGGTAAAAAATCTCAAGATAAGATGTCAAAGAACATGGCTAGTTTGTTCTTAAGTGAGGAAATACAAACTTTCATAAATTTGTTATTGGAAGCCTTGCTATTGTATAGCATATGGCACACGTGTGCTCTGTATAGGTTATCCATTATTCTTGCTACTTGGTGGCACACTTTCTTTTCTGGTTAAACATCTAATCTGATACAATTCAACAAGCATTTATTAAACACTCACTATGAGTATGAGCAAAGCAGTACAGTGCTTTAACTCTCTAATGACACCCTTCATGATACTTCTGGATACTCTCTAACTGGTAATGTATCGCAGCCTACTCTTGCTCCTTGTTATGCTAACTTATTTATTGCCTTTGGGTAGACTTCAACTAATTCTTGGGAGACTGTGGTATTCCATAACTGCAAGCTGTACATAAAATATCACAAAAATAACACTGATGTTAAAAAGATAGGTGTCTGGGGTGGCTAGGTGGCACAGTGAATGGAGCACTGGCCCTGCAATCAGGAGGACCTGAGTTCAAATGCGGCCTCAGACACTTAACACAAAACTAGCCATGTTACCTTGGGTAAGTCACTCAGCCCCAAGTGCCCTACCTTCCCCCCCTCCAAAAAAAAAAAAAGATAGGTATTTGCTTCTGGGAGACGCTTGGGATCCCTAAGAATAGTGGGTATTTCAAGCACTGGGGTATGGAGATCCATCTTGCCCTACTGGAAAGTCAGAGGGGTGATTGGGAAGGATATAGGAGAGAGCAGATTAGGAAAGGGGGATACAGTGGGATTGTTGTTTTGGGGTGGTGGATTGGGGAAAGACGGGGAGAAACTTTGTAAATCAGAATCTTGTGGAAATGAATGACGTAAACTAAAAATAATAAATAAATAAATTAAAAAAAAAGAATAGTGGGTATTTTCCAAAGTCAATCTAGCCCTCTCTCTTCTTGTTCAATTCTGGGTCCAATTTGTCGTGTTCCTAGTAATTATACAATTTATATGTACTGATGGACACACTCTATGGCTGTCTATTAGACTACATATCATAGTCCAGACAAGTAAATGAATCTCAGAAATGTTCAATGACTTGTTCTAAGTCACACAGCTAGTTAAAAGCAGAGCTGGATCTTGAACCCAGGTCTCAACTTTCTGCCAAGTATGCTTCCCACTATATATAAGGAAATATTAAATCTAAAAGGGAAAATATGGAATAGTGCTTTACACACTTTAAACCATAGGGGCAGCTAGATGGCTCAGTGGATACAGCAGTTGGACCCAGAGTAGGGAAGACCTGGGTTGAAATCCAGCAGCAGACACTTATTAGCTGTGTGACCTTAGTCAAGTCATTTAACCTGTTTGCCTTAATCCACAGGAGAAAGAAATGGCAAACTACTGCAGTATCTTTGCCAAGAAAACTCCATGTACAGTCACAGAAAGTAAGACTTGACTGAACAACAACAATGTTTTAAAGTGCTTTTAAATGCAGTATTGCATTTGGTAGAGTGGAGATAATATTCACCTAGAGCAGTCAAATAACCTCCCCAGCAACACTACTCTTGAGTTCTTGTCTGATGTTCTATCCATTGAACACAAAGACACACATAAGATAAATGTGTGACACATGCTATGGTGCAAGCACGAGGGCATCTGATGCTGAAAAACCTTTTCATTTAAGTCAAATTACATGTGATTGATTATTCACAGATAAAAGGGTGCGAACTGAAATAATTCAAACCTAAATATGGTCACAACTGGGTACATGTGTGTATACATATATTAATACACAAACATGTTTTTGACAATGGTAGCATTTTTAATCTTATTATTATAAATATAAATTTTAAAATGTTTAAAGGTTACAATGAATTTTACTTATATAATCTAGGCAGTATGGTCCAATAGAAATGACACTTGCTATGGAGTCTAAAGATGTCGGTTCAAATGTCCCCTCCAATACTACTACCTATGTGGCCACGGGCAAGTAACTTATCTTACCTGGGCTTCAGTTTCTTCATTGGTGTAAACAACAGGTTATGCCAGATGGCATCTAAGGTTTGTTTCAGCTCTACTCTATCTTCTTATAGCTCTATGATCCTCAAAATGACCTCTGGAGATACATAATAGAAACATACTCATTTTGCAGATGACAAGATTGAAGCCTGAAAGAATGAAGTGTCTTGACCATGGTCCCACATCTACCATGTGGCAGGAAGCAAGTAGGGTTTGAAAACAGTGTTCTATTTTATTGCGCTATGTATGCAACTATGCGACATATAATTTAGAATCGTTACCATAATATTTCAAGGTCTAAAGTAATTTTCTCCATTTTGTTTTAGAGAAACTATACTATTTTTTATGTCAAAAAGAATGTTGCCGTTAGCAGTAGGAAAAGTTGCACACAAGCACTTATATTTATTTCCTACCAATGTCAAATTTACTTCATAAAGCTTACAGAATGTGGAGTGATATATTCCTGGGAACAAGATGAGGTAGATGGGTAAAGTGGGAGAGCAAGGACAAGGAAAAAAAAAAGACACGTGTTAGTCAGATCTAATAGAATCAATTGATCAAGAAGTTTTAGGGAAGAAAAGTGGTAAAGAAATGTACAATGTAAACAATGAATTTGTTTTAAGAACATTTTGAGCCCACATGTCAAAAATTCATCATTGTCTCTATATTATTTGAATCAACTGAAGTTGAAGTTGTCTTCCAAACATCCTTTAAAGGCATTAGGACTTAAAAAATCCTTTTCTATGTCTCCTTACTGCAAACTATGGGATCCAACTCCACTTTTCTTAGCAGAAATTTACCTGTGCCCTTAAAATTGTTGTCCTTTAATCAATCAGTTTTTAGTTGTGTTCAGCTCTTCATGACTCAATTTGGGGCTTTCTTGGCAAAGATACTGGAGTGGTTTGCCCTTTCTCTTGAATCACTTAAAATGCTATCTATTAATTTTTTTTTTTGGTAATGAAATCATATTTTAAGTCCTCTAGGGGATTTTGTGAATTTTTTTTAATAGCAATGACTAAATTCCAAATGTTCTTCAAAATAAATAACTTGTCCAATTTAGCTATTCTGCAAATCCCAATTTTATTAACAAAAATTTTCCTTAAAATAAGGTACAACTATATTAAAACTTTATTTTTCCATACCTACCTACTTATTAATACTTAAATCCATTTCTCAGGACTTCATCAAATTAGACTTCTCATTTCATCTTAGCCTTTTTATGTCTAAGTAGACTAGGAAGCCCTAATGATGCCAAATCCCTAAAAACCTTAAAATCTTTTGAGAACTATAAACCCTCTTTTAGAATGGAGAAACTGGGGCAGAAATTATCTGAAGTCAGCTAAGGGTAGATGGATACTGATACACAAATAAAATCTAAATTTTTTTCCCTTAAAAACAAAAATAGCATTAATTTATTCAATTGCATCTTTGCCAGTTGAAGAAAAAAAAACAAACAGGAGCCAGCAGAATTTCCAGCTTTCTATTTTTACAGTCAGATAAAAAGAGAAAAGAAAGGTATATTTTGAGTCAGAGGATGACCTGGATTCGAATCCCATTTCTGCCACTTAAAAGCTACATGGCTTTGAGCAAATTACTCTCTTTGGGCCTCAGTTTCTTCATTTATAAAACCGAGAGGGTTGGATTTCATAAGACAATCTCTAAGGTCCTGCCCATCTCAAAACTGTGGGTATTTGCATCCTTGGGGGTTTTTTAATGAGAGAAGGAGGTATTGGTTTTGATCTCTTGTTTCGTTTTCATCTTGTGTTACACAATTTTTACACAATTGCCTTGTGTTACACAATTTTTTAAATTTCATATTCTACTAGCAGCCAAGTAAAAAATTTAGGAAGAAGCAATCAGAAGATAATTTCCAATAAATAATTGATTCTGAATGTTGGAATTAGGGAGCAAAAGCTCAGCAAGAAGTCAAGTTTAATTTCTACCACCGACTGCTAGGGAAGAGGAAAGTTACAGAATTAGTAAAATGCAGGAAAAAGAGGCTCTTACAAGAAATGGACTAAATGCATAATTGTAAGTCTATAAGACTCCCATTTTACATTTGTTCTAATGTGCAAATATATCAATGGTCTAAAACGGAGGTTCCCAAACTTAATTGACCTACTGCCCCCTTTTTGAAAAAATACTACTTAGAACCACCTTGGAAATCTATTTTCTTAAACCCTTTAACATTTTTTAAAACTTTGTGTCATTTCAAAAAATATATATAAAATGTATTTTTAATGACACAGCTTAAACTTAATAATTTATTGTAAATTTGTGGGTTTTTCCTGCATTGAAATTTTGATGATGCAATATTGTATCATGTAACCATATAGTATCCTATTGTCAACAAGTCATTACACGCACATATTCCTGCTAATGTATGTTGGACTTCCCAACAATGCATAACATGCTTGTCAGCAAGCACTTACTTGTTAAGACCTGTCAGTGGACTTGACCACTGATCATTTTGTGTTTATTTGGAAAATAATGTAATCACTACGACTTTAAATCAGTTATACAACAAACGAAATGTAAGGTTCTCCAAAATTTTCTTCTTTCTGTCCTTATGTTTCCACCACCCCCTTATTTTTATTTGATGCCTCCCAAATGCACCTGAGGCTACTACTGCCTCCCCCCCATTATTCTAATTCCACCCCCCCAAGGTGATATTGCCCTCTTTGGGAACTTTTGCTAAAATTTTCATTATGAGTCGCTAATATATTTTGTTTTCTGAGTTTTAGGTGACAGGAAAGAAGTATCATGACCTATATTTAAATAGGTAGGCTGAGCAAGATATATGTAGTTGTTTTTTATTTTTAAAACAAAATAAATAAATAAAATTAAAATTAAATTAAAAAAAATACAATTATATGTGATCTAATCTTGGCCCTTGTTATAGAAAAAAGATAGAAGCATCGTAGTTTTTGCCTCCATTGTTTGGAATAAAGACTACAGTTTTAAGAAATTTTAGAAATTAACAAGCCTTTATTTTTTTTCTATCCCATTCCATTCCTCATTGAAAAAAATAGAAGGAAAAAAGATCTCTTATAAGAAATACGCTTATCTGGAAACTAAGGAGGATTCTTATCAATTTGAAAATTACTCAACAAATTATGGCATAAGATTAGAGCTTTCTCATTTCAGATGGAAGGGGGTGTGTGGGGTACAGGGACCCCAAAAATCCCCTACCCAAGAAAAATTAAAAGCCAGAGGTATCTTGAGGAAGCAACAGGAAGTTTATGCAGTTCTCACAAGAACAGGACATCCCTTCCACCAATATGAACCAGTGGAATGAGGAGAGTTACAAAAGACAGAACAAGAATTTATACCCTAACACAGTCAAGCCCCTTCCCCCCC
>CM053581.1:156577525-156596034 GCA_028627135.1 Pseudochirops cupreus
TGTTAACGTCCTAAATTCTAAAGAGGGAGGGAAAAAGGTTGCAAGCAAAGGTGGTGGTCAAAAACCCCTAAAGGGCCTAATGCTGATGTGGCAGTAGTGAAGAAGGGGGAAGCCAAAACTCCAGCATGCTCCCACAAGAAACTTTATGGGCTGAGCAGTTTTTCATCTTCCCCATTCAGGCTGTTTCACAACCCCAATGCAATTAAAGTTATAATCAAAATGCTCTATTAGCCTGATACCTTTCTTAGGTGAGAATGCCTATTTAATCAGTTGGTTTTTTTTTAATTAGACATCTATATTTAATTAATCAATCAAAGAATAAACTAGGAAAAAGGAGCTAAAGTTTTTCCAGGCTTTGGATGAAATCAGATGATGAAATGAATTGGGAATGACTGAAAGAATCAGACACATCTATGTCTAAGTGAGAAGAAAGTTCCAGCAAGATCATTATTCCATACATTGATTTGCAAACCAAGCTTTTGTAGTATTTTGAGTAGACAAATACTCTAAGCCCATGCCCCAAGCTACCCCTACTTGTACCACAGGACTACAAAGGGTTGGGGCAGAGGGTGATCTCAGTGTCCCATTACTTCTTCCCCCCTTTATTAACTATGTCATCATTAAGACTGGTCCAGTAACAAAGAAAACATCCACCTAGGAACAGAGAGAAGATAAACTAGATATGTAGAGATAAGTATAACTTCAGGGTTCTACAAGGGTCTCAACTTTGTAGACCAGGACTGAACCACACACAACTCAGAGATACTTAGCAAAGGGAGAAAAGGATTTCTATCTAAGGTAGAACTGTGAGTTATTCTTGTATCAACATTTGCTCTGAAAGATTGAGCCAACTTTCCCCTAGACTCCATATGTTCTTGTTAGAGAGTGTGCTTAAGACTTTTTGAAGAAAGTTTTTGTAGCAACAATTTTTACTATACTTTTTTACTAAATGACCATTTCCAAAAATCTAATTAACTGTGGCTGGCTAATTGTTTTTTTTTAGTTAATTTTTTAAAATTTATTTTTAGTTTTAAATTTATTTTTAGTTATTTTGGTTTATACTTTCATTTCCACAAGATTTTGAGTTACAAATTTTCTCCCTGTCTTTCCCCTACCCCTCACCCCAAGATAGTGATCCTACTGAATATCCCTTCCTTATCCTCACCCATTCCCCCCTTAACTTTCTAATAGGGTAAGATCAATTTCTATACCCCAGTGCCTGTATATCTTATTTCCCAGTTGCATGTAAAAAACAATTTTAACATTTGTTTTTAAAACGTTGATTTCCAGGTTCTTTCCCTTTTTCTCTCCTCAGCCACCTCCACTGGGAAAACAAGCTATTTGATATAGGTTGTACATGTGTAGTTACACAAAACATTTCCATAGCAGTTATATTGTAAAAAACTAACTATATTTCCCTTCATCCTATCCCGCCCCCAACTTATTCTATTTTCTCCTTTAACCATATCCCTTTTCAAAAGTGTTTGCTTCTAACTACCCTCTCCCCCAATCTGCCCTCCCTTCTATTATCCCCCTCTTATCCCCTTCCCCACTACTTTCCTGTAGGGTAAGATACCCAAATAAGTCTGTATGTTATACCCTCCTTAAGCCAAATGCAATGAGAGTGAAGTTGACCCATTGCCTTTAACCTTCCTGCTCTTTCCATCCATTGTAACAGTTTTCTCTTGCCTCTTTTATGAGATAATTTACCCTATTTCATCTCTCCCTTTTCTCCTTCTCCCAATACATTCCTCTCTCACCTCTTAATTTTATTTTTTTAGGTATCATCCCTTCCTATTCAACTCATCTTGTGCCCTCTCTGTCTATGTATACATGTACTCATATAAATACACACACATATGTATTTATACACACACTCTCTTACACATACATGTATATATACATATATTCATATATATTTCCTTCAACTATCCTCAGACTGAGAAAAATCTCATGAGTTACAATGATAATTTTTCCATTAGGAATGTAGGAACTTAATAAGTTCCTTATGATTTCTTTTTCCTGTTTACCTTCTCATGCTTCTCTTGCTTCTTGTATTTGAAGGTCAAACTTTCTGTTCAGCTCTGGTTTTTTCATCAAGAAAGCTTGAAAGTCCTCTGTTTCATTGAATGACCATATTTTCCCCCGAAGCATTATACTCAGTTTTGCTAGGTAAGTGATTCTTGGTTTTAGTCCTAGCTTCTTTGACCTCCAGAATATCATATTCCAAGCCCTTAGATCCCTTAATGTAGAAGCTGTTAGGTCTTGTGTTATCCTGATTGTGTTTCCACAACACTCAAATTGTTTCTTCCTGACAGCTTATAATATTTTCTCCTTAACCTGGGAAATCTGGAATTTGGCTATAATATTCCTAGGAGTTCTCTTTTTGGAATCTTTTTCAAGAGGCAATCAGTGAATTCTTTAAATTTCTATTTTGCTCTCTGGTTCTAAAATATCAGGGCAATTTTCCTTGAGAATTTCTTGAAGGATGATTTCTAGGCTTTTTTTTTTATCATGGCTTTCAGGTATAATTTTTAAATTATCTCTCCTAGATCTATTTGCCAGGTCAGTGTTTTTTTCCAATGAGATATTTTATATCGCCTTCTATTTTTTCATTTGTTTGAATCTGTTTATAGTATCTTGATTTATCCTAAAGTCATTAGCTTCCATTTGCTCCAATCTAATTCTGAAGGAATTATTCTCTTCAGTGAGTTTTTGAAATTCCTTTTCCAACTGGCAAATTTAGCTTTTTAAGGCATTCTCCTCATTGACTTTTTGGGCCTCTTTTGCCATTTGAGTTAGTCTATTTTTTTAAAGTGTTATATTCTTCAGTCAGTCTGTTGACTCACTTTTCATGATTTTCTTCATTTCTCTTCCCAATTTTTCTTCCACTTCTCTTACTTGATTTTCAAAAGCCTTCCTGAGCTCCTGCATGGCTTGTAATAAGTCCATATTTTTCTTGGAAGCTTTTGATGCATGAGTTTTGACTTTGTTGTCTTCTTCTGGTTCCATGTTTTCATCCTTTTTGTCCCCCAAAAGAGGATTCTATCATCTGATTGTGCTTCCTCTGTTTGTTCATCTTGCCAGCCACTTAATTGACGTTTGAGCTCTTTGCCACAGTAGAACTCTGCTTCCAGAGTGGAGAGAGCTGTGTCCAAAATTGCTGGGATTTTCGCAAATGTTGTCAGAGCTATGAGGAGGGCACCCTCTCTAGAGCCACCACAAGCTCTGACACACTAGAGTTTCTCACCCCATGACCATCACCCAACATTGGGACCCAGATCCAAGCAGGTCAAAGCAAGGGCGATTACTCTCTGAATGGTCACTTGGTCCTCCTGTGATCTGCAGGCAGGAGCTCTGGAGGCAGCCATGTGGCAGCAGCTGCAACCACTGTGCCTCTGCCTCCTCTTGCCCTGGGGCAGGGGCTAAACTTCATTCTTCTCTCACCCTGTACCAACAGAGTTCCCTATTGACCTTTTGCTTTTTCTTTGGCATTTATGAGTTTAGAAGTCTGGAAACTGCCACAGCTGCTAGTGATTCACTCTCCTGAAGTCTGCTCCAGCCAGTGTGTGCCACTGGTCAGGGACGTCCTGGGTCTGGGCCCACGCGACTCGCGCGGGACTGCTCTCAGCTCCCAGCCCATGGACTCTTCCTGTCAGCTTGCCAGGCTGCCTTTAGCAGATTTGTTTCTCTCTTCCACTTTGTGGGTTCTGTAGCTCTAAATTTTGTTTAGAGTCATATTTTATAGGTATTGGAGGTAGTTGGTGTGAGAGCTTAAGCAAGTTCCTGCTTTTACTCTGCCATCTTGGCTCTGGCTGGCTAATTGTTATCGACTTGTAGTCAATATACTAGTAGGGAATTGAGAGTATAAAATATGCCAAAGCCCTTCAGGATGACCTCTAAAAGATTTGAAAGGAGCAGCAGTCAGCCACCCTCTGGAGTTGAGGGAAGTTCAAAAAGCAGCTCTGGAGGGGTTTTTAGAGGTACCTTTACAGTTTTGTAAAACTTCCTTTGGAAGCACCATAAACAAGGGTGGTGGGGAAGATCAGTTGCCAGGAGGATGCTATGGGTATGGCATATTGCATTAGATGTAGTCACTGTTTCTTTTACATGTTTGTTTTTTGGTTACAAGGGAAAGCTCTTGTGGGGATGTTGTGTATCTGGAAATGACAGTGACATAAAAATAGAACTCAATAAAAAACTAGATAAAAAGTATAACTCTCCTTTTTTGTTTGTATTTTTTATGCTCTTCTATACAAGTGCTCGAGGTTTTCAGATGACATGTAGGTCAGGATTTCCATTAAAATATACAAAAATGTCATTTCATTTAAAATTATGTGGTGGACCACGTTAGTCAGTTGGACAAAAGATGGAAGCTTTCTGCTTTTCAAAGATATTTAACTAGGGATGTGCTAAACCAAGAGAGGAAGCAAATTCCACAGTTGAGAGTCCCTCACTGAAAACATCCTGCTGTAGCAAAGGTCATAGCCTCTTTCATAAACAGGGGTGGGGGAAGAAAAAACATTTCCATTTAGAAATTTGGATCCAGACTTAGATACTTGTAGATCATAAAGCTTGGATTTAAAGGCTAAGTATATTCATCTTCTTGACTTAGAAAGACTGTCCTAGATAACCTTTGAGGTCTTTTCCATCTTTCTAACTATGATGTAATAAATTTTCCTATCTGCTGCCCTCTGCAACAATGTTCTTGGGTCATCAAACAATTTTTTGACTTAACTAAGTTAATCCTATCATAAATACTTTTGTGAAGCCCTGAGGTGTTATTATTTTTTAATCCAGTTCTTAAGAATATCTCAGGCAGGGGCAGCTAGGTGGCACAGTGAAGAGAGCACTGGCCCTGGAGTCAGAAGGGCCTGAATTCAAATCTGGCCTCAGACACTTAACACTTACTAGCAGTGTTGACCTTAGGCAAGTCACTTAACCCCAATTGCCCTGCCCTCCCCCCTCCAAAAAAAAAAGCAATAAAAATATCTCAGGCAGTCCAATGATTGAGTTACATTGCTGGTTAAATCATATCACTTGTCTGTAGTGATATATGGTACATTTCTCTCTACACAGAGAGTCTTTAATGTGGGTCTAATACTGTTCCCAGTAGCTGCATGCTAATAAGGTTCTGTCATTATTTTACTCTACACCAAAGGTTATATATTAGGTGGATACAGAGAAGTCAGTAATCTTGCTATTACTATCTATTATGACCCTTTGAGAAAAATATGAGAGATTCCAATAAAACTACATACATTTGAAGACATGAACAACATCTGAACACACAGAAATTTTCTAAGAATCTTGATGTCAAAGATCAAGCAAATTCTCCATAAATATTTGGGTTCTTTTTAATAGAGAAGTTAACTGCCAAACCTCAAGTTGAATAACTTGAATTTATCAAGTGTTCCTAGGAGGGACCCTATATTAAGCATCCTGGGCAGAAAAATGTACTTTGAAAACCTCAAGGCTAAATGAGTGAATGTAATGAAATTATGTGACTCCTGTCTCCAGAACTTATGATATCATAAGTAATAAAATCAGTGCCAATGACATGTTCACCGGGGAGAATTGTAGGTTCACCCTGCTGCCTACGTGCCTATGCTTCTGCATACTTCCTGAAACAGACGCAAGGAACAACAGAATACTCCCAACCTTTACCTTCCTCTGCATCTCCCTAGTTCTTGGTCCATAGCCATGTTTCCATTTTATATGGGAACGATGAGAGTAACAACAAATCATTTTTCTATAGGGCAAAGATTCTTGATCTGGACTCTGTGAACTTTGCTCTTTTTAATATTTTGATAACTGTATTTCAAAATTAGGGCAGTTAGGTGGTGCAATGGATAGAGCACTGGGTCTGGAGTCAAGAAGACTTCTACAGCTTCCTGAGTTCAAATCTGGCCTCAGATACTTACTAGCTATGTGACCATGGATAAGTCCCTTAAGCTTGTTCGCCTCAGCTCCTCATCTGTAAAATGAGCTGGAGAAGGAAATGGCAGACCACTCCCGTATCTTTGCCAAGAAAACTCCAAATGGAGTCATGAACAGTGGTAGACAACTCAAACAACTGAATAATAACAATGGCAAAATAAATGATTCCCTTTGTAATCGTACCTATTTTGTTTTATCCCTTTAAAAACAATCAGAAAAAACGGGTTTTTACTAAATTACTAAAAGGGACCAGGATACAAAAATAAACACTCCTTGTCTAGAGCTTCCAGATTTGCAAAATAACTTTTCTCAGAATAAACTCTGAGGTAGCATAGCAGTTATTATCCCCATTTTAATACATAAAAATTGAAGTTTGGATTTGTCATCACAGAATTAGACAGAGCCAGGATCACCACAAGGAATATTCTAAGCCCAATATTCCTTCTTCTTACACCTCAGAAGAATATAGAGATTATCTGCCTTCTAATGAGGTCAACAAATTGAGTTTATGAAAGCTCTCTGAAATTTTTAAAGAGGAACAACGAAATAAGTTTGCAAAGATAAGATAAACTGATACAATTTCTGAATGGTAATTGAAAGTTTTTCATAAGGCATGTAATATGAAAATGTTCTTAATCTGGCCATTTTAGCTTAAAATTAATTCATTCACCTTGAGAAATTAATTTTTAAAACATGTCTGACTTCTATGCCAAAAGGTTAGCTCACCAATTTTTAGAACAATTCTAATCTCCAATGTATCCTTGGTTTTTATATTTTGAATAATTTGTAGCGTGTAATGTGTCAATGGGAGATATATAAAGAACAGTAGGAAAGATTCCCATAACACTAGAAAGAGTGCACAATGGATGGGAAGTCCGGGGACAAGATTTCTTATCAAGGAACCAGCCAACTGTGAGAATTCAAGTAAACTCTTTAGTGCTCTCTCCCCCAAACAATCTTTTATTTATCTATTTTGTAAACATTTGTGTTTAGTAACTTTATATTTATGTCGTAAGTATTTTACCCATAATTGTTTTCCTCGTTAGAATATAAACTCATTGTGAGTAGGGAATTATCCTAGTGTTTGTACTTACATCCTCAGCATAGCCTCTGGCATGTGATAGATATTTAATAAGTACTTGTTGCTTGATAGAGTTAATCTTTTGAGCCACCATTTCTTCATTTATAAAATGGGGTGATTTCTACTTCTCAAAGTTGTTATGAGGCTCAAATGAGATTATGGATGTGCAAGCACTTAGGGAAGAAGCACTATACAAGATAGAAGAGAATATGATTAAATATAATCTTCATTTAAACTTTTTAAGTTAGTGTAGCAGCAAGCACCATAGCATACCCAGGGTGGCTGCTAGCACAGGTTCTTAGATCTGCTTTTCTAAAGGAAAGCAACTCAAAATGGGTTAACAATCTTACTTTAATCAATCAAACATATGTCGTTTACCTAGTTCAGGGGAAAAAGTTAGCACCCTGAACTTCAGAGAATACAAACAGAAGTTACAAGCAGACAAAGAAACAAATCAGCAGATGAGCTTCCAGCCCTCTGACCATTACATCCATACCTAGTCAGTTACCAGAGAGGGAAGCACCAACATCTGGGTTTTCAAAGCCAGGGGGCTCAGTGGCTGCCTAGCAGTGGTTCTCTACCTTCCTAATGCCACGACTCTTTAATAGTCGTATGTGGGCGTATCTGCATGGGGGTGGACCTGCCTGGAGATGGATAGAGGAGAAGTGTCTCGGTTCCTAACAGCATTGGAAATATGTGTTTTCCAATGGTCTTAGGTGACCCCCAAAGGGGTTGTGACCTACAAGTTGAGGACCGCTGGTAGAGTCTTGTCTGGCCAAATCACACAACTCTTTCCAAAGTGAGCCCCAAAGCAAAAACTCACATCAGGGTATATATAGCCTTCTCCTGGATCAGACAATGTCAAAACCCTATTGATCAACTGCCCAATCACAAAGCAATAAGATGTGGTCATTCCTGAAAAACAAGCCTCCTGCCATAGGCTCCATGTGACCACATTCAGCCTATTAGAGGGCAGAGTATATTTTTAAATCAGGGAAGGTTCTCAGAGTCATTTAAGCCTATCAAAGGGCTTAGGGGCAGGGAAGATCTTCAGATCCCCATAACAGTTAGCTGAGACATTGGCACAGTAACACATCCTGTCTGGGAAGATGATATTTAATGATATTTAAATTACCCATTGAATTAACAAAAGTCGTATATAATCTTTTGTAAAGCAACTATATAACAAGATTGATACTTGCCCCATCAACACTCTGAATGATACAATACTTATTAATAAATCAAGTGCCCAGATGTTTTAGGACACCTAAGTGATGTAACACTACATCTCCACATACAGTCTCTAAAAAATTAAAAATGGGTACAACTTTAGGCAAGTGCAAGGCTCATGATACAGATTGTAACACATAAATAAGGAACTACAAAAAAGAGCTGAGGCTAAGAATGTTGCAAAAGACATGTAGGATTAAAAAAAGATGATGAGATTGGTACATGTTTCATGAGGGATAATTGATAATGTCTTTGGTCCATGTGCTCCACCCATATTCTTGCAATATTAAGAGAATATAATGGAAGATCATGACAAAGAGTCTCTTGGGATAATGGGCATAGATGCACTGTGAGCTAAGGAACATCCATATCTGTGAATTCACAGATCTATTTCAGTATTTGTGTTGACCTCTATGATAAATAAGAATGAAAACAGGTATCCCAGACTAGTTACTCTTCATTTATTTTTTTTGTTTTGGTTTGGTTTTTTCATGAGCTAGTAGTGGTAAGGAAGAAAAATAATCATTTTCTGCATTAGGAAAGGTATTCCTGTAGCACATAATTTTATTCTTTGGTGAAATAGCCCAATTTAGGGCAATTATCTTATGCTAAGGATAAGAGGAAATGTTTTTTTGCTCTTAATTTATTCATGCTAACTGCTGTAAATGCAGCATGTGGGATTCACTCTGAGATCCAATAGGAACTGAAATCATCCAACTGTTTTTGCAAAGTCTTCCCCTCATTCTGCACATTCTGTCAGAAGCCATCCCTTCACATTCATCTGAGCAATTCTTTGAGCTGCAAGAAGCTGAGTAACAACTAAATGATGTAGTCAGTGCTTGGAAAAGCTGTTTTCTTTCTTTTTTGAGTTTAGCACAGGAGCACAAAAATATAGATTTTAAGGGATGCTAAATGGTAATAGCTTAGGGAAAAATTAATCTTAGAAATAAAAAGCACATTGCATGTTTACGTAGTTTGTACTTAAGCAAGAGCAGCTGCATGATATGACTGGATTTCATATTTATTTATATCATGTACTAAAAAGTCATTGGGGAAAAAAAATCAAAGAAATTTCAGAATGCTGTGGAAAGTACAAAGGTAGTCAAATGATAAAATATTCAGACAGAGACTTGGAGAAAGGGGCACTTTACTGACAAAAATTATTTCTGATATATTTCATATTCTTTCATTCCAGTTATTATATATAATAATTATAAGGCTGGAGGATTTCAGAGGACATCTAATGCAAGTCCTTCATTTTAATTTTTAGACATTGTATGTAGAGATGTAGCGTTATATCACCTGGCTAAGTGACTTACCCAAGGACTCGCAGATATTAAGTGGCAGAAGAGGGATTTGAACAGAGGTGCTCAGACTCCAGAACCAGAAGTTATTTTGTGAACCACTTATTTATAATTAACAGATGCTAGAACATTTCTATACATTTGCAATAGGGGAATTGTCTAATGAAGGTCCAAGCCTGGGAATATGCTAAGAGTTGCCCTTCCTGGTAAGTTATAGAGAGCATAAGAAATATTCCCTTTCTGCTTTCAATTGACAACTTGGTGTCTAGGTTAACCTTCTTCTGACCATGGGTGACTGAGGAGGGGCTAGTACTGTGGAGTGACAAAAAGTCCTCTCTTTGGAGGAGGAGTAGAGAGAACTCATAAGGTAGGAGAGGCTGAGCTAGAATTGAGTGTGAATACAAATTTTAGGATGGATGATCTTACTTGTTCTTTCCTGATGGCTTCTGAGTAAAATTGATAGAGTCTCCACCAAGAAGAAAAGGATGGCCAGGGCTTGGAGTCATGAGGAACCCTTCTGCCCCATGTGTTCTCTGGAAACATATCTCACTTGTACATTTAAGCTCATTAATCCTAATGATCTTGTGTGTCCAAAGGAAGAATGCGCCTCTTGGTTTGGGTGAGTGGGGTAGTTTTGTATCTCCTGTCTTTTCTATGCCTTCTCAGTAAATACCTTTCTATAAAACAAACAAACAAAAAACCAAATAAAAATTAATTGATGTAAAATGGTCAATGGACATTGGGAAATACACTGGATAGGGACTTAAGAGTAACATTCCCTTAAGAGTACTTCATGATAGAATCATAAGAGGAGAAGCACATTTTCCTCTGCTACCCAGTCCAGTGGAAATTATAGCCCAGTGCTACTGAGGTGCTATTGTTGAATAGTTTCATTTGTGTTTAACTCTTCATGACTCCATTTGGGGTTTTCTTGACAAAGATAATGGAATAGTTTGCCATTTTCTTCTCCAGCTCATTTTATAGATAAAGAAACTGAGGCAAACAGGGTTGAGTGACTTGTCCTGGGTCACACAGCTGGTAAGCATCTGAAGTCGGATTTGAACTCAGGAAGATGAGTCTTCCTGACTCCAGGTCCAGCACTCTATCCATTATGCCACTTAACTGCTCTACTGAGGTAGTACACATTAATATATGTGTTTAAAAATTGTACTACTCATATATAAAAATCATAAAAAACCCCCAAACTTATTATATTCAGTACACCATTTAAGAAGGCAGAGAATTATAAAACACCTTTTACAAAGATTTTTATGGGATTGTAGATTTAAGAGGTGGAAGAGATCTTAGTGTCATCTGGTACAATCCCTTCATTTTACAAAAGAGAATCTGAGGCTTAGAAAAATCTAGTGATTGAATAGAGTTACACTGATACTAAGTGGGAGGACTGTGATTCAAACCCAGGTCCACTGATTCCAAATCCTGTGTGCTTTTTACTGCACCCAACTCATTCCCCATCCTATTTTTAACTGAGTCCAATCCAAACCACATGGCTAGGTCTCCTAAGAGGAAAAGGAAATGGCATTATTGGCTAACCCCAGCAGGTCCAACATCAGTACTTCCCCAAGATCAAGCCTGCTCAGTAGAGAATCATCACAATATAGTAGAAAGAGCCCTGGATTTGAAATCAGATTCTAATCTCAGTTCTCCCACTCTAATACCTGTAGAACTGGGTAAGTTACCTATTTCCCCTTTTTGGATGGGTTTTCTCTTTATAAAATGAGAGAGGTGGGCAAGATTATCTCTAAGATCTCTTTTCAGTTCTAAATTCCATATTGGAAAATAAGGGCTTACAAAATGGTAAATTGGTGAAATGCTTAGAAACGAATCAAACAAAGCTGTTCTGGAACAAGATCAGAGGAGCACTCTTGGAGCAAAGAACAAACTGCACAGTCCATTGAAGGAAATAAGTAGTTACTTGTAAATATAAATGAAAACAATATAAGCAGAAAGAGTGTCCCACAAAATGAACACAAACGATCAGTTACAAGACAGATCTGAAGGGGCCTTAGATATTATCTGCTCAATCCTCCCTCACTTTACAGATGAGGAAACTGAAACCCAGAGATGTGAAGCCACTTGTCCAAAGTCCAGTGAATATTAAATAGCGTGTTGGATTTGAACCCCCATCTCCTGACCCTAATTTCCTGTTCTTTCCACTCCACCACATTGTCATACCCAGTAACGTTGTTTAAAAAAAGAAAAAGAGAAAAGATACATAAGGATGTGCAAAAAGAAGTGTCTTGTGAGCCCCTTATAATGATCAAGGCAGAATCTAGGTTGGATTCCACATCTCAGTAGGACCAAGGCAACTTGGACAGAGCTCAGAGGAAAACACATGTAATTACTAATGGTTTGGAAACAACTAGGAAATACTTTAGACTACAGTTATTCATAAGTAGGACTGTAGGGAAAATGAACCTGAGAGATGCCTAATGGTCTTCAAATAAGAATTATCTTGTATTTGTATGCACTTCAAAGTACTTCTTGAGCATCATTTTCATTTGATCTTTTCAACAATCCTATAAAATGGGAAAAGCAGTACAAGGCAGATCCCACCTTAGACACTTAGCAGCTGTGTAATCTTGGGGAAGTCACTTGGCCTGTTTGCTACAGTTTCCTCAACCGTATAATGAGGACTATAATGGCACTGATCTCCCAGGGTTGTTGTGAGAATTAAAAATGAGATAATATTTGCAAAGCACCTAGTGCCTGACACACAGTAGGTGCATCATCATCATCATCATCATCCCCATTTACCAGATGAAGAAACTGAGTCAGAAAGAATAAGTGACTGGCTCAAGTTCATATGCTACAAAAGAGTAGAACAAGGAATAAAATTTAGGATGCCTAACTTCCAGTTCAGTATTTTCTAGTGTGTCATGTTGCCACCCAATTTATCCAGAAGATGTTGTGACCAGCTGTTCTCCATCTCTGCTGAGGACCAAACAAGAATTGGATTTAAATGTCAATAGCGTTTAAGAAGAATTTTCAAACAGTTGGGGATTGTGAAACATTCAGATGGGCAATCAAGGCAGGTTATGTAATTGTCTCCTTGGGTAAAATAACATAATCTATTTTAAATGGATAAATTCTCATATATTCAGAAAGTTCTAGGTGTGGCCCTGGCTTGTAGGAGGTTTTAGAGCATAGATTCCTTTCCAGGGCTAGGAATCTGTAGACCTGGAGAGCTCTCCAAGAAAGTAATAGTACCAAACACTCTAAGTTTATGTAATTAAGAATTCAACATTCTAAGGTTTTGAGTTGTAGGAACTGTTTTCATGATCATGGTTCACGATTTTACTATCTAAAAAGACGTACAGCATTTGTCTGTAACAGCTATTTTATTTTTCTTGTTTTCTCAAGGGAGGGAAAGGAGAAAGTGGTTGAGAGGTAGAAAATGTGAATCTGAAAATAAAATAAAATTTAATTAAAAAAAGATATATAGCTAAGACTTTCTATGGACATGGGTGAAGTGAGCAACAGCTGTCAACAGAGCATGGTCTATGGAACAAAAAGAATTAAAACTAGTGTTTCAGAGTAGGAAGGAGCCGTAAGAGTTCATTTAGTCCAAAAGCTTCTTTCTGCAGACAATGAAACCAAGATCCAAGATTATGATCACATAGCCAGCACAGTAAGAGGAAAGATTTGAAGCTATGTCTTTGAAATGCAAATCTGTTTCCCACTATACCATTCAGCCTCAAACTTACAGGTTCCCTTTTAACCTATTATCAGCTCTCCCATATTGAGAAACCGAAGCTTTAGTTCTGTTTAGTGGAATCTCTTTTGTGTGCTTTAAATAAAACCAAAAGTCTAGATCACAGAAGGGAAGGGTTTGTTTTGTTTTGTTCTTGTTTTAAATCTGCATTCAGAAAAAAAAGGGACAGTGTGCATGTATGTTGCTGTTGCAGAAAGGTTCCTTAAGTGTAGCAGAAACTCATTGTTACCAAGCTGCCCTTTGTACTTAATAGATTTAAACATAATAAACAGGATGGAAGCTATAACTTGCTTTGGTTATTTTAACCTCCAACACAGTAATTTGAAAACACTTTAGTAGTTAGTCACCCTCCCAAGCATTTCAATAAAGGACAGAACAGAAGAGTAAATACTACTTTAAACCTGTAACCTATGATTTCCCTGAACTATATAAGCACAAATTCTGAGTGTTGTTATTAATGCAAGTATTTTCTTATTTATCGGCCCAAATACATACAAAAGCAAGCTTGCTGAATGAGTATGTTACCAGGCAAAAGCAAAAAAGATAAAGATAAATAAAACAAAAACATCCTGATGTTGCTTCAACAAAATCAGCAAAGAATAATTACGCCAACAGAATAAATCCAACCGGAGTAAGGATTTAGAGTAGCGAGTCAGAGCTGAGAGAGACCTTAGTCTGAGACCTTCATTTTCTGGACAAAAAAACCTGAGGCTTATTTTCCTTTCCCCCCAAATCCTTCCCTATGGTTAATGCCAATTCAAGACTCAAAGTTATTACAGTTTAGGATAAGACAAAGTGAATTGGGAAAGTCACAGAGAAGTAGTCTGGAACAGACTAAAAAAAAGGTGTTGGACTAAGAAGTCAAAAGAACCCACTGAACTTGGAATCAAACTTGGGCAAACCTTTAAAATCAGGCAGTTGAACTAGCATACTTCCAGATGTTATTCTGTGATTCTATGACTTCATCTATCTCTCTGAGCTCCAGTGGATACAAGACTAAATTTGGCATAACCCTGCTCTCAAGATGCTTACAATCTATTGAGAGAGAGGAGGAAGAAATTTTTTAAACTCCTTCCAGCTCTAAAATCCCAGAGTTCTATGAAAGCTTTGAGACACGCGGGCTAATAATCATAATGATGATGATAACAATAATTATAATATAGGAGGAAAATGTAACTAATGAATATTTAGGGAGTTATTAGCCAACATTTCGCGAAGATATCAAAAGTCTCATATACTTATTGCAAATAAAGCGTTAATGTCCAAAACATCAATTATTCCCTGCCCCGAAGAAGTTAAGCGCACCGTGGATCCTGGAATTCTGCATAGTTTGCGGAAACATTTCACCCGCACAAAGTTTACACAGTTTGAGAATGATTTCAAAAGGCTGAGAAACAATATTGTAATCATCAACATAAAGAACCCAAAGGGAATTAGCTCTCCCCAACCCCACACCGGAGCACACAACCCTCTGCTGAGTCGTTAAAATTCTAATATTCACTGCCCAATGGACCTATACTTACTTGTGACTCCCAGAATCCCTTCCACAGTCCCAAAATATGCAGAAAGGAAGAGGGAAAAGTTCTCCCTAGTCTTGCGGCAGCTCTTCTCAGCTCCTCCCAAAAGAAGGGAAGATCCTCGGAGATCTGCATACCTGGGGCAGGTAAAGGCACAGGGACACACCTGACCTAAACTTCCTGGCCAGTAAATACTCCCGGGTGAAAGAACCATTAGTTACGTTGGTCACGTACACCGGTCGATTTGACCCATACCTCTTCCCTTCAGCTCTAAATCTAAGACGCTAAAATCTTTTCGCCTCTCCCCCCCTTTTTTAAATCGGGCAAATCCAGTAGACACACCACTGATTCCTTTTATAATGCGGAGGGCCGATCCACCTCTCTGTTTCAGGAATTTGCGACCGTATGGCAAAGAGAAAACTAGAAAGGAGATACAGCCAATTGCAAAACCTTCCTTCAAAAAATAAAACGAAGAACAAGTAGGACCTGTTCCGGCTAGGTTTGTATACCTACTTGCACTTAGGGCTTCCATTTCTCTGTGACTTCAGAACTCCACTTCCTAGAAAGAAGGAAGAGTTAAGAAAAAGGAGTTAGGTAGGAAGGGCAAGCGCTGGGAGGAGCAATGGGGCAAAAGAAAGGGAAAGGACTTGGGCCAATGGGTTGGTGTCTGGAACAAAGGGTCAGTAGGTACAGGGAGGAGCCATCGACTAAGGCAATCTTGCTGCAGGTCTGGGCTCTGATCAATAGAAGCCATTCTTTTCTGTTCCCATGATGGAATGTTTGCATTATCCTCTATGTATTTTGCAAGAGTTGAATATTACTATAGAGGCTTTCCTATGTGAATTGAAAAGATTAAAAAGGTGACTCCCTTTGTTTTGTATCCCTTCAAATAACGTATCTTGAGACCAAGGTGTTCTACTTATCTAATCCTTGTCTCCACCAGTAGGTCTAGCGAACTTAAGCAATAAAATATGATTGTTTTCTTCATTTTTGCCTAACTTTCTTCTGAGACAATGTGTGTAAGCACATTTCAACTAAGCACAGTATAATTTTAAGCTATTATTAAATAATAACTACCAGTAACTTGGGGAATGGCAGAATTTTTGTCAAAGAAAGGACAGCAAATATGGAAAGCTTTTTTCTTAGAAAGTAGATGCTCAATACATTTGTTGAGTGAATGAATGAATAACTATAGAGATGCTTGACCTTGGGGATCACTTCCCTTCTTTGGGCCTATGTCCGTGTATGTTAAATGGAAGCAAAAATATTTTAACTATTTACCTCACTGGGTTGTTCTATTTAGTTCAACAAATATTTATAAATATTTATTGTTCACCGCATGGAAGACACTGTATTAGGTAGCAGTGAGGCTGCTCAATGGATAGAGTGCAGAGCTCGAAATCAAGAAAACTCATCTTCCTGAGTTCAAATCTGGCCTCAGACATTTACTAGTTTTGTGACCCTGGGCAAGTCTCTTAACCCTGTTTGCCTCCCTTCTCTTCTGGGAAAAAAAAAAAAGAAATGGGCTAGAGAAGAAAATGGTAAACCACTTCTCTTTACTAAGAAAACCCCAAATGACTTCACAAAGAATCTGATTGGACTGAACATTTTGGCAGTGGCTGTGGTATGTTGTCTTGAAAACAAAACAAACCACTGTTTTGTAAGCCTTAAATATCCTATATGCAATGATACAATGGAAAACAGCTGGAAGGGACATCAAGAGGACTTGGGTTTAAATTCCTCCTCAGTCTCAGGCCAGTCACTAATTGCTTTGGCCCTCAATTCCCTCATCAGAAACAAGGAGGAGGAGGTTTGGATTGTATAGCATCTAAGTTTCGCTCCAGATCCAGGTCCTATGTAAATGCTTAACTATTTAAAACCTGTAGAGAAGGGCCTGATTGGTTAGGTCTGAGATATCCACCTATCCACGTGTGTGTGTGTGTGTGTGTGTGTGTGTGTGTGTGTGTGTGTGTGTGTGAACAGCTTCAATATCTCATGTACCACGAAATTCTTTTAGTGCCTGCTCTCTTGTCTGCTGGGGAAGCACCATAAGTCAACCAACAAGTGTTTCTTAAGTATTCACTATATCCTTGGCCCTGTGTTAGGTAGTAGTGATCCCAACACAATGAATGAAATACTCCTATGTACAAAGAAATTACATTCTAAAGGAGACAGCAAGGACAAATATATACAAAATAAATAGAGACAAGGGCATACACAAATATATATTGTTAACCTCCAAAGTTCCATCTAAGAAAGACAAACAGAATTAAGCTGCATGCCCATTTATTTCTCATTTCTCTCAAAGTGGGTGGGCATGCATATGAATGGCAGTTAATAAGTGAGCTCACTTTAGGGTCAGACTGCACAGCTTATATATCCTTCTAACAGGAGATAATATCACTCCATCATAGTTTCATTCTGGACAGGAAAAAAAAAATCTCTATACCAGACCACTCCCAGCCTTGGGTCATTTAGACAGAAGAATCTGTCTCTACCCAAGTTTGAGTAGAACACCATGGGCTTCCCTACTTTAGATTAAATTCCTTGGGTAGCAGCTGACCTGGGTAAGGAGAATCAAAGCAATCTCATTATCAGGAATGTCCTTCTGAAGAAGAAAAAGAATTTAAAGTCAGGACTTTGGGAGAAGGGGAGAAGGGAGCTCTGAATCTCCCCAAGATACTGGTTATTAATAACCATTTGTCACAATATAGAATGAATATAAAGATAATGCAAACAAATACAGAAGTGTTCAATAAAAGGTAGCTTGAAGTAAAGATAAGGAAATCAGGAAAGGCTTTATGTAAAAGGTGGTATTGAATACTCTTAATGGGTTTGGAGGGGTTTCTAGGCTCTCTAAAAATGGCTCCTGTCCACCAATGATATTTCCCAAAATGTAGGGAGGGGCATCCTGCACTCCAGTTTATTTAGCTACTAACAGACTAACTTTTACATAGAAATATTTACTTCAAAAGGTATAATCTCGAGGCACCTAGGTGGCACAGTAAATAGAGCACAGGCCTTGGAGTCAGGAGGACCTGAGTTCAAATGTGGCCTCATACACTTAACACAAAAAACTAGCTCTGTGACCTTGGGCAAGTCATTTAACCCCAACTGCCCACCTACTTCCCACCCTTGATCCTATCAGAATATCAATCTGTTGGCTCCAGGTAGCCTCCAACAACTTCACACCCTTAATCACTCATTGACCTCATTAACTCCTCCTGAAGATCTTCTCCAAACTGCTCCTCCAGACCACCCCTAGATTCTTCCCACAACCTTCCTGTATATGAGATCCCTTCTTGCCCCCCATGTGTGTAAGAGCACCTTAGAATGACCTAGCACAGACTTGCTCTGGCCTGCTTGTCCAATGCAAGCATCACAGATACCTAGGCTCCTTAAGAGTCTACCCAATATGGCGAACTTTTAATAAACTTTACTTTTCTTTGGCTGAGAAGACTTGAGTCAAATTCATTCGGCAGGACCCAGCGTGTTGGTATTTTGGGGTCTTGAGTACGCCTAACCCTAACCACATAATTTTTATGGTTCCCTGACCGGGAAACACTGCTAATCTCAAGCTCTTCTCCAGCCAGGACTGGAAGGTCCATAAGCCTCTTTTTCTCTGTTGCATTGCCTTCTTGTTCTCCAAGTATCTTGGAGGTGTGGTTTTTTTGTTTTGTTTTTTGTGTGGGTGTTTGGGG
>CM053581.1:156604231-156650730 GCA_028627135.1 Pseudochirops cupreus
ATTCTAACTAGCTAGGCATTTAAGTCCTTTAGTTCTGTGGCTTCCAAATACCTTAGCAGTCTTATTTCATATTACTGCCCATCATGCGCTTCCTGTTCAGTCCAGCTTGTCTGCTATTCACTATTTACAACAAACATCTCTTAACTCTCTGTGCATTTGCAGAAGTGAGCCATCCATTTGGGGAGTCCACTCCTTCATAATCTCTGCTTCATACTAACTAACCTTCAAAACACAGCTGAGGTGGCATTCTTATACCAAGTTTTTCTTGATTCTTTTCTAGATCCTAATGCTTTCACCATAACAGTATTACTCTGTATATACATTTATTTACCTTTGTTTTATAGTGTTTCCACCCTGGTGGAATATATTCTCCTTGAGGAAGAGGACTATTTTATTTATATCTTTGTGTTCCTGGAATCTCTCATAGATTGGCTGAATTGAATTAATTCCTAAGAAACTCAAAGGGGGGCAACTAGGTGGTGCAGTGATTGAGCATCGGCCTGGAGTCAGGAAGACGGAGTTCAAATCCTACCCCAGACACTTAACACTTAGTAGCCTTGTGACCTTGGGCAAGTCACTTAACTCCAATTGCCCTGTCTTCCCCCCTCCAAAAAAAGCAGCCCCCCCAAAAAAAAACCCTAAAATGGAAAAAATAGATTTTATACTTTACATACTTTATGTGCTGTTTTAGTACTTGTTAGTACCAATTAGGAGCTCCATAATGTGTGACACACTTCATAGTACTCAAGAAAATTGACTCATTTGGAGAATTCTTGAAGCCCCTTTCATTTATTGTACTCTGATTTCTTAGAGTTAGTTACTATAACATTGGCATATTAATCAGTTATTCATGTAGATGATTATTTGTGTACTGAGGAGCAAGTCCACTAGATAGATTTAGTTACTAAACCTTGTATTTTTAACTTTTTATTCAATTCTAGATTACCAAAGAAGATTTCCTGACTTTTGATTACATACTATGTATGGATGAAAGCAATTTGAGGTAATCACATTTTGTAACAATGACATTTTAAAAGTATTTCCATTTATGTTTGACACCAGTAAATAGGTCAGATGATACACTGCCAGCAGTGGCTTATGATCTTTTTTTTTTTTTTGTAAGTTGGGGTCATAATGTACAGAGTATTATTTTCAAATTGTAACAAGCCCAGAGTAATTCAAAATTGGCAGATAGGCATATTTATAAGAAGATGCATGTTAAGATAAGGAAAAGTTCAGTTAGTTTGATTTAATTTGAAGAAAGGCAGGTTGTGTTACACTGCTTTATGTAATAAGATTTATGCTTTCTACATCAGGGTTGTATGATGTTGATACAATGAGTCAATGAGTCCCCTCATTTTGCAACATGATTTAAGTTTGTCTTAATTGATAAAAGAAATTTGACAATTGCAATAACTTTAGGGTTTCTTATTAAAGAATGAACATTTAGACAAGGTTGAAATCTTGACTATTACACTGATTATATCATCAAACCAACATTTGCTTTTAAAAAAAAAACCAGGTCTTTTATTGTTCTTTAGCATTTTAAGATGTAGGGGAAGCTGAGCTGTTAAAATGTCTTAAAATATCAAATTGGATTTTTATGACAAGAATACTATTTATGAACATTGTGTGCAGTTAAACATCATAGCAACACAATTTAGTATTTATAGCGAAAACCAAAATACTCCATTTTTAAAAAATCATAGCCTATCTACATGTTTGTTTAGATAATATTTGAACTGATTTCTCTTATTTTTTTTTAAGCATCTTTATTCAGCAGTCATTCTAGGTTGGATAGTTAAGACTTTTTGAGGATGACTCTGGCAGTTGTTGTCTAAGGGCCAGGCTAGTTAAGTTAGAAGAGGCTCATCACCAGAGCCTACTAAGATCCTGTTAAGATGGAAAGGCTTTAAGAGTGGACTTGGTGAGTGACTGTCTCTCATTCCAAGCACAGCCAAGTTTGGAAAAGGCTTATCATCAGATTTACTGCAGGTTAATGAATTTCCTGGCCATAGCAACTCTCAAAGATTACGACATTATAGACTGTGTAATCAGTTGTGAGTGCCAATGCCAGTGAAATTGGTGCAGAGAAGTGTGTGCACATGTGCAAAAACACATTACATTGAGATGATTTGTACATTTGCTACAAATACTGCCATTATTGTAAAACACCAAGTTTAGTCTTGCCTAATTTACAGGAGTCTTATTTTTTTTATTCATCTTTTAAAATTAATATTTTAATATGGTTTCAGAGTGATGAATATTTTCTGAATAAAGCTAAATATTTACTTCTAATAACAAACCCAATTTCATATTAAACATATGTAACATTTTTTCAAAAGTAGTTTAATGTCAGTTGCAGAGCTAAGTGGCGCAGCGTTGGACTTGGAGACAGGGACTAGTTTCACACACTTAATTAGCTATGTAACCTTGGGTAAGTCAGTTGACCTATGTTTGCCTCAGTTTATTCATCTATAAAATAAGACTAACAGATCAAATGCAGTAATATTTGTAAAGTACTTCATACAGTGCTTGACATGTAGTAAGCACTATGTAAATGCTAGCTGTTAGCTATTATTAACTATATGTACTTATTTCCTTTGCCTTCAGACTTACTCCGTAACTCTTCTATACATTTGGCAAGAAAAAAACCTACCTGTGTGATTTCAAGTATTTTTTTGTAAAGGGAAGCATGTGGAATCACTCATAGATACGTAAAAGCAGAATGGCAAACCAAAGAAATTATCTGTTGTGTATTCTCATTTAAAGTTTTATTTTGTTGTTTTGAAAGTGTTCCTTACTCTGCCTCGAGTTTATCACTACTTAGGTACAAGTTAATTTTGTTTTCTTTTTTCATAGTTGCTTTAAAATAACCATGATTATTTTTTGTCTTTTTGTTCTTCTCTGTAGAGTATATTATGTTCTTAAAAATATCTTTGAGGTTTATCCTCAGAAAAGTGAAATGGTCTTAAATAAATGACAAGTAATTTTACAATTTGAGAAGATAAAGGCTTTATTATGATTTGTAATGGAAAGGAAAATAATTAGAATAAAAATTAACTGTCCCTCCTCCAGAAAGTAATTTCTCTTCATGCAAACCACCTAATTCCTTCTTATCCTCCTAGAGCGTCGGTTCTCAACTTGTGGGTCGTGACCCCTTTGGGTTCGAACGACCCTTTTACAGGGTCACATATTTCTGATGGTCTTAGGAACCTCTTCTATGCATCTCCAGGCGGGTCCACCCACATGCAGACATGCCCACATACAACTATTAAAGGGTTGTAGCATTAGGAAGGTTGAGAATCACTGTCCTAGAGCATCTCTATATTCAGTTGAAGAATAGGTGGTATCTAATTAAGTTAGTGTTTATGTTTAGAGAAGTGATCACTGAGGTATCACAGGTCATTGTAGAAACAAAGGAAAAAGATAATTGAGGGACAAATGAAAAGATACTAGAAGGAAATTAAAACAAGATGGGCACATTATTAATAAAGTGACATTACCAGATAGATTAAGTTGGGCAGGATAGGTGAATTAGAGAAAAGTGAAGCTATTCCAAAGGGTCTTGAAGTAGAAGGGACCTTAAAGGTCATGTAGTCATACCCTTTGATTTCAGAAATAAGGAAATTAAGGTCCCCAGAGAAAGACAAAATGATACAACTAGTAGGTTGTAAAATTAGGATTTCATCCATGGACTTCAAATTCCACATTGAGTTCCTCAGACCTCTTCAACCAAGGAAAATGCTTTTAACTACAGTGGACAATTTTTTTTTTTGGAGGGGCAATTGGGGTTGACTTGCCCACTCAAAGTCACACGGCTAGTTTTTGTGTTAAGTGTCTGAGGCCTGATTTGAACTCAGGTTCTCCTGACTACAGGGCTGGTGCTCTATTCACTGTACCACCTACTGCCCCTGGACAATTTTTTTTAAAGGGCTTTTTGCCATTTTGAATATAATGATGCCTTTTCCTAATGTATTCGAACTACTCAATAAAAAGAAAAATGTTATCTTATTTTATAATCTTTTATTTATTTTTTTTAACAATTCTATTTTTTGTTTTGTTTTGTTTTTGCTTTTTGGAGGACAGTTGGGGTTAAGTGACTTGCCCAAAGTCACACAGCTAGTTTTTGTGTCATGTGTCTGAGGCCGGATTTGAATTCAGGTCCTCCTGATATCAGGGCCAGTGCTATATTCATTGTGCCACCTAGCTGCCCCTATCTTTTTTTTTTATCAACTTTTATCAACGATGGTTTCAATTTATGTTGAAAAACTTAACTTTTGTGATGTAGTTCATACAGGGATTGATTTGTTTTCCTAAAAGAAACTGAACAAATTTCAACTGATAAAACTTCCAAGTTTTCTAGATTTAAGTTCCAGCTTATTTACATTATTTAAAATTTTTAAACATGGTAAAGGAATTATAGTGATGAAGTCTCAGAAATCTGAAATAGGTCTAAATTTTCTCCTCAAATAAAACAAGTTAAAAGAAAGTATAGTAAAAGAAGCTGGAGAGTTTATAGTTGGTACAAAAGTCAGGAGATAGTCACTGTAATTTCTTTAGCTGGACTAGAACATGATTGAAATAGGACCTAGTGACAGTTATTTTTAACACCTAAGTAACAGAAAGGAAACTATAGATATGTTCAAGAGTCCTTGCAAAGAATATTCAAGACTTTATTACATTTTGGATGCTGAATAAAGGAAAGCAAAGAAATGAAAACACTATAACAAAGGTGGGAATATAATTGTAGTCTACTGCAAAAAAAATTGGGGGAGGGGTGCTTATTTATTTGGATGAAATGATGAGACCAATTTTTAATAGGTTATACTTTGGGTTAAGGATATCCTATTAGATATGCCCTATTGGAAATTGGAAAAAATGGGGTGATAGAGGTTTAGAAGCACAGAAAATGTAATATGGGACAGATTGGAGGAATTGCCTGAGGAGGATAGATAAAAAGTGAAAAAGAATAAATTGAGATTGTTTTAAACAATCTTTAAAAATAAGATTGATCACCATCTGTACTGATTGATCACCATCTGTATTGGATAATTTAGTTACAGACCCTAGAAGCAAGGAGCTGAATCAGTTAGCCATTAACATCCTTTGAAGCTCTTTGCTTCAGTCTGTGAAATATTCTTTCTTGTCGTCCCATCATACTTGACAAAAAAGAGAGAGTAGTTTGTACCCTTCTGTCTCTATTGAATATCATTGTCAATTTTTTATCTTAAAGATCATAATTTTTTTTGGTTTATAATTGAATCTCTTTTTATGTAAAATTACCATAAAAATACAATGAAATATTACAAGTTATACAGTAGCTTGTGTATTTCCTTTAAAGATTTATGCAGTTCTCTTAAGTGCTTACTTTGCTTTAAAACCAGGCCACTTTGTTGGATTTTGATATGTACATTTCACATTGTTCTAGCAGATGTCCATGTTTTAACCTGAAACCATAGGTTTAAAAACTAAGTTGATGTTTTAATTTTACAGAGATTTGAATAGAAAAGTTAATCAAGTTAAAAACTGCAAAGCTAAAATTGAACTTCTTGGAAGCTATGATCCACAGAAACAACTTATTATTGAAGATCCGTATTATGTAAGTATCATTTGTACTTCCTGGCTTCAATTTTTTTTTTCTGGGCTTTAGTGAAGCAAACATGCCTTTTTATCCTGTCCTGTTAAGTGACAACTTTCAAGTAGCTGTACTTTAAACGATATTAATTTTTTTCCTTTCTGTGTTTTTAGGGAAATGACTCAGACTTTGAGACTGTATATGAGCAGTGTGTGAGGTGCTGCAAAGCATTTTTGGAAAAATCTCATTAAGGCTTACACTCATTGCTGAAGGACGGCAGTGATTAACATCAACTTAAAAATGATGTATGTATATCAGTTGATGTGTTATTAAAGAGGAATAATGTACTTCATTTGGAGACCATCATTGTTTCTTCAATTTATTTAGTATTCATATATGTTCTAATATTAAAAGATAATGAAAATCAAAAATTATTTTTGAAGCAAGAGAATTTGATTAAATCAGTTATAATTATCAAGCTAGCTAGAACTCTCAGGTTTTTAAAATGTATTATATAATGGAACAAACTAAAATTTGCATGTGAAAACTAAGAAACCTCAATAACACAATCATTTATTTAAAATGTTTGATAGGATTTTCCTTTGGGATAGCTTCATTTGTGTCTAATTGGGATCTTTAATAGGTAAAGAAAACATTTACCTTTATGTTCTAGAAGGCAGCAGAAAATAACTGAGGCCATTGTGAAAAGTAAAAAAAAATATTTTAGTGTTGTAGCAGTCGTTTGATGGCAATACTTAAATGAAGAACAAATATTCTTTCTGGTCATCTTTACCATCTTTTAATATTTTGGCTGTCTATTAAAATAAATGTATCCCCTGCCATGGGAGTTCGTGATGTGAATTTTATGTAATCACACTCCACAGTGAGGGAATAAGGGGAAATTATTTATGTAATTATTCTTTAGGACCTTTATACAGGGTGTCCCAAAAGTGTTAATACAGTTTTAAGCCATTAAAGCTTTTGGGACACCCTATATATAAGGACTTTGTTTTAAAGAAAAATCAGTTTGTTTGTCCTTTGACTTCCATTATCTCTCTGAAATTTTAGGTTTATAACAAATGAAGAACATTTTATTATTTTATATCATTTAGACTTCTATATTATCGATTTGAGATAAGTTATTTTGCTTTCAAACATCATGTGAAACATCAGCTATACACAGGCGTGGATAATGAAATAAACTGAACATTTAGGATCAAAAGGAGCGATGATTGCAATATAACGCAATCTGGTTAAAGTATTGTACCTAGAGAAATTTTAAGTGTGTTAGTAGATTTTATTTTGTCAGTGTTTTAACATGTTTGTAGGATATGTATAATATCGCATTGAAGAGATTTTACTTTTTAATTCATTTGGATGCTTCACAAGATGTAATTGTTTTAAAAATAAACAGAAATTTGCAAAAAGATCTTGAAGTTACAAATCTGGTCCCTGACTTTATGTTGTCAAAGAAATGAAAAACGTGTAACAGTGATTTTAAGAAATTTTTCTTTCTGTCAATATGGATTGTAATGTCTGTGTAGTGACCTAAAACTAGGGAGTAAAAAGTATAAATAAGCAAATTACTTTCACATGGTTTACAAGATTTATGAAAGTTTCTCACTTTTAGAGGAGGAGGTTTAGACAGTTTTCTTTTGAGGCCACAAAAAACAGTAATTTTCTGAAACTACCTAGTGAGAAGAGGAAGAGAATTGAATGAGAGAAAAGGGATGATAAAATCAGCAAGTATTGTTGCTGCCCTATCCTTTTGTTTGGCAGTATCTCTCAGTGGTATATGAAAAGGTTTGGGGGAGTTATGTTTGCCTTCCTCATTGGTTCATGTTTCCTCTCTTCTTCAGGCTTAGGTCTGATCCTTCCTCTGTAACCTGACTTATAACTATAATATTTCTTTACACTACTCTTTGATCAGTCTGCAGCCTTTATCCTAAGATTATAGTGTTCCATGATTTGTTACAATAAGGCATTACTTATAGTATGTCGATTTAAAAAAAAATGGATCTTGGGATTGTTGAAAGTGCTGTACATTTTCCCATATGCTGTCTAGCTGTTTCTTCTAATTATCTACCTTAAGTTAGCTATTTAAGACGTAAGTACTGATTTAATAATTCAGTCAGATGTCTGTCTAACTGCATATATTACCCTAGCAATATACATTCTTTGTTTACTGTGGATCCTCTTGAGGAGGCCCTGTAGAGTTCCAGGAATACATAAAATCAGTCTAGTTTCATTTACAAACATGGATCTGGAGAACCTCATCATCGTGAGGGAACTTTTCCTTCATATGTTTTTTCTATGAGACTTCCTGCTTAACAGTGACAGGCCACCCTTGTTGAGTCCATGTCTTCCTGTTTTATTCCTCTACTAAGTATTAATAGAGGATCGCTGATCATTATCTCTGTAGCAGGGCTTCTTTATATGATTCTTATGTGCATGGAGAGCATGGTATTAGAAGAGATTCTGACTGAAAATGTGCTCTAGAATCATTTGTGAAAACTGTTTAGTAAATTTTTATTGAAGTTTTGTTTTATTACATCACAATAGTTTACCCTGGCATCCCTCCCTTATCTGCTCTCAGAAATTTAACAAATATAATAAATAACATTTTTCAAGTCCAAAAAAGAAGAAAAAAATCATTGTAATTGATAAAGACATTGGAAAAACTCTGAAATTCCCTTCTCATTTTCTTTTTACAATATTGATTATTTATTTTTAGGCTCATTTAAAAAAAATTTGAGTTCTTTCTCCTTTCTATCTTTCACCCTTCCCATTGAGAAGGAAAGAAATGTGATTATAAATATATATATATATATATGTGTATGTATGTATATATATATGTATATATATGTAAAATATATAAATATATTATAAATGTGAAATCATGTGCAATGCTGTGTTACAAAAATAGAAAGGCAGGCAAAAAAAATGAAAAAAATTATGCTTTAATCTGAGCTCACAATCCATTAGTTTTTTTCTTTTGGAATGGATAGCATTTTTTATCCTAAATCCTTCAGAATTGTCCTTAGTTCATCAGAATAGTGAAGCCATTCATAATTGATCATCATAGAATATTGTTGTTACTTTATACAATCTTCTGGTTCTGCTCACTTCATTTTGTACCAAGTCATATAATTCTTCCAGATTTTTTTTTTGAAAGCATCCTGTTTATCATTTTTTATTGCACAATAATATTCTATCACAATCATATACCACAACTTGTTCAGTCGTTCCCCGGTTGACGGTCATCCCCTCTATTTTTAATTCTTTGCTACTACAAAAAGAACTACACTTCCTTTTTTTTCCCTTAAATTTCTTTGAGATACAGATCTAGTAGTAGTATTGCTGAGTTGAAGGGTATTCACAGTTGTATAGCTATTTGGGAATAGTTCCAAGTTGTTCTCCAGAATGGTTTGGTCAGTTCATATCTCTACCAACAATACATTAGTGTCCCAGTTTTTCTCTGTCTCCTCCAATGTTTGTCATTTTCTTTTTCTGTCAGATTTGCCAATATGATAGATGTGAGGTGGTTTTAATTTGCATTTTTTTAATCAGTAGTGATTTAGAGCATAGATAGCTTTGATTTTCTTCTGAAAACTACCTGTTTGTATTTATCAACCATTTATCACTTGAGGAATGACTCATTTTCATATATTTGACCCTGTTCTTTATATATTTGAGAAATGAGGTCTTTATACAAGAAGCTTGTTGTAAACATTTTTCCACGAGTTTCCTGCTTTCCCTCTATCCTTGGCTGCATTGGTTTTGTTAGCGCAAAACCTTTTAAATTTAATGTAATACAATCAAAATGATCCTTTTTACTTCCCATGAACCTTTCTGTCTCTGGTTATAAATTCTTCCCTTATCCATAGATCTGACAAGTAAAATTTTCCATGCTCCCCTAATTTGCTTATGATATCATCATTTATATCTAAATCAGTTATACATTTTGTTGGTATACAGCGTAATATTTTAGTTCGTCTATGCCTAGTTTTTGCCAAACTGCTTTCCAGTTTTCCTAGCAATTTTTGTCATATAACGAGTTCTTGTCCCTAAAGCATGGATCTTTGGGTTTATCAAACAATGGATTATTATGGTCATTTATTACTTTGTATTGATACCTGATTTATTCCACTGATTGATGTCTCTTTTTCTTAGCCAGTACCAGATTGTTTTGATGATTACTGCTTTTATAATAGAATTTGAGATCTGATACTTGTACACTGCCTTCCTTCACACTTATTTTTCATTGATTCCCTTGTTATTCTTGATCTTTTTTTCTTCCAGAAGGATTTTATTATTATTTTTCTTGGCCTGTGAAATAATGTTTTGGTAGTTTGATTGGTGTGGCACTGAATAAATAAATTAATTTAGGCAGAATTGTCATTTTTGTTATATTGGCTTGGCTTTCTCATGAGCAATTCTTTCTTTTGCAGTTTAGACCTGCCTTTTTTTGTGTGAAAAGTGTTTTGTAATTGTGTTTATTATATACTTCCTGAATTTTTCTTGTCAGGTAGATTGCCAAATATTTTATATTGTCCACAGTTATTTTCTATAGTATTTCTCTATCTCTTGGTGCTAGGTTTTGTTGGCAATGTATAGAAATGGTGATGATTTATATGGATTTTTTTTCCTATCCTGTAATTTTGCTAAAGTTGTCCATAGTTTCTCTATAGTTCTCTAAGTATATAGTCATTTCCTCTACAAAGAGTGATAGTTTTGTTTCCTCATTACCCTATTCTAATTCCATCAGTTTCTTTTTCTTGTCTTATTACTATAGTTAACATTCCTAGTACACAATAGTGAAGAATAGTTATGGCAGTGGGCATCCTTGCTTCATCCCTGGTCTTATTTGGAAGACTTTTACTATACCTATTATAGATAATGCTTGCTGATGGATTCTAGGAATTTTTTTTTGGAGGGGGGGGATGGGGCAATTGGGGTTGTGACTTGCCCAAGGTCACACAGCAAGTAGGTGTTAAGTGTCTGAGGCTGGATTTGAACTCAGGTCATCCTGACTCCAGGGCTGGTGCTGTATTCACTGCGCCACTTAGCTGCCCTGATTGTAGGAATTCTTGTTGAAATTAAGTTCAGCTCACATTTTTCTTTGTGGCTTCACTTGTTGCTGTTTTGATATCATTGTCTTCTGAGTTTGTATCTGAATCCTTCCTGTCACCTTAGTAGCTTTTTAGGTCAGGTTCTTTTGTTGTTGCTGTTATTTGCTTGTTTTTTCTGCCTTTTTTATGTTAAAGTTAGGTCTGCTCCTAGACTGGAAGGGGCACTTTCCCAAGCTTCAAGTTTTTTGTGTTGCTGCTTTTGGAGCTCATTCTGGGACTCTGTAAGTTTCAGTGCTTGAAAGGTGGTATGATCCAAGGAGATGTTTGGTATGATCTCTCTCCTGCACTCTGCTCTGGTCTTTACCCAGGAATTAACTTTGCTCCCTACAGTTGCCAGTGTTAGTGCTTTTTAACCTTACCTGTTGACCTCCTGGGCTAGAAAAATGTCTTACCCAACCTTCTATTGGCTCTGTCACTGTAGAATATGATTTAAGCTCTTATTTTAAAGGTTTTAGGATGGAAATTTTGAAAGATTTCTGCTCAGTTGCTGCCTGAACACTACCATCTTGGCTCTACCCCCATCCCCTTCTCATTTTCATCTAGGTTTCCCATTTTGTGTATATTAGGCTTTTTAAAGAAATAATAAGATGGACATGTGGATTGATACTTAATTATAAATTCCTTGTTGATTTTTAAAAAATTCTCCACTTTGAGGTGCCTTGGAAGTTTATTCTTGAAACCCTCTTGTTTACTTTGTCATGGCTTTCCCCTGTACATATTTGTTCACGTATAGATATTCTTCTGGACAATTTTCTTGAGTGCAGTTGCCACGTAGATACTAAGGTATAAATTCAAAATGTCATTCCACTATTATTGAAACAAAGTAGATCATTGTAGAAATACTCATAGGCCTTTTTTTTCCTTTTTGTTTTGGTTAAGTCATTACAGTCACTTGGGTTAATACGATAAATTTTACAGCCATAAATTGGAGTATAGGTTATCCCCCTGCCATAAGTTGTTGCAGATAGAGGATTTCTTAAAATTAAACTAAATTAAACAAGATTTCTGGATTTTTGTTTTTTTAGTAGTTTATACTCATGAATAGGTGTTTTTTATTTAGATTCAGCTAAGTGGCATAGTGCTGGATTAGAATCAAGGCCTGAGTTCAAATCCAGATTCGAACACTTACTAGCTATAGGATCCTGGAAAAGTCACTCGATGGCCCTCTGTTTCAGTTTCCTTCTATATTAAATGAGCATAATAATAGCATTTACTTCCCAGGCTTGTTGCAAGGATAAAATGAGAAAATATTTACAAATTGCTTTATAGACCTTAAAGAACTATGTTAGTGTTAACTCTTATCATTTTAATTTCTTAGTCTCCTTGTCTTAAGTATATACCTCCAGACAATAGCCAGGAGAACTGGAATAGAGTCTCAGCTTTGAAAATGACTAGCATTATTTCTTGGCTTAGTCTTCATCTGTAAATAAGAGTTTTGGGTTTGATGATGTCCAAGCTTTCCTTTAGCTCTGAAATTGTGTTAATCAAGTTGCTGAATTTTCTTTTCCTCTAGAATCTTATTGCTAATTGATTTTAGGGTTTTTTTTTTCTTTTTAGTGGGGAGAAGGTAGGGCAGTTGGGGTTAAGTGACTTGCCCAAGGTCACATGGCTAGTTTTGTGTTAGGTCCTCCTGAACTCCAGGGCTGTTGCTCTATTCACTGCGCCACCTAGACACCCCCCGATTTTAGTTATATTTTGTATGTTGACATGGCATGACTCGAAGTTTGCAAAAACTTTTAGGAAGACAATTTTTATCTCTTGGAAGGGCATAGAAAGAAATATATTAAAATTGATGGTCCTAAAAGTTGTTTATAATTCTCTTTCTAGGACTGTTAAATCATCTGTGAAGAGTGCTAAATGCTATAGCACTTGCAATATTTGCTGCTGTACTCATTCACATCCTTTATTAAATAATTTATTTTGCCTTCCTAAGAAACTATTCCTATAGTATATATTAACTTGTTTATAAGAATACCATTTGTTCCTTTTGTTACTTCTGATTAGAGGTTCTAAGAAACCCTATATCGTTTCCTTCTTTTTCCTATTTTTTACTTACTCTGTGGTACAACTGTCATTAAGATTATTTGATATTAAAATTCTTGTATACACAATATCGAACACATTATGAGTGAAGGAACTCATAGTAAGAACAGTGTACTATACCAAACATTTCATTTATTACGCTTATTTACAGTATTTACATATTGCACATTAACTGGAATGTTTTATACAGGTATTATACAAAAAAAAAATTAGGTTAGGTGGAATTTCCTCCACACACACAAATTCACACTCCTTTTCTTTCCAGAAGATTTTTTCAGCTTTCTTTTGTGTTTTTCATGCAATTTTAAACTAGACTCCAGGAATATTAGAAAAGTGGTAAATTATCATGAAACTTCACCATATTCTGTTATAACAGATTATTTTGTGTATTCTTATATTTCAAAAGAATGCTCTTTGAAATTTCCAGATCAGTAAAGAAAATAGTATTCTTCTGGCCGAACCCTATGTTCAGTATTTAGGAGGACTACATGTAGAAAGTGGAGTGTTAACATTGAAAAGAAAATATTAAGTAGAACTGGCAGGTATAAGAGTATTGACAATATACAAAACACAAGTTGAAGGAATTATGGAAGAATCTGTCAGTCTGCAAAAATAAATCTCTTGTTCACAATGGAATATGCTTATAAAGATATGAAGTTCGATTTCCCTGTTAAGTTCCAAGGCACTTCTCATGGTTCTTGGCATTCTGCTGCTTTATGGCTCTGTCCCCTGTGGAGAATAGAAAAATAAATTTTATTGGATATCTGCTGTCTTTCACAAAATTATGTTTATATCTAATCATATATGCATATATATGTATATGTATATATACACATGCACACATGTGTGTATATATTTCAAATAGAGGATACATAAAATTGTGTTTCCAAGATTTCCTAGAAATTTTTAGCAGAACTCACATTGTGACAGTAACTAAAGGTATTTTATCACTTTCTTTTTGGAAAATACCTTCAGGTGCTACTATCACCATTTTTAATGTTTTTTTTTTCAGAGAAATTGGTGAACAATAGGTTTTAGAAAAATGCTTTTTCATCATTTTAAATAAAAGTTAATTGAATACTTAACCAAGCTCCATTTGAGGAATAGTAGTACCTTTAGATGAGTAAAATGTTGCAATGGAACATTGAATTTGGGAGTCAGATGATACAGGTTTAAATTCAGACCCTCCTATTGACTCTGTGTGTGGCAAATAAATAACTTACCCCCTTTGGTCTTCAGTTTGCTTATCTAGGAGTAGTTGGACCAAATGATCACTAAAGATTCTTCAACTCTAAATCTATGATCAGTCAATCAGTAAACATTTATTATGTGCCTGCTATATCCCAGGCCCTGTGGTAAGCACTGAATCTTGAATCTAGATCATTGGGGTCAAATAGAAATGGAAGCCACTGAACTACAGAAGGATCACCATGGGACACATTGACTTAGAAAACCACATCTTAACATTATCAGGGTTCTATTTATTTTATTTTTTTTCTTAAATATTTCCAAATTACATTTTTATCTGGTTCAGGAGCTCTCTGGAATATTGCTGCTATGTGGTTTAATACTTCTCTTTTAGGTACTTGTTTTGCTACATCAATAACTCATTAAATCAGTATCCATTAATTGATTTCTTTTTTATTTTTTGTGATTTCAAAGGAAGAAAACTAAGGTCTCAAAGGGTTAATTATATTTCTGAAGGTCATACCGGTACTAAGTAAGTAATAGCCAGAATTTGAAACAGGTCCTCTGACTCCAAATCCAGCACTTTTTCCACTGTACCATGTATTTATCTATGAATGGCCAGTTTGGTAAGCAACCTAATATATTAAAACGATGATAAATAAAATTTTTGAGCTAGAAGGGAGAGACCTCAGAGATCATCCAGTTCATCCTCCTAAATTTACATATGAACAAACTGAGGCCTTTAGTGGTAGTAGTGACTTATGTAGTCATTCCAGTAGTAAGTATCAGAGCCAGAATTTCCACCTAACATCTTCATTCCCTGGAGGGAATATTTCAAGATAAAAAAGGTTTCCTACCAGGAATCCTCATATTGCATAATTTATCTTAGTAGTGTTACTGAAGCATAACAAGCTGGATTTGTTTTATGTAAATAAAAAAAGGAAACTTCCCAAATACTTTGTAATTTCGACTTTTCATTAATTCATCTTGACATCAAGTTAAATTAAAATGAGCAAAGTTTGACTGTATTTGAGTTTTATGACAGTTTTAAATTTGAGTCATAATTTGATCATTGGTAAACCATTATTAAGAGTTTCTTGGCAAAAAGTTGTACCCAGATATTAAAAAACATCAAAAATCCAAATTCAGCTATCTGCTTAATCTATTTCCCATGAAAAAGTATAACTGCTTAAGGCAAAGGGTAAGAGTTTAACAATGAAAAAAAATGTCACCACACTTAGATGTTGGTGTTGTATAGTATTGTGTCTATATTCATTAAATCAACCAGATTTCATGGAGCCACATGGTAATCTTAAAGTCCATTTGGTATCAGTGGCTGATGTAGATAAGTAGAGTACATAGATTGTTGTCAGTCAAAACTGGATGGATATATTGGATGGATAGATGGATATGTTGGAAAGACATACGTTTTTCTGACCAGACTGTGAAGACAACATCCCAAACAGAAATGGACCCTGCAGCTGAAGTAATTAATCATAGGTCAGACTGTATATGTGCTTACTGTTGTAGGAACATCCTTCAGAGTTTTGTGCCATGTTTTTTGTAAATGGGCATATTTTGATTTGTTGTGCATAGTGAAACACAGAGATCAAAGGGTTTTCTTTGGTGGAGTGGGGAAATGAAAGCTCTTTAGCTTGGTGTATTGACCACCTTCAATGCTTTTTAACTCTTAAATCGAGCAAGGAATATTTGAGAGTTAAAATTGCTGAGGAGTGGGGAAAGGGAAGAAGCATGACATCAGAAAGAGTGAAGCATAGAATCAATGGAAATCTTAATTGGATCTTAGTTTATTGAGCACGTCATCCTAACCTTCCCTCTTACTAGCTCTACAACCTTGAGATCATGTGATTTAGTTCTCAGAGCTTCAGTTTTCTTATCTATAAATATAAGGAACTAGACTATATATGAGATTATTATATATGATCTCTTAGATCCTTTCTATCTGAAAGATCTATGAATTTCCTGAAACAAATTGACCCCAGACCCAACCTCAACTTCTTAGAGAAGTTTTGAGTCTGTCAGTAATTGTTATAAGCTCTGCAAAAAAAGTGATGATGATAACATTGATCCCTAATACCATTATCTGTGTCACCTTATAAACACCCTATTGAAATAATATTTTTCTCTCAATTTTCATCCAATTCTAATTTTTTTTTTTGCTTTTTGGAAGGGGGAAAGGCAGGGCAATTGGGGTTAAGTGACTTGCCCAAGGTCATACAACTAGTAAGTGTTAAAGTGTCTGAGGCCAGATTTGAACTCAGGCCCTCGTGACTCCAGGGCTGGTGCTCTATTCACTGTGCCACCTAGCCACCCCACTTGTAAATATTTACAAACATTTTCATACACTATGTAGCACTGCTGTGAATGAAAACCAACATTAGTTCCATTTATCACAATGCAAAACATTGTGACTTTTATGAGCATGTAGCAAGGTGTGATAACAAAAGCAGAATTAAGACTGAAACTCTTCTATTCTAAAAGGGAAAACAACACATATACGGGAATGAGTTAGAAATGAGAGTCACATATATGACTACATGGAGATGGTATTGTTTGGAGATGGCCAGGAAATGGTACACTGATCTGGTTCTGGGTAACATAAAGTACAGACTCATTAGTTCGAGCCCAGGGTTTGAAAACATGAGTCCGTCAAGAAGAGGAGGAGGAGGAGGAGGGCCAGAGTGTAGCCAGCGTGATTTGAAGATGCTTAGGAAGTAGTTTAGTTGTTTAGATCTCGACAAGATAAGATGAAAGCTCATCTATCAAAACCTTGAGTTCTCGGTACCCTTCATTTGTGACAATTTCTTTTTTGACAATTCTTTATCAACATATTGTTGACTGAATTTCTTTAGATATTGCTCGTGGATGGAGTTTTAATTTGACTCTTGATTCATAAGTCATTTTGTAAGTTCCATCTGCAGATAAACTACTGTCAATTACATTAAACAAATGTCATTAGCCTTTAAAAAAAAAAAAGACTGAAACTCTTGAATCCCTAGCCCTTCAGATGGGATATTTAAGTTAGTTTTAAATGCCTGCCTATCTGTAAGAAAAATCTATAAATGATAGACTTGTATCTCCTTCAGTACCTCTAACTATATACTCAAGTCTATGGAGTTAAATGAGGAAAATGTCCACTTCAGGGATTATAAGTGAGTGGACCAAAAGTGAAGGTTACTTTTTTTTATTTAAGAGTTTGGGTTAGACATGTGGTTTCTTTATCATTAGATGCTCTAGGTAAAAACAAAACAAAACAAAAACTATCAGTATAAAGCAGCATCTGTCCTTCAGCCTCTCCTTTTTGGGTTGCTTGGACACTGAAAAGTCACACAGCCAGTATGTGTCAGAGATAGGACTTGAACCTGGATAATCCTGTCTCTAAGACCAGTTTTTTTTTAGCCATTATTCTACATTCCCTCTTTTTGTGCTTTTTTTGTATGATAATTTTTATTTGATTTGTCTCAATATCCTCCTATGTTGAGAGCTAGCATAGTATAATAGGGTTTTGGACCAGCAGAGATCTGGATTCAGATCTGTCTTCCCACATTCATTAGTTCTGTGACACTGGTTAGGTAACTTAATTTACCAAAGACTTGAATTTCTCCATCTAGAAATTGAAGATAATAATTTTTATTTTTACCAGTGAGCATCAAATGACTGTGCATGAAACATTTAATCTTAAAATGCTACATAAATGCCCATTATGTAGCTGCTCCAGGGGTTCTGGGTGGGGAACCTGTGACCTTTTGACTGAGTTCAAGTTTTACATAACAAGTCTTTTATTAAGGGGCTGCACTTGAGGACCTAGAGGGCCACATGTGGCCTTGAGGTGGCAGGTTCACCATCCCTGATACCTGATAAACCTGTTGTTAGGATTGTTGTAAGAAGCTAGAGGGCAAGAAACTTTATTTTTCCCGGTGGTTTCCCTGTTTCTTATACTATATGCATATAGTAGACTTTGAATGAAGGAAGAAAGCAAGGGAAGACTAGAGAGAAATCAGTACACATAAATTGCCAAGTAATAAGTGTCATAGCAGTTTCTCCTAGGTACAAATGTATTGACCTTAGCAAAACTGGTGTAGTTCTGAAGTTCAGTGACAAAGTCTTGAATGAAATTTAAGTTATTTGTTTCAGTCTTCATTTAGGAAAGCTGCTTGGCATAGTGGAAAAAACCCTGGGGTAGGCATCAGGAAACCTTTATAAGCTATGATGTGCTATTGGGTAAAATCCTTGATATCCTTGTATGTAAATTGGGTTTAGGCTAAATAATTGTAAGATTTTGTGTAGGTCTAATGTGTGAATCTATGGAAATAACACTGACATAAGAGGTTGGCCCCTGTCCTGCCACTAAATTATTTCTGTGATCTTGGGCAAATGATTTAACCACCCCTGAGCTACATTTCTCGTTAGTAAAGTGAGATGAATTGACTATCAGACTCCTTTTGTTGTTTGGTCATTCAGTCACATCCAACTCTTTGTGACCCCATGGACCATATTATCCATGTGGTTTTCTTGGCAAAAATACTGGAGTGGCTTGCCATTTTCCTTCTCCAGTGGATCACTTTTTTGGTCAGTGATACAGTGAGACAAACAGGTTTAGTGACAAAACTAGTTAAGCGTTTGAGGCTGGATTTGAACTCACATTTTCCTAACTCCAACCCCTGCTGTATCTGCTGTACCACTTCGTTGCTGAACAGACTCCTCTACAGCTCTTAACATCTTTATTTTAAAGATAAATTTCCAGTGAATTTGGTATAGAGATGGGTGGGAAATTAGGAAAAATTAATGGGACAATTGCATATGGTGATTTTAAGAGATCAGTGTAAAAATTTTAAATCATCTCAAGATGTGTGGCTGTAACTTGATAGAAAAACATCACAATTCCAGTTTCATAATTGTTATTACAGGTTAAGGGAAAACTAGTTGCCACATCAGAAACTTAGGAAAGCACAGTCATGATTCTTAGTAAATCAAAAATATGGTAGCTGCAAAGAGGATAATGGTGGAATTCATTTGTCATTTCCTTTTATGAAACTTGCATGGTTACGGTTATTCATATGCTCATTCATGTATACAGATAAATGAGTAAGAGCTTGGAAGTGAATGGGCACCAAGTTTTGAACATATCAAACACAAATGTGTAATCAGCAATACCCTCAATTATACACTGAGTCAACTGCTGAAATTAACTAGCTAATGTGCTTTGTTTCATATTAACACATCTTCTGTGCCAAATGAATCGTCCTATGAATAATTCATAGCAGCTGCCTGGGGTTCTTTATAATGTGGACCTATAAGGGGTACCTTGTATTTACGACCAATGTTTGGAAAGATTAAGATAATTCCATCAACCTTACTGAAAGGGAGCCAACCTTAGCTAAGAGAATAATTGTTTTTATACTCCCATGAATTTTTCATGTCCCAAAGACAGGATTCACAGCCTTGGTATGCAGTCCAACATTGTTATCCTGACAGAGTACTTACCTTATCCTTCCATGCACACTGGACTCACAGCCAACCGAGTAAGAAGCCTGGCACATCTTTTATAGTCTACAGTGAAGATAAATCATAAATGGGTCTATTAGCAAAGCAGGGCTCCAAGACATGACTTCTTTCTTTAAAATACATGCTTAAATGGTCTCTAGAGCATTTATATAACTACAATATCTATCCAGCTTTTAAAATATGATTTCTTTGGGAACAATGAGGATACACTATCATCTGCAGTCATGGATGTTAAGTTGTTTATTTAATAATTGGTATTACTTGAGGGGCTTCTGCCTCACCTGGCAGAAGTGAAGAAATGACATAGTTTGAAGGGGAGCTTAATCTACCACTCAGCTGTTCTCTTTTTTTGTGTGTGTTTCCTTTCCAGTGGTTGCCAGAGTTCACTAAAATACTAGCTTTCAGTTCATATCCCTCTGTAAGAGAAGTTCTAAAACTAGTGCACCATTTTCCTTAGAGAGTGAACATAGGCACTTGATAAACAATTATAATGTATGATACATGCATCAAAGAGATACAGATCACAAGGAGGGGATGGGACGGGGAGAAGGGAAAGGATGTTACCTATAGGATTAGGTTAAGCTTTGGGAAGGAAGCAGTACGTGAAGTGGATTTTAAAAGATGGATAGAAATTGAAAAAATGATTCCAAGCATAAGACCAGCATAAAGAAAGACAACTAGATACATATAGTATATTGTATGTTAGGGGATAGATTTATTCAGTTTGGACTAAGGAATAAAGTGCATAGAGGGAATTGTTAAAGAAAAGACTGAAAAGATATAATGATGCCAGATGCTGGAGAATCTTGAATACCTAGTAGGAGTATGAATTTTCCTTGGGTAACAAGAGGGAGCCATTGAAGGTGAAGATAGTATTGGACCAGATATATGCAGAACAAAAAAAGATTCTAATAACAGTATGTGGGATTGATAGGAGAGGGGAGAGACTTGTCAGCTAGACTCCCCCAGAGAAGGGTTATTACCTATAGTAATAGTGCAGGTGGGTGCTAACGAGTCACCCTTTGGGTAACCCCATACAAAATCTTCCGGAATAAAATGAAAATAGTGACAGGTGATTGTACTGACTGAAGAAACTGGGAACAAATCATCTATTTACAAACATTTTGCTTGTGGGGAGTGTGATTTTACCAGTTTGAGGAAGAAAAGCAACCCTTCCCTGGGATGAGATCCTTTAGGATCCTGAGAGTGTGGGAATTGGCAGTTTGAAACACGTCTTCAAAGAAATAGTGAGATGGTCATTAACTAGCCTTGCCTTGTAGAGGCAGTGTGGTTTAGTAGATAATGATCTGGATTTGAAGTCAGGAAGGCCTGATTTTGAATCCTTCATCCAACACTTACTAGTAGTGTCATTAAATGTATGACCCTGGGCAAGTCATCTGCCTCACTTCTGTTCCCTCAAATGTACAATGGGGATAACAATAGCACCTAATTCACAGGGTTATAGTGAGTAGTAAATGAAATAATAAATGCAAAGTATTTTGTAAAACTTAAAATGCTGATAGGTATTATGATTATTATTAGCCTCTAAATTAATGAATTCTCAAAGAGAAGTGCAGTTCTGCTTGTAAATGGGACACCCATGGCCCTTACCAAATTGACTCATAATTTGAGTAAACAAGCATACGTATAACACCACATTAATTAAAGATGGGGAAATAGCTGGTTGGATAGTAGCACTATTACACAGAGAGTGTAGTATAGATTATCAGAAGTAACATGGTACAATGGAAGAAATACTGAACGTGGAGTCAGAAGACAACTTGGGTTTAAATCCCACTACTTCCCCGTGTGACCTTGGACAAGTCATTAACATCTCTGGGTCTCAGTTTCCCTCATCTGTAAAATGAGGCAGTTGGAGCAGATTACAAAATCCTTTTCAAATCTGATACTCTGATTCTATTAGCATGTGTTTCAGGAAGTACTCCGTTCTATAAGTCAGGTGATCTAGATTTTATACTCTACTACATTCTTTGAGTTTACTGTGGATAAATCATTTTATTTCTTTCAAGCACCAAATTAGCTCTATTTCAACATTATATATGAAAATGATTATGAACAGTGTTTTTAATGTCTTTTAAATTCTTGTATAATTTGGGCTGCAGAAATAAAGTACTTGACTAATTGAAAATTTTATGAGAATTTTATGTATACTAGATATAAATTCATATACATATACATACATACATACATATATATACATATATATATACATACATATATGTTTGCTTTTTGGAGGGCAATTGGGGTTAAGTGACTTGCCCAAAGTCACATGGCTAGTAAGTGTGTCAAGCATCTGAGGCCGGATTTGAACTCAGGTCCTCCCGACTCCAGGGCCAGTGCTCTATTCACTGTACCACCTAGCTGCCCATAAATTCATATTTCTCTAATGCTTTAAGGTTTCCAGAGTGTTCACAGTAGTCTTATATTGATTGTGCAAATATAATTGCTCACATTTTGTACACTTAGTTTGTGAATGTGTAAATGTTCCAAATTAGAAACCAATTGAAAGGTTAAATGACTTTTCCACAATCATACAACTTGTGAATGTCAAAACCAGGATTCCTACTTAAGCCTTCCTCCACTCCTCCTGGGCTCACTATTCCCACAAATCTGTATCTTTATCTTGAATTTTAAATTTGAACTGTCTTTGAGAGTGTGATATGCTACAGTGATGTTGGATCAGCTCCATTCTGCCTTTCACAGTGGTCCAGAGGAGAGATGAGATACTGCTGAGTGACACTCCTAGCAAAGGAGAGATGAGATGCTGCTGAGTGACACTCCTAGCAGCCTAAACTTTTGTCTATCTGGCAGTTTTAACAGAGCTTTTGGACCCAACAAGGTTGCTTCCAAGAACAGCTAGGATATAGTTAGACATGCCATTAGACAATTCCTTAGGTAAGCTGTGACTCAGGAAGAGTTCTAGTAGAAAGAACACTAAACTGGTCATCAGGAGACCCAAATTTTGATCTTAGCTTGACCACTAGCTTTCTGTTTGGCCTTGGAAAAGGCCCTTTGGCTCTACTTCTCAAGGTTTTATGCATGTAAAATGATGGGGTTAGGGCTGTAATAAACGATCTCTATAGTCTCTTTTAGCTCTAATTCTTGATGGTTATATAATTTCTCCTGTAGAATTTGTTTTCATACACATACATATGTATATCTGTATGTATTGTATATATATAGGTATACATATATCTACATATATCTTATATTTAATTTAATTTGAACATGTATCCCTTATAATGTGAACTCCCTGAGGGCAGGAGCTATCTCACTTTCGTGTCCCGATTTTACTCTGCCATCTTGGCTCTGCCCTCTTCCCCCTCTTTGATTTGTATCCCTAGCATCTAGCAGAATGCTTGAGACATAGTGGGTGTTTAATAAAGGTGTGTTGATTTATTAATTGATGGTGGAACTTAGTTGTACTTCTAGCCAGTCAGACCAGCAGGGGTTGTGATTTATAGTCCTGTCTCTCTACCCCATACCCATGTGACCCTGGATAAGTCACTTTTCTCAGGTTTAATTTTATAATGAAAATAACACTTTTACTGCCTACTTCACTGAGTTTTGAGTAATTACTATGTAATGTTCAAAACAATAGAAATGTGTGATAATATTACTAACAGGCCTGTTAGGAAGTCCTAATAAAATAATGATTATGGAAGAATGACTGGTAAATACTATATAAAGAAGCTATACAGGCTAAAGTTTATCACCAAGACTTTTGTATACACTATGTGTATTTAAGAACATGGGGTCTGATATTTTAGAGTAAAATTGAAGGAAGCTGATCTTTCCTTACCTTCTCACTGCCCCCATGTATACTTAGTAGGCAGGAAGGTTAGTCATAAGGCTGTGTGCCAGCCAGCTGTGAATTGATGTTCATACATTGAGAAACCTAATCATTTCATGTAATTCAGATCATCAAGAGGACCTTGCTTACTCAATACAGTTTTAATGGATCCCAGTCATTGCATATATAATGGGAAATTTTGTTACATGATGAATAATCACTGTAGATCAGTGGTGTGACATGAGTCAGCTAAATAGCATGAAAATTCGGGGCTGCAAATTCTGGTGATAAAGGTGCAGTAGAATTTAGCATCCCACTTTGTCCTTAAAAAATCTTGAACCCTCAAAATCAGCCTACAATTAAGATGGTTCCAAGAAGTAAGGAAGGTGAGACAGGACCCTAAGTTAATAGTAGTATGCCTCCCTCTACAGATAAGCTAATACTATATTTCATATTAGCTACATTCTTATTCCAGTCTGATCACTACCCAAAGATTGTTATGTACTGATAACTGGATTGTTAGCAAAATAGGAAAGAACATGGTTTTGGTGGGATAGTTCTTTGGATTGGAAGTCAGTAGACCCAGGTTCTGGTCCCAGCCTTGCCCCTACATAGCACTGGGACCTTGGGCAAGTCAATTACCTCTCTGGATCTCAGTTTTCTTCTGTATGAAATAAGGTGGTTGAATCGATAATGTCTTTTAAGTTCTGTCCCAGCTGGGACATTTTATGAACCAGTGATTATAAGACACTTTTCATATAATGTGTATTTGGGTTTTCTAGAACTTTGATTTCATTAAGTGGAGGAAATACACCCTATTAATGCATATTAGCACCTTCTCTCTGATATATGGCCTCACAGAGTTGCCTGGGAGTGCTGAAGGTAAAGTGATTTACCTAAATTCACACAGCTGTGTATGTCAGTACAGAGGCAGGTCTTGTGCTTAGATTTTCCTCACTCCCAAACTGGCTTTCTTTCTACGACTTCACACAACTTTAGAAGTAAGTGGTGCAATGGATAGAGCCTTGGGCCTAGAGTTAGGAATACCCAAGTTCCAATCTGGCCTTGTATACTTACTATGTATACTTATATATACTTACTTATTTGCCTCATTTCTTACATAAATAAAATGAAGAGAATAATTGCCTACTTCCTTGGCTTGTTGTGATGATCATATGAAATAACCATTGTAAAGTGCTTAGCACAGTGCCTGGCAAATAGTAAACACTATATAAATGTGAGCTATTATTATTACTACTACTATTACTGTACTACTAATAGCAAGAGTGGGGTGGCCAACCAAAACAGAAGGTGCTAGTGTGAAGAAAGAAAAATTATTCATGGACACAGGAAGTATTCCTATAGCATAGGTTATTTTGACCATTTGGACATGCATCCTGAATTGCTTGATAGGTGTTATGTAGGCTGGGCAAAATAAATGCTTTCACTTTCCATGAGCTGGTGCTTTGGCAGAAATATTGCTGAGGTTACCACCAGGGCAGTAGTCTGCTTATCTGACCATCTTCGAATTTTCTCTGAAAACAGTTTGAAAGGTGTTTTTTACTCTAGTGTTTGCATCTATGGTTGTGTTTAGGTTCCCTATACCTTAATGTGCTGTTTTTTTTTTATTTCATAAGATCATAGATATGTATCTAGGTAGCTCTCAGAAGTCCAACCTTTCCCTCTCTCCTTCCACTCCCTCTGGCCCACATTGCATGATTTGGTCAGGGCAACAGAGGTAGAGATACATGGGTAGTTAAAGCAGTTGTAGGTAGAATTTAAACTCAAGCCCTTTACTCCAGAACCAATGTTTTCCCTCCTATTCTACACTTTTCAGCAGGTTTTATTCACCATTGACTATGCATGTTAATAACCCTAAGAAGATATTTTGAGTCAGGAAAAGGGAAGTGATTTGCTAAAACATGGGAAACCTAGAAGGGCATGTAAATAGGGGTGAGGGTAAGGTAGGGAGTGTGGAAAGAAATCCCAAGGAGGAAGGTCATGGGATGGAGAAGTTTGTGCACTTTGGACAATGAAAAGGACCCCGTAGGATAGTATCCAGTTCAGAGTTGGACCAATGAGGAGAGTGACCTAGGGCTGAAGGCAGGCAGGAAATCAAGCATTCTAAAAAGCATAAAGGTACTAGGAGGCGAGGGTATGACTAACCGTGGAAGAAGGTTCTGGACGAGGCAGCGGGGGTGGCCACTGTGGTTCAAATGGAATGGCTCAGATCAGTTACTCTGGTATTTACACCCTAGAGTCCAGCACTTGGCAGCAGCCACTTCAGTAATTCATTCTTCACGTTTGTTTGGTTTTCGTATTCAAGCAGATACAAATATAGGCAAGAGGCCAGGATTCATAAACAAATGGAGAATGAATCAAAGATTCATCCCATTCCTAAGTGCTGCTCATAAATTCTTCCAAATGTCAATGTTTCCTACATAAACTACTACTTGCTCTGACACTTAACTACCCTCATCACTGTGATCCTTTTTTAAGCATATCAGCTCCTAAGATGTTCAGTTCTACCATTACAACGCAACATTTCTCAGTAAATATGAAGAAACACAGAAAGGCCCATTTCAGCAAAAGCCCATGCACCCCATTTCCTAGAACCAGTCTTTCTATATTCTATACTTCTCTTTAAATAGCATAAGGCATTGGCACTTACATGCTGGAATGGTGCAGTCTCTGGTGTTGTGATAAAGCCTGTGAAAGTGTTTGCTGCATTTGGGGCTAAAATACAGAGGACCTGAAAGAGCGAAAGAGAAAATCCTCTGTGACAGTTCATCAGGGCTCAAGGGTACCAGTCAATGGTAGAAGAAATTCAATTAAAACTCACCTGTTAGATGTTTTAAAAACTTGTCTTTCATTCTCAAATCTCGGGGGACAATTTCTGTTTGGGAAAATGAAAGGTATTAGCATGTTATCTAAGAGCAGCATTTCAGGTTTAGGTTGCTGAGATTTCTTAAATGTGGGCAAACTTAACACATCTACATGAGCCTTCATAGTATGTAAGTGATGAGAAATACTGTAGCCTCCCTTTATATATTCAGGATGTTAACACAAAGACCAATCCAGTTCACAGGTTTCTTTTTAAGCAGCATTAATCACTCGTGTTTGTGTGGTCCTAAAACACTAAGATAAAGATGGATGCCATGAAGCCACAGCATTGAAGTTTGTTGCCAGTGTTTGGTCTTCTAGAAATCAGATTAACTAGTTCTACTTTTTAGGCAGTTAGAGCCACACATCTGAAAATCTGGGATGGACCCTTGCCTCTCCAACCAAAAGCTGGAAACTAAGCTTTATATAAAAGACCCTACACAAGGGAACATGCTGTAGTAAATAGACCACTGAACTTGTAGACAGGATGACTTAGATTCAAAATCCTCCCTCAGACACTTAATAGCTGGCGACCACAAGTCAATTAATCTTTCTGTGCCTCAGTTTCTTCACTTGAATAATGAAGAAATTGTACTCAATGGCCTCTAAGATCCCTTTGAACTCTTAAATCTATGGCTCTAAGGTAATAATAACTAATATTTGTAATAATTAGGGCACAAAACCTGGGAATAACACTTAAAAAAAGTTATATTGACAGTGCTTTAAAGTTTGCAAAGCACTTTGTAAATCTTTTAATTTTATGTGCACAACAATCCTGGGAATTCTATTATCCTTACTTTAAAATGAGGAAACTGAGGCAGACAACAGTTAAGTGATTTTTCTGGGGTCACATAGCTAGTGAGTATCTGAGACTAGATTTAAATTCAAGTCTTCCTGAGTCCAGATTCACTATTCTGTACACTTAGCCACCTAGTTGTCATTCTTATAATCTATAAACAATTCATTTGGTAAAAGACTTAAATGTGAACAAAGATACCTGTTGTCTGTCTGAAATGGACAAACAAAAGTGTAGTTTGGTTCAGAAAATGAAATTCGCAGGAAACAAATCTGCCGATTGTATTTCTCCTTCCTATGCCCATATCAGTTTGATTTGCCTGCATTTGGTCTTCAGCAGATGGTAAAAGAGAAACTACTTCATTGATATCCACCCTTATTCCCAGGCTTTGTTTGTGCCCTATTTATTTAGTCACCTTGAATCATTTTCATTTATTGGCTCTAGACTGGTAACTTAGTGATGATTGCATGTGATTTGTTACACTTTATTTCTTCTGCCACAAATGCTGTTCAGTTCCCGCCTCATTTCATTCAAGGAGGCAACATTTCCATCTGAATCCTATTGGCTTTTGAGGTTTAGAAATCTCTCTGGTGTCAGTCTTCATTTATTCCTAACTTTAGTCAGTCTAAAACTGACCTTATCATATCTGACCTAATTGTGTCATACAGAACATTAAAAGCTTACATGTCTTCCTCAGAGGTTCTCCTATGGGATGGACTCTCCAGAGGGTGCCACAAAGAGAACTACATTTTCTTCTCAGTGGCAGCTGCTTTTCTAGAAAGATTTCCATTCTAACTAAAGGGACACGTAACAATTCAGTTCAGAAATTCATGGTGCTGATAACGTGCATGTCTTGGAAGTGAGGAAATTATCACTACTTACAACTTTCCTACAAATCTCATTTTAAAAAAATTGCTAATTTCAAAGGGTGCTGTTTTTGTTTGGTAAACAGATTTCTTTTTTTTTAAAGGAAGAAAAGAAAGAAAAAAAGTCAAATGCTGATGAACATTGAACATCAAAGCTTCCAACCAAATAGAGAAATAGAGATTGGGAGTCAGAGGTGGGGAGGGGGGTGAGGGAAGATTGAATCTCTGCTTGGCCACTTAGAAATTTAAAAACAAAAAAAAAGTTGATAAACTTATTAAAAGTGAAATTTTAAAATGTAATCATTCTTGCTATATTCTGCTATATAAAGCTTAATCTTTTTTTTTAAAGGAGAAAACTTGTTGGGATGGATATATATGTATATAGTTACTATAAATGGAGAGGCTGACTTACCAACTCTTTGTTCATCTGGGTAAACTCCATAGTCAGTGACTTCTCTCCTGCCCAAAGTATAGTCATGTTTGCTGAAAAATTGCAATCTGTTGTCCTCCCCCGAATGGTATTTTTTAAGTTCCTGGATGATCTCCATGATTAAGTTTAAGAGAGTCTGCCTGTCCTTGAGTTCTCGGGGTTCAGTCCTCCCTTGGCAAGGTCCCACTGTCAATAGTAACAGCGCCAGCCCCAGAACAACAGGACACCTCAGTCCACTCATTTCAATCAGCACGAAGATGGAAAGGGAGGTGCGTTAAGCAAGCAGTGAATCAGGAAGGAAATCCTCCACCTTCTCAGGGCTTCTAATTCACTAAAAGAAAGGGGGAAAAAACGGAGGGAAGAAAGTCACTGGATGGGGGTGAGAGGATAATAAAAAGGGTGAGGGGCAAGGGAAAGCTACGGAAAGATGTGTGTATGGGGGGGATGTGGGGGGGGCATGGCGCAAATGACCCAGTTTGTTTATTCACTCCTCCTTCAACTCCCCTCTTAGGACTCAGATAAAATCTGTTCACCTTGCGGGGGAAGCAATTACTCGTTTCCGAGCTTCCGCGCGGATTTGGGGCTCGACTGACCCAGAGCTGCACTTTTCCAGAATTCAATTCCACTTTTCCGGAGAGGGAGCCACTCTCTGAAAAGAGGTTTCAGGCACCGAGAGCGCTCAGCTTGGAGGGAGCCACATTCCCTCTAGGCGTCGGGAGGGGAAGGGCATCCTTAAAAGTCTAACAGGCGAACGAGCGCGCGCATACACACAAACACGTATACACGCACACACACCACTGAATTCGTGGGAAGCTGCCTGTTTCTTCTGGACCGGACTCCCAGCCTTTTCTGGGAGGCAGAACTGAGAGAGTGATCAGACCCCAAGAAGTCAGTGTTATAAATGCGGTATTTTCTTAGTTTCTCCTGAAAATCTCAACCTCTCAGTCGTTCTCTGTCTTTTCTCTCTGTCCTGTCTCGCTCGCTGTCTCTGTCTCTCTGTCTCTATGTTTCTCTCTCCCCTCTACTCTGTAAGTGTCATTGAAGAGCACTTTTTCTTTCCTACACCAACTAGACCTGGATAGTCACTTTAAACGCACGAATCTTCAATTACTCTAATATCTCCTGGCCTCAGTTTCCTTATCTGTAAAATGAGGGAGTAGGAGTAGTAGCTAGTTTCTTGATCTTAAGTTCCTGACACGTCTATATCACGTTAAGATTTACAAAACGCTTTCTGAGAACAACACTGTGAACTGGTAATATAGTCTGCCCTTGTTAAAGATGAGACAATTGAGCCCTGGCTAGGTGACTTTTGACTTGCTTGTGGTCACACAACTAAGGGCCAGAATCATGATTGGAACTACAGTGCTCTTCTCTGTTCAACGCCACTCTGCCTTTCTCCAGGTATATATGGAGAGTTTTATAAGGAGTTCTATAAATAACGTGTATATGTCTGGCACGACTTCAGAACACAAAGTAATGTCGACATCCCCTCCCAACTCCCTAAGCCAAAGCAAATCAATACAGGGAGGTTTGACCAAAGTAGCCTTTTCCCCCTGTACTTGAAGTCGGGGAACAACCCCCCAGAGCAACACCCTTCTTTCCTAGTTAGGTGGTGCTCCTGGGGCAAAGATTGCGCCCTGAGCGTAACTGACTAATCGTCTCTAGTGCTCCCCGGTACCCAGCACTAGGTCAGCTAAATGTAAGGAGTGGAGATTGAGGGCCGACGACGCCGATCTCGTCTGAAAAACCCGGAGAGCGAGTGAAAGAAAACCGAATCTGTGCACGACCCAAGCACCCACCGCAGGCGGTGCTGACAGCGAAACTCCGCCTCAGTCGGTTGATGCCTCCACAGTGCCTAGAGACTACAGTGCTCAGCTCAGGAGCCACCAACTGATGCTGAAGGGGGGAAAAAAGCCAAGCACAGATAAAAGAGAAGGATGGTAGAAGAGGCGGAGAGGGTGGGAGTAAAGGCGGAAAAGGGTGGGGGTGAAAGGAGCCTTGTAGTCTATCCCCACCCGCCCCCATCGTCTCGCTTTGGGCAATCCCATCAAGCATCCATATTCTGATTCCTTGGAGTTGCGACCGCGCACCCGCTTGGATCTCCCAGGTTCTCTCCTACACTACAATCCACACCCCAGGGTGGCAGGGATGGGGTTCGGGAGAGAGAGTGAGAGAAAGTGAGAGAGAGAGAGAGAGAGAGAGAGAGAGAGAGAGAGAGAGAGAGAGAGAGAAGGGGGAGCCTGAAAAAGACACTTTGCCAATGATAGCTGGCGGCCCTGCAAAACGGTTGGTGTCTTGGGAATCGGAACTCTGTCAAAGCAGAGGGGAGTACTAGCTGAGACCTGGTGTGTTACCTGCCTCTTCTTCCCCGAGAGTCGCTGGAGGAAGCCGGACCACTGTATTCTGTTCTAGCGAAACAGGACAGAAGCAGACCCAAGTACCGGCAGCCAAACTTTCCCGGTGGCCCCCCCGTGCATGCGCCGGATTCTCAAACTACTCCATTCCAGCTTCGGTGCCGCCTCTGCTTATATAGGCTATAGGATGTGCATGAGGTGGCTGCGTTCAGGCTGATATTATCGACTTGGAAGTGGGTGGAAAACAATAAAAGTCCACTTGGCAACCTTGGGAGTGTTGTTGCCTGAAGTTTTTCCCCTTAGATCCTTTTGGCAGGGTCTCAGCCACTTCTCATTCTTCCTCCTGCAGACGTAAGGCGCAAGTCCCAAGTGGGTTAAAAAGCCTAAGTCTTTAATTAGAAACGCGTTAAGAAGCCTCTGAAATATTCATCCCCCTTTGTGTGTGTATCTTCCGTCAGATCTCCAACTCCCCCCTTACATCTCTCTCTCTCTCTCTCTCTCTCTCTCTCTCTCTCTCTCTCTCTCTCTCTCTCTCTCTTTCTCTCTCTCTCTCTCCTCTTCCTTTCCCCTCCTTCCCAAGACTATATCACTGCTTTCCTGTCACTTTGTAACAGGATGAGAAGAATGTTTACCAGGAACCTGGATCTGTTTATGTCTAAATGTAGATCTTGGGGCTATTAAATACAGAGCTCATCGATTGCTTCCACGTTTAATAAGTCGATTAAAATCTTTCTATTTGGAAGGGTGAGGTGGGACTCAGGGGACTTGCTCTATAGAATACCGAAAGCTGCTTTAGTGACCAAATCCCTAGGTTCTCAGCTTTCGGGATTCATTTCGGCGTTTCAGGTTTGAACTTTACTTGACAGGAGCTGACAGAGACTGAAGAGGGTGTGAGTAGGTTAAACAACTATATTAGCGCTGAGACTGAATCGTGCTGGGAAGGGGGTGGGGGTGGGGACATGTCCTGAGTGAAGATATGAGAGGTCAGGGTAACTATAACGATGGAGGCTAGGAATATTCATTCAAGTATATATTCCCTACCATTGCTGAAAACCTACAGGCTGACAAACAGTCCCGTTAGTAGAGAGCAGTGGTCTTCAAGGCAGAAGTTGCAGCCCTCGCTTAGTCTCTTTCTAGTTGTGTGGCCCTGAGAAAATTATTTCTTTTTGTGCCTCAGTTTTTGTGTCTGTAAAATAGAGATGATTGTACTACTCTTTACACAAGACTGTTGTGAGTAAAGCACTTTGTAAACATTAAATCATTATATAAAGATGAATTATTATTTCACAGTCAATCTGCTATTCACTATTTTTTTTTTAACATCCCTGAATGAAATCTACCAATTTTGTGGAAGGGAAAAAACATAAGAGATTTTTCAGCAGAGCCTTGCTCATGAAAGAACATAAACATCATTGTGGAATAGTGGAAAGAGCATTCAACAGTATTTATTAATCACCTATTAAGTTACAGGTACTGGACTAGATGACAATAGATCTGGGTCCCAAGCCCAACCCAGCTTTTTTACTAACAAGATGACTTTGGGCTAGTCATTTTTCTTCTCTAAGCCTCAGTTTCCCTGCTTGTAAAAAAAGAGGGCTGAGCTTGATGGTCTTTAAGAGCTCTTCCAAATGACTATCTATGCACAGAATCAAATGCACCCTAATTATATTTTTCTCCCCTCCCGGGGTCTTCTTAGTCCTTCTTACAACTTTGCTTCTCTTTTCTACCCTGCCCTGCCCTGCCCTTTTTAGTTTCAATTCCTTTACTTAGCCCTCTAAATCAAATAGACTCCCAGTTCCAATCCTCTTCGCTATTTCTGGGCTTCTGATAAAGCCCTTAAAAAACACACACTTCCAAAAGAAACTCCAGAGGGCCACTGGTCAAGTGCCTAGTGAATTCATTGCATCGGAAAGAAAGCTGGCAATTGAGTTAGACATATTTTTGAGAACCTGGCATTTGCCTCAATATTTTTTTCTTCTAAAGTGAAATCTCAATCAATTGAGCAGTTTCCCATTTTATTGGAGCTTTCTGGGCAAAGGCTGGAAGTCTTCCAAGTCAGAGAATCTAATTGGGATAGGTGTTGTAAGTACAGTACCAGAAAGGGAGGGCATTGGCAAGAATTAAAAGCCCTCACCAGGAACTGAGGCTGTCACAAAAGTCAATAAGGTTGAAGATGTGTGTGTGTGTGTGTGTGTGTGTGTGTGTGTGTGTGTGTGTGTGTGTGTGTCTAGGGAATAAAATATTGAAATGTATCTTCACTTTAGCTTTATTTGGTTTGTGTGTGTGTATAATCCACTCCCTTTAAAAGCAAATAGTGAGATTCAACACTGAAAATATTTTACCGCTCATATGAATGAAACATTAAAGTTTTTTTAAAAGTCATTCAGAAAACAAAAAAAAAAGTGAAAAGTATACCAGTAAGTAAGATCGGAACTGCAAAAATCCCCCAACATTAGGTACTTTTCTCCTTCCTTGCTTCCCTCCTCTATAATATATATTTTTTAAAAAATGTTAGAAGTCAAAGTGTAAAGCATTAAGCCCGTCCCATCTATCAGGCAAAGATGACAGCGACCCCTAGCGACGACAGCCGTCTTGCTTCATTCAACCTTCAATAATTGTCCTGTGTTCTTGTCTAACGTCAAAGTGTTGGGAAACTGCTAGTTTCATTTCTACTCTTTAAACTTACATCTTTAGGCTTGTTGTCTTTATTCTGTGTATTCCATAGCTTTCATGTCCATGGTAAATGTATGTAAGGCTTCTTTTGATGGAAAATTTGAGCTACACCTAGAGGATCAAGAGAGGATCTTGCTTTTAAGAAGCAAGTTACTGAATTGACTCAGATTGCATATTAATTTTCATTAGTCCCTTCATTTTTGAGCCAGAGTCCTTTAGAAAACCAAATAGCAAGCCTCTTAAAACAACACAGCAGTAGCCAACCTTCTCTCCACAACATACACACTTCTACCCCCAAAACTAATATTAGCCAAGGAGTTCTTGTCAGTCATTTTAACCACTTTCTTTTCTGCACAGCATGGCAAGACATATTGGGTAGGTTCAGATATTGAACCTACTTGCCATATTCAGCACCTACTTGACTTTGAATATGTTACTTAACTTCCCTGGATCTTAGTCTCTTCATCTATAAAGGGAGAGTGTTGGATTACATGACCTCTGTGGTTCCATCCAGCTCTAAATCTATGTTCCCACAATTCTTTTGGGGCATTTAGGAAGTGCAGTGGATGGAACACCAGCCCTGGAATCAGGAGGACCTGAGTTAAAATCTGGCCTCAGATATTTACTAGGTGTCTGATCCTAGACAAGTCACTTAACTCTGCCTTAGTTTCCTCATCTGTAAAATGAGCTGGAGAAGGAAATGGTAAACCACTTGTAATGAGAATTTGAAGATCTTTCCTGCCCCTTAATAGACCTAGGGGGAAGTTTGAAGATCTTCCCTGCTTTGAAAGTAAACTCTCCCCCCTGATAGGCTGAATGTGATCATATGGAGCCTGTGATGGAGGGAATTTGCTGAAGGGTATAGCAGAGCCCACAGGAAGCTTCCCAGCTCTGAAGATAAACTCAGCCCCCTGATAGGCTCAATGTGGTCACATGGAGCCTGTGGTGGGAGGAGTTTTGCTGAAGTTGAAGTAGAGCCCACAGGAAGCTACTTCAGAGCTAGCCAGAGGGGTGCGGGACAGAAGAGCTCAGGCAAAGAGATAGAGAGGTTTGTGAGTAGATAATGATCTTGTATTGGTTTGTGGGAAGGCTGAAGGATGCTGTGGCTCTCAGTGTTATTATGGCTTCTGAATATCTTTGGTACTATGATGGAATCGGCTTACTGGTTTTGGGATTCAGTTTTCTGGTATCTAATTAAATGTTTCAGTTCTATTCTCTATCTGGAGAGTTTGGCATATTTTGTGAATCGACCATCACGTGATATTTCTAGTCTTGGCCTTTATCGTGATTGTAGGCTCTGTAAATATTGCATTGGAGCTACACCATTCCAGTATCTTTGCCAAGAAAATCCCAAATGGGGTCATGAAATGTTGGACGGAACTGAAACAACTTAACAAGAACAAAAATGATTCTTTTGTTGGTAAATCTCAGAGCTTCTTCCTAGTTACATTTTCCCTAAATCTTGTAGAATACTATAACTCCTATCTACCACCTACCTCATAGGACTGTTGTGAGGAAAGTACTCTGCAATTTTTAAAATGCAACTGACATGTAAATTATTTTTGTGTCAAAATAAACTTGTTCCACTGATACCTATAAAATTCCTAGTCAAAGGAAGGTCTCAAACTCATTGGGTAGATTCCCTGCAGAGAATTTATGGGAAGTCATGGTCAGGAATCACATAGAATAAGCAGGTAGGGAGGAAGAACCCACATTGAAGAGATTGATCCACTGAAGTAATAAATCAAAGATAATATTTTAAAGCATTTAATAAAAACCAATATTTACCCAAGAGAGATCATCAAAGAGTAGATAATATCACAACAGCAGAGTTTTAATGGCCTGTCTGCTTAGGTTTCTGTATTTCCTGGTTTGTTTGACTCTTAGAATGAGTGTCTTCTAGTGCTCTAGGGTGACTAAAAAATAAAAAGAGAATTGGATTGACAATCAGTATACTTACTTTCCAATAGTTGCTCCCATATTTACTCACTTTGTAACCATGGAAAAATCATCTTTTTGAGATGCAGTTTTTTCATCTTAAAAATGGAAATAATGATATTTGTGCTACTTCACAGAGTTGTCATTAAAAAATGCTTTGTATGTCTCAAAACACATAGAAATGGAAACTATCATTATTTCTGTGTGGAATGACAGAGTCAGAGGAAGATAAAGTCAGAGGAGGTATTCCAAAATTGAGTAAGTTAAGTAAGTTAGGCAAAGTTCTAGACACTGGACTTTCTGTAAGCATTTAAAATGGGACACAATCTCTCTCTCTCTCTCTCTCTCTCTCTCTCTCTCTCTCTCTCTTTCTCTCTCCCTCTCTTCCTCTCTGTCTCTCTTTCTCAGTCTGTCTCTGTCTTCGCCTCTTTCTCTATCTGTCTCTCTCTCTATCTCTCTGTCTCCTAATCCCACACCTTTTTTCTTTTATCTCCACCTTTCTTTATACATCTATTGAAAGCTTTCAGTTCTGTATATTGGACTAGAACTGTATCTTGCCTCCAAATATTTCTCCTGCTAGTGGTGAACTTAATACCACCCACAGTATTATACTAGCCCCTGGGCCCTTCTCTAGAAGCTGGCCTACAGACACAAGTCTAGGCCTCTATGAGTCTATTTAATGTGTCAGAATCCTGCAATAAATAATCAGAGATGTGGTAACCTAAGTCCAATTTCATAATGGAAAGTAATAGGCAAATAAGATTCATATCATAAATTTGCTGAAAATTTTTTCAAAAGCTGAGGGATGCTAGCTCTCTGATGTAATATATAAAAATTATGTTAAAAAGTCTTTTTATATGTAAGCAAGGACTACTCACTTCCAGGGTGGTAAGGCACAAATTCTAACAGGTATGACACTAATGCCCTTCCCTCCACAAGACATGCTTGCTGTCACTCCCTTATAGTTGCTTTCTAGATACTTCCTTTGCAGTCTGGATCCCTTCTACACACAACCAAGCCTGCATAAGTTGCACTGATCTTTATTTTTTCCCCCTTGCTCAGACCTGTGGCAGTAACACATAGCACCCCTGTAATGTTTTATTTATTTATTTAGTGTTTTATTTTCCCCCAATTACATGTAAAACCAATTTTCAGTGTTTTTTTTTTTAATTGAGTTCCAAATTCTCTCTCTCCTTCCCTACCCTCCTCATTGAGAAAGCAAGCAATTTGATATAGGTTATACATGTGTAGTCATGCAAAACATATTTCCATATTAGTCATGTTGTAAAAGAAAACATAAACATATGTAAAAGAAAACATAAACAAAAAGACCCCAAGAAAAAGAAAGTAAAAATATGCTTTGATCTTTCTCTGGGGATAGATAGCATTTTTTGTCATAAATCTTTCAGAGTTGTCTTGGATCATTGTATTGCTGAAAATAGCTAAGTCACCCATAGTTGATCATCTTACAATATTGCTATTACTGTGTACAATGTTTTCCTGGTTCTACCCATTTCACTTTGTATCATTTCATGTAAGTTTTTCTAGGTTTTTCTGAGAGCAGCTTGCTCATCATTTCCTATAGCACAATAGTATTCCATCACAATCATATGCCACAACTTGTTCAGCCATTCCCCAATTGATGGGCATTCCCTCAATTTCTAATTCTTTGTCACTAGAAAAGAGCTACTGTAAGTATTTTTTGTACATATAGTTCCCTTTCTTTTTTTTTTTTTTGGTCTCTTTTGGGATACAGACCTAGTAGAGGTGGTGCTGAGTCAAAGGATATATGCAGTTTTATAACCCTTTGGGCACAGTTCCAAATGGCTCTCCCCAGAATGGCTGAATCAGTCGACAACTGCACCAACAGTGCATTAGTGTCTCACTTTCCCACATTCATTCTAACATTTGACATTTTCCTTTTCTATCCTATTAGCCAATCTAATAGGTGTGAATTAGTACTTCACAATTGTTTTAATGTGCATTTCACCAATCAATAGTGATTTAGAGGATTTTTCATCTGGCTATAGACAGTTTTGATTACTTCATTTGAAAACTGACTTTTCATATCTTTTGATCATTTATCAATTTGAGATTGGTTCTTGTTTTTATATATTTGACTCATTTCTCTATATAGTTGAAAAATGAGACCTTTATCAGAGACACTTGCTTCAAACTTTTTTTTCACAGTTATGATTGCTAACTATATTTCTCTCCTCTCTTTATTCTATTCTCTCTCTCCTTTCACCCTGTCCCTCCCTGCCTACTGCCTCCCCCAATCTATCCTCCATTCTATCAGCTCCCCCCCTTCTCTTATCCTCCTACTTTCCTATAGGGTAAGATAGATTTCTGTATCCAATTGAGTGTGTATGTTATTCCCTCTTTGAGCAGATTCTGATGGGAGTAAGGTTAACTCACTCCCCCTCACCTCCCCCCTATTCCTCTCCACTGTAGAAGTGTTTTCTTGCCTCTTTTAGGTGAGTTCTGCTCATTTCATTCTTCATTATTTCATGCAAGCTTTCCATGTTCTTTATAAGGTCATTGAGTTCATCGTTTCTTAAAGTACAGTACTATTCCATCATTATCATATACCACAATTTGCTCAGCCATTCCCCAAATGATGGGCATCCCTGTAATTTCCACTTCTTTGCCACTACAAAGAGAGTTGCTATAAACATTTTTTTTTGGAGGGGGGGGAAGGCAAGGAAATTGAGGTTAAGTAACTTGCCCAAGGTCACACAGCTAATTTAGTGTTTGATTTGAACTCAGGTCCTCCTGACTCCAGGGCTGGTGCTCTATTGGCTGTGCTACCTAGCAGCCCTTCTATAAACATTTTAGAACATTTAAATTCTTTTTATTTTTTCCTAATCATCTTTGGAAACAGACCTGGTAGTGGTATTGCTGGGTCAAAGGGTATAGGTAGTTTAATAATTCTTCAGCATTAATTTCAGATTGCTTTCCAAAATGGTTGGATCAGTTCACAATTCCATCAACAATGGTGGAATAATTAAAAAGAAACATTTATTTTTAGTTTACAACATTTAGCTCCACAAGCTTTTGAATTCCAAATTTTCTCTCTTCCCTTCTCCGCCCCCCTCCCCAAGATAGCATGCAATCTGATATAGATTCCACATATACATTCACATTAAACATATCTTCACATTAGTCATGTTGCAAAGAAGAGCTACAGCCAATCAAATGAACCATGAGAAAGAAGAAACAAAACAAAACAAAAAAGAGAGAGAACAAATAGTATACTTTGATCTGCAATCAGACTCTAATACTTTCTCTGGATGTGGATAGCATTTTCCATCATGGGCCTTTTGGAGTTGTCTTACAATCTTGCATTGCTGAGACGAGCCAAGTCTATCAAAGTTAGTCATCATGCAACGTGGCTGTAACTGTGTACTATGTTTTCCTGGTTCTGCTCCCCTCACTCAACATCAGTTCATATAAATCTTTTCAGGTTTTTTCTGGAGTCTATCTGCTCATCATTTCTTATAGCACAATAGTATTCCATTACATTCATATACCACAACTTGCTCAGCCATTCCCCAAAGGATGGGCATCCCTGTAATTTCTAGTTCTTTGCCACCACAAAGAAAGCTACTATAAACATTTTAGAACATATATGTTCTATGGGAATTCAGAGTGAACTTCATGCTATTTAGAGCTAGGAAGGACCTTAGACATCATCTAACCCAACTCTTTCATTTTAGCCATGAGGAAACTGAGGCCAATAGAAGTAAAGTGTGACATAGCTATTTAGTATCAGAGATATGATTTGACCAAGTCCTTCCAGCCCCAAATCAATAGAATGGGTGCTCACAAAAGAACCTCAGTAGAAAGTGAATTTTTGTATATCTTTCTCCATTTGACCAATTCTGCTTTTCAAGACTTTCTTTTCCTCATTGGAGTTTTTTGTACCTCTTTTACCATTTGGCCTAATCTTTTTTTTAAAGTGTTAATTTCTTCAATATTTTTTTTGGGGGCTTCCTTTACCAAGCTGTTGACTTATTTTTCATGATGTTCTTGCATCACTCTCATTTCTCTCCCTAATTTTTCCTCTATCTCTCTTATTTGATTTTTAAAATTCTTTTTGAGCTATTCCATGGTCTGAGACAAATATGTATATATATACATATATATATATTTATATATATATGTATATATAAGACTTTGTTGTCTTCTCAGTGTGTATTTTGATATTCCTTGTTACCACAGTAACTTTCTATAGTCAGATTCCCCCCCCCCCCCACACTCTGTTTGCTCATTTTCTAGCCTATTTCTTGACTTTTAACTCTTTGTTAAAGTGGGGCTCTACTTTCAGGGTGGAGGATGCACAGTCCTAAGTTTCAAGGGTTTTATGCAGCTGTTTTCAGAAGTAATTTAGGAACCTGTAAACTCCTGGCTTTTCCAAAGTGGTATGATATAGATAGAGGTGTCTCTACTACTCTCCTGTACTTTGCACTGGTTTGTGAGTGATTATAAGCCCTCTTTTCTGCCCTGTAACTGTGACAAAGGTCCTTATTCCACTGCAGCTGCAAGCCACAGCTGTGCTACTGCTCCTCCTCACCCTGGGAATGCCACCCAGGACTATGAATTAGACCCAAGTATGGGCAATGCAACAAAAACCTGCCCCCACGCTGATCAAAGAGACCCCTATAATCTCCTTCTGACCAATTGTTTGACACACCCTTACTGTCTGTGGGCCGAGAGCTGTGGAAACAGCCATTGCCACTACTGATTCAATCATTCCCAACACCAGCTCCTGGTCTACTGCGGCACAATTTGTGCTGGTTAGGCCTATACTGGATTGCACTCCACTTTCACCCCAGTGTGACAGACCTTTCCTGCTGACCTTATAAGTTGTTTTGGGCTGAAAAATTGTTTTACCTCATCCTTTCGTGGCTTCAGCCTCTCCAAAAGTTTGTTTCAAGGCATTATTTAAAGTTTGGGAAGGTTTTGGGGAGAGCTCAGGTGAGTCCCTGTCTTTTCTCTGCCATCTTGACTCTGCCTCCCCATAATGTTTTAAAAGGTTGACTATTAATCACTGCAGAGATGGGCAAATGTAACTATAATGGGAAAATGTATGAGTTTAAAAGGTCTGATTAGTTAATCCTGTTGATACTGCCCATTTCTTTTAATTTCACTCCTATCTAACTCAGTCTCTTTCAGATATTTCTTCTAAGTCAGGTGGCCCCCATATAAAGTAGTCTAGATATTAAATCAGTTTAACATCCCTATCTAATGGATGCATATTAGCAAAAAGTCTCTAAGTTTCCTCAGACCTTCTGCACTTTGCTTACCCCTAACTCTTACCTCTAGCTGTGGGAATTCAGAGTCAACCTCATGCTATTTAGAGCTAGGAAGGATCTTAAACATCATCTAACCCAACGCTTTCATTTTACCAATGAGGAAACTGAGATCAATAGAAGTGGTGTGACATAGCTAGTAAATATCAGAGACAGGATGTGATCAAGGTCTTCTGGCCCCAAATCAATAGAATGGGAGTTCAGAAAAGAACTTCAGAATAAACAGTATAGGAGCTGGAAAGACCCTAAGAAGACAGAATGTTAGAGCTAAAAGCAACTTTAGAACAAAGAATGTCAGATCTATAAGGAGCCTTAGGACAGGAAATTAGAACTGGAAAGGATTTTAGATATTGACTACTCTAAGCCTTTCCCCAACCCTCATTTTACAGCTGGTAAAACTATAACTCAAAAACAGAAGTGAGATGCCCAAGGTCAAACAGCTAATAGGTAGCAGAAATAGGACTCACACCTGATCCATCTGCCTCTAAATTCAGTGGTTTTTTTTGTTTTGGTTTTTTTTTTTTTGCTACTTTATACTACACCTCATTTTAATTTAAAACGGAAGAAAGTGAACTTACTTTACCTTTGGATACTAATAGTAACTAATATTTGAGAAATATTTTCAAAGTACACAATGCCAGTACAACTCATTTAAATTTTAAAAATTCACTCAAACCTTTTAGGGAGGATTACTGCCAAATCAACAGTCTACCCAAATACTTGTTCCTTTATGAATCAAATAATTGCTTGTCTCAATAAATTGAATTAGCTGGTTCATATGAAGCAAATATATACAATCTCAGGGAAGATTTTAAAAATAATTTTTTTTGAAGCCTTCTAATTAATCATTTGAAGTTTACTAGATTTGTGACCTTGGGAAAGTGATTTAATCTCTCTGGCCCTGTTTCCTAATTTATAAAATGTTGGATGAGATTAGAGGATCAAAAGATTTAGACCTAGATAGGACCTTCAATGTTATGTTAAGCTGCAGGTTCTTTCCACAGATGATGATACTGAGGGCCCAGAGGCAAACTGGACCATTGATTGGATTAAAGATAGAAGTACACCAGACTCAACATGCCATCTCCAGCTTCTCTGTATTCATACAATCACAATTTGGCTTCCAGCCCTAGAACTCTGCTGACACCAAAGTCTCCAAAGTTACCAAGGATTTCTTGACTGCTTAATCTAGTATCCTTTTCTCAACCTTCTTTACTTTTTTCTTTGAAGCTTTTGGCCCTATTGATTACTTCTTCCTTCTATGTATTTTTTGTTCCCTTGGTTTTTCTCTTATGTGTCTGACCAATTTTTCTCAGTCTTCTTTATAGGTTCATCTTCTATAATCTAAGCTCTAAAAATAGACATGCCCCAAGGCTCTGTTCTGGATCTTTTATTTTCTCTACGTTATCTCCTTTGGTAATCTTATTGGATCCCAAGAGTTTATTTGCTTTTGATCATAGATCTAGGATACTGAGGTACATTAGAGGCCATCTAATCCAACCTCATTTTACAGATAAGGAAACTGAGGTCCAGGGAGGATAAGTGATTTGCTCAAGATCCCATAAGTAGCCATGACATTTTCTCTGTGGATTATGCTTAAATCTATATATTTATTTCTGATCTCTTTTTTAAAGCTTTTTTTCCTGAATTACTATCTGTCAGCTGGACATCTCCACCTGTATGTTCCCCAATTATTTCAAATTCAATATGACCAAAGTTGGTTATGTTTTTTCCGGCACTGGGTCTTCCTCCAACCTTCCCCATTTTTATTGAGGATACCATCATTCTTCCAGTCATTCAGGTACATGGCCTCAGTATCATCCTTAGCTCTTCCTCTTCCCTCATGCCCCACTATATTCAACCAGTTGCCAAGTCTTATTGAGATTCTCTTCCTCCCCCTAAACCTCTGTCTCTCAATTTGTGTGCTTATCTCCACTCTCTCAGTCACCAGCTTAGTTCATTATCTCATTGTTTTTCTCCTGGATTTTAGTAATCTAAATTAGAGACTCAGTAAAGTACAACTAGTGTGGAACTTGGAGTCAGGAATTACCTATAGAATTCCAACATTTTATAGGTCTTAGTCCAACCTGTGCTATTGTGCAATCATTTCAGTTGTGTCTAATTCTTTGTGACCCCATTTGGGGTTTTCTTGTCAGAGATACTAGATTGGTTTGCCATTTCTTCAGCTCATTTTATAGATAAGGAAACTGAGGCAAACATGGTTAAGTGACTTGCTCAGGGTCACACAACTAGTAAGTGTCTGAGGCTGAATTTGAACTTGGGCCTTCAGGACTCCAAGGCTGGCACTTGTAATGGTAAACAAAGTGGTACTTTGCTGCTTGTTTTAGCTATTCAAGTGCCTTTGAGCCTTGTCTTTGATTATATCAAATCTTTGTTGGAAACAGTAGTTTGTGTTGCCCTTAATGAGCCTAAGGGAGTTTGGAGACCTTCTCTGCTCTTAACAGGCCTGCATCATCACATGGAGCCCACAGTGGGAGGAGTTTGCTGAACGTTGGGAACAGGAAGGAGCAGAGCAGATAAAAGTTTGAGTACCAGCTGGGAGCAAAGTAGAACTGAGCAAGAGAATGTTTGTGATGCTGGTGCTCTGTCTGTGTTGATTTCTCAGACAGAAGTCCTGTCTGTTGGTCTATTTTGATTTCTCAGACAAAAGACCTGTCTGTTGTTCTGTATTGGTTTCTCAGATAGAAAGTGAATTGAGGTGATAGCCCTGGTAATATGTGTAAATATTGCTGTAGCCCTGTTGAGCTTTGTTTTCCTAGAAACAGAAACTGTGAAGAGTTTGGAGTGGAGCATATGATACGAGCTGTGATATGGAACAGGAGTAGAGAATTGCCAGTGTATGAATCCAGGCAAAGGTCAGGTCAATCCAGGCAAGAGTTGGGAGCATGGAAGAGGAGACATGGGATTTGGAAGTCAGCCTAGAGTTAAGAAGAAAGGAGAATTTATTTGGGTACTCCATGCTGACCGATGATATTGTAACTTACTGTGACCTAGGGGTGGATGGTGTTTGTACTTTCTGCTAACCCTTGAGGATGATTGGCTTAAGGTTGATTAGCCCTTAAGGATTATTGGAAGCCAGCCTCAAGTCAAGATAAAAGAAAACGCTATGTTTTATTTAAGATAATGTGGCCACCTTAGTAATAAGTTGTTATGGTATATTGTTTTGAATGTTGTGCTTTAGTTTCTTGAATTTTTGCATTAGTTTATTGCTGAATAAATAGAGAATTTATTATACTATGTGATTAGATTCTTAAAGTTATTCACAGCAGCAGTCCTCAGGAAAGCTGCTTGTGATTGCTTTACAGCATTCTACCAAGAGTTGTTATGGACAAAAACTTGAAATCAATCTGATGATGAGCCTAGAACATAAATTCCTTCTTCTTCTTTTTAAATTTAGTTTAATTTTTTGGTTATATTTTAAGTTCCAAGCTGTCTCCCTCCCTCTCTACCTCACACTAGGGAAGGCTACCTCTTGACACAGACTTATAAATATATGTAAAACCATATTATGCATACTTCTGTCTATCAGTTCTTTCTCTGGAGGTGAATAGCACCTTCTTTCGTAGGTCCTTTGTAGTTGATTTGAGCATTTATAATATACAGAATAACTTTGTCTTTCACAATTATTCTTTGAACAATATTGTTATTACCGTATACAGTGTTCTCTTGGTTCTGCTCACTTTTCATTATTTCGTGCAAGTCTTTCCATGTTTTTCTAAAATCAACCAGCTCATCATTTCTTACAGAATATAAATTCCTTCTACAACATATACAACAATTAGCCATTGTCTATCCTTTGTTTGAACAGGGGGATGACTCTGCCTGCTTACTTAATCTATTCTACTTAGGAGAAGTTCTAATTGTTAAGAAATTTTCCCTGATATCAAACCTAAATTTATCCTTTTGCAACTTTCCAGGCTCACCTCAAGCTCTGCCCTTTGGAACCAATCAGAACAAGCCTACTGTTTCTTCCAAATGATAACCTTACAAATACTTGAACACAGCTATCATGTCTCTTCTAAGTTTTTTCTTCTCATGGCTAAATGTCCCCATGTCCTTAAGTCAAATTATGTATAGTCTGAACTTGAGGGCTTTGATCATCCTTGGCATTCTTTCCAGTTTATCCATATCTTTTCTAAAATTCGGTGCTCCATACTAAACAACTCATATGGTCTATTAGGGCAGAGATTGAAAGGAGTCTCACCTCTGGAGTCCTGCACATTATGCCTCTCTTGAAGCTACAGCATCCCTGATAGGGGGTTATGCAGCCTCTGCTGAAAAACCTTCAAGGATAGGAAAATCACTATTCTGTAAGGACATACACTGGTTGTCAACACACTTCTTAATAAGCAGGGCCCCTGACTGAACATAATATTATTTTTTAAAAAAATTATTAACTAGGGGCAGCTAGGTGGTGCAGTGAATAGAACACTGGCCCTGGATTCAGGAGGACCTGAGTTCAAATCTGACCTCAGACACTTAACACTTACTAGCTGTGTGACCTTGGGCCAACCACTTAACCCCAATTGCCCTGCATTTCCCCTTACCCCATTATTTATTTATTTTTAGTTTTCAACCTTCACTTCCATAAGATTTTGAGTTCCAAATTTTCTCCCCACCTCTCCCCTCCCCCCAACCAGACAACACATAATTTGATATAGGCTCTACATATACATTCATATTGAACCTATTTTCACAGTAGTCATGTCATAAAGAAGAATTAGAACTAATGGAAGAAACCATGAGAAAGAAGAAACAAACAAAACAATAGAAAATAATATGCTTCAATCTGCAGTTGGACTCCGTAGTTCTTTTTCTGGATGTGGACAACATTTTCTTTTAGAGTTGTCTTGGATTCTTGCATTGCTAAGAAGAGCTCAAGTCTATCAAAGTTAGTCATCGAACATCGTGGCTGTTATTGTATACAATATTCTCCTGATTCTGCTCACTTCACTCAGCATCAGTTCGTTAAAATCTTTCCACGTTTTTCTGAAGTCCACCTGCTCATCATTTCTTATAGCACAATAGTATTCCATTACATTTATATGCCACAACTTGTTCAGTCATTCCCCAATTGATTGGCGTCCCCTCAATTTCCAGTTCCTGGCTACCACAAAAAGAGCTATTTTGGTACATGTGGGTCCTTGTATGATCTCTTTGAGATACAGACCTAGACGTGGTATTGCTGGGTCGAAGGGTGTTCAGATTTTTATAACCCTTTGGGCATAATGAGCATAGTATTCTTTTTTTTTTTAACTTTTATTTATTTTAGTTTACATCATTGATTTCCACGAGATTTTTAGTTACAAATTTTCTCCCCATCTTTCCTCTACCCACCACCCCAAAGCAGCCATCCCATTGTATAACCCCTCCCCCAATCTATTCTCTTCTGTGTCCTCCCCCATCACTCCTCTGACTTTCTGGTAGGGCAGGATGGATCTCCCTACCACAGTGCCTGTGTATCTTAAGTCCCAGTTGGATGTAGTTAATAATAATAATAATAATAATAATAATTGTATATATATATGTATATATATATTTAACATTTGATTATAGAACTTTAAATTCTAGATTCTTTTTCTTCCTCTCTCATCACCCACCCTCACTGGAAGGACAAGTAATTAAATACAGGCTGTACATGTGTAATTATGCAGAACCTCTCCACAGTCGGCATATTGTGAGAGACTGATTATATGTCCCTCCTTCCTATCCCGCCCCCTCTCTTGTTCTATTCTCTACTCTGTCCCTTTACAGACATGTGCAATTCCATCAACCCTCCCCCCCCACCCTCCCCTCCATCATCCCACCTCTCATCTCCATCCCCCCTACTCTCCTGTGTGGCAAGATACCCAGTTTAGAGTTTATGTCATTCCTTCCCTAAGCCAAGTTCAATGAGAGTAAGGTTGACTCTTTCCCTTTTGCCTTCCTGTTTTTCCCCTCCA
>CM053581.1:156651230-156669135 GCA_028627135.1 Pseudochirops cupreus
TCTATGAGATGATTAACCCCATTCTGTCTCTCCCTGTCTCCTCTCATTCTAATCCTCTCCCACCTCAGGATTTCACCTTTTAGAGTATTGCCCCTTCCTATTCAATTGATCTTGTGCCCTCTATGAATTCATATATATATATACATACTCAGATTTGTTTGTAGAGTGTAGTATTCTTTAAGCAGGACAGGAACATGATAGAACTCCTATCTCTCTTGAGCCATTATTTCTATTCATGCAACCTCAGATCATGTCACAAGTTTCTTTTTAATTGCTGTATCCAACTATAGGCTGATAATAGTTTGGAGTCAGCAAAAAACCCAAAACAAAACATTCTTTTTTAGGTATAAAAAGCTCTTCAATCATTTTTATTTTATTTTTTTGGTAGTCTTTGACCCAGTATTTCAGCTTAACTAGAGTATTTAAAATATTGATTGTTATCACCTGTTATAGCATATAGTTCTCTGAGCTTTGTGTTACCTGCTCCTAATTGAGCATCCTTTCTAGTTCTTCCTTCAAATCACTGATAATGCATTTAGTTCTTTCTTTCAAGTCATTTCCATCTTTGTACTTTAGGAACTCTAAGGGTCCAGAGCTAGTTCACATTGACCCCCCAAAAGTGAGATACTTTGATAATAACCCTGAGTCAAAGATCAGGAGGCTATTCAAATTCCAGATCTGACATTACTGCTTGTGTAATTATAGATGTATCACATAAAATGCCTCTGAGTCTGTGAGTTTCCTTATTTAAATTTAAAATGAGGATAATAATTCTTTTAAATACCTGTCTCACAGGTTTGTTATGAGTAAGGCAATTGCAAACCTTAAAACACTATATAAATGTGAGTTATTATTATTAATTGGCTTCTCTGTTTTCAGTATCTTCCCCTTTTCATCCATTCTCCAGACAGATAGAAAAATAATTTTCTTAAGATACAGGTCTGATGCCTATATCACATTTCAATTCAGAACTCTTCATTATTCCCCTATTTCCTCTAGGATGAAACACAAATTTCTCAGTCTGACATTTAAGGTCTTTCACTATGTTTCTGGCTCTAACTCCCACTATCTTTTCAGTTTTATTTGACAGTCTCTTTCATACAGCAAAACTGGACTATTAACTGTTCCCAGAACTTGGCATTTTATGCCCTGCCTTTGTTCACTTGTACAAGCTTTCACTTATGGCTAGAATGTACTCCCTCCTAAGTTCTACTTCTACTTCCTCCAAAGCTCAGCTCTGTCACCAACTCCTCTGTGAAATCTTTCGGTTTATAAGTGCTTTCTGTCATGTAAAATTTCTCAGAGCACTTTATCTAATCTCTCTAGGATTCCCATCTTTCTCTACCATTTCTTGTGTATATCTGTGTACCCCACATGGGGCCCTCCATCAAGATGGAGACTGCTTCATTCTTATCTTTTTGTCTCTATTGTCAAGCATGGAGTAGGCACTTTATAATTTTTTGCCAAGTTACACTGAATTAAACAATTTATCCAATATCAGGCATGTGGTAAGAAATGTTTTCATTTATTATTTCTTGAAACATAGCTCTGAAAAACCAGGCTTTGATAAAGCCCATTGGGATTCAAATGGAACTTCTTGACTATGCTTTAAACCCAAATCACTCTGACTTTCATTGATTGGCCAATAATAGGCCCCAGCCTAAGCTTCACCTGCTCATTGTTTGGATTGTGTTGGCTCAGAGTGAGTATAAATAGCAGTTGTTTCTGTTCTGGCCTGATACTCTAAGGATCTTCTGCTTCCTGATTGATTCTTTTGTGAAGGCAAAGTAGGCCATCTTTTACCTCAATTCTTACCTAGCCTTTAACTACTGAATGGGTGTTGCCTCAGACTAAGTAACACCTGAGAAAGACCTTAGCCTAAAAAGGCCAAGGTCTGCCCATTAAATCCTGGGCCATACCCAGTTATCCTGATTTATGTCTTGCCACTGGCCTCTGATGACTCTGAAGAAGAGAGTGGGGCTGATGACTCTGCACAGCTCCTCCTCCTTTAAATCCAATTCACTTGCAAACCAAGACAACACTGTCCTCACATCATTAGTCCTCTGAGTAGGAAGGACAAACAACAACTGTAAGTAGCATAGACATCTAGGTGGTACAGGGGATAGAGTGCTAGACCTGGAGTCCGTAATACCTGAGTTAAAATCCAACCTCAGACATTTAGATCTGGATGGATCATTTAGCTTCTATCTGCCTTAGTTTCTTCATCTGTAAAATGGGGATAGTAATACTCCTTTCTTCCTAGAATTATTATGAGGAGAAAATGAGATAATGGTTGTAAAGCACTTTGTAAGCCTTAAAGTACTACATAAATGCTAGCTATTATTATTAGCAGAGCCAAAATTGAACCTGGGCCCTTGATCCCAAATCCAGTTCTTATTCTTTAATTCTGTAATTTCTATGTGTATGAGGTTGTGTCTGAAAATAATAGAATAAACACTCTAGAAAAAAAATGAAAATTCAATTGTTATGAGACCTTGTTTTGTGCTTCCTCGATCCATCTAGAAATAGTTTGTCATTTCAAGTAGACTCATTGACTTCAACTTTGTGGTCTGAGATAAGGAACTACTAATGACCTTTACAAAATAGGAAACTATCCTCCAAAAGAAAGGAATCTGCCTTCCAGGACCCCACCTCACTCCCAGGCATGTAAGATTCCCCAGGGTACAACAAACACTCAAAGATGGGGTGAGGGGAGGGAAGAGCAAGGACAAAAAATTGAAAATATATAACTTTAGGAATTAGAGAGTGACCAAGACAAGGTCAGGAACGTCCATGCCACATGACTTAGGACTTCACAGTTTCCTAGATAAAAGTCATTGGCAACTTATTATTTTTTTAAAACATTTATTTATAATATTAAAAAAATTCAGTTTCCAAAATTCTCTCTCTTTAGTCCCTCCTCCACCCACTGAGAAGGCAAGCAGTATGATATTAATTATATGTGTGAAAACATGTAAAACATTTCTACATTAGCTTTGTTGCAAAAAAAAAACAAACAAGAAAAATCCATAAAGTGACAAAATTATACTTCATCAGTTCTCTGTCTGGATGTAGATAGCATTTTTTGTCATAAGTCCTTTGGAACTGTCTCAGATCATTGTCTTGATCAGATTAGATAAGTCTTTCATAGTTGATCATCATTACAATTATTGCTGTAACTATGAACAGTGATCTCCTGGTTCTGCCTACTTCACTTTATATCAGTTCATATAGGTGTTCACAGGTTTTTCTGAAACTGTCCCATTTCATTTCTTATAGTACAAGAGTATTCTTGGAAATTTATTAAAATGACATTAGTGGTGTCAGACCCCTGCTCTAGGTGAACAGCCACAGACTGACTGGTCTGCTGAAATCTTCCCAATCCCTTGATTGCTTGATTCCAGTTCTTGACTCAGCTGCAAGCACATCACTGGGGTTGAAATGAACTCTATAGAAACCCTTTGGATAGTAAGTGTAGGTTCCTTAAGGGTGGTCACCCTAACTCCAGTCATCATTTTGCATACATCAGAAAGGGTCTTCAAGTTTCCCTTGTGTATTCAGCTAACAAGGCCCACCACAATGACTGGTTTTGTGTGAGTGTATGTATGCCCTTTCTGTATCACCTAGCATATAAAGCTCTCCTAGGCTCTCCTCTCTATTATTATTTTACTTGGTGACTTCATCAGCTTCCCTGTTTGAATTATTTTTTCCATGTAGATGACTCTCCAATCTACTTGTTCAGTCCTAACTCCTGTACTGACTTGTAGTTTCATTTCTCCAATTGCCTTTTTGATATCTTGAAATAGAAGTTCCATAGATATTTTAAACTAAACATGTCCAAAATTGAGCACATTTTCTTTCCCCCCAAATCCTTCCATCTTCTTACTGATGTCAAGGGTATCATCATCCTTTCAGTCATCTAAACTCACAACCTAAATATCATCCTCAATTCCTCACACACCCATATTCAATGAATGGTTAAGTCTTGTTATTCCTACCACCATAACCTTTCTCCTCTTCCTTCGACATTACTGACATCCTAATTCAAGCCCATAGCATCTTCTTCCTGGACTATTGCAGAAGACTGCTGGTTGGTATCCTGTTTCATGCTAGTTTCCACTCTTATGTACTCTTAATCCAGCTGTCAAATTGATATTGCTAAAACACAGGTCTGACAATGCCATCCCCCCTCCCTCCATTTGATCAGCTCTAATTGGTTCCTTATTACCTCCAGGATTAAATTGGCTCTCAAAGTTTTTCATAACCTGGTGCCTCTTTACCATCCTTAAACTTGATTCCCCTCAAAATATACTCTGCAATGCATGACAATGGCCTCCTTTCTGTATCTTATTCAAGATACTACATCTATCAAATCCAAGCATTTCATTGGCTGTCCTCCAAAGATGCTTATAATACAAATAGAGATGATACAAACACAGAAACAACACATAGACTAAGCAATGGGGAATTTATACTTGGGAAGCAGGAAATTTTTTTTTTTTGCCAGAACTATACGTTGAGACTAATTCTCATGAGTGCCAATATTCTCATATTAAACATAAAATGTTCAATGACAAAAAAAACCCTATTAAATTATTTAAAATAGGAGCCTTTTGTCTCTCTTCCTGCCTCATGTAACTCTCCAGTTACATGATGGTAGACCCCAAAGTATTATCCAACAACTAATGATAGTTAGAAAATTGACAAAAGGAGCAGCATGGTATAGTGAAAAGAACACTGACTCTGGGTTCAATTCCTGCTTCCAATGTTTACTACCTGTATAGTAATCATTGCCTTTTGGCATTAGTCAATAAGCATTAATTAAGCATTACTATGTTCTAGGCACTGTGCTAAGTTTCTGGGATACAAATACAAATCAGAAGCACTTCTTGCCTTTAAAAAGGTTGAATTCACCTAACTGTTCTGGACCCAAGTTTCTTGATCTATAAACTGAAGGTGCTGGATTGGTTGGCCTCTGAAGTCCCTTCCAATTTTAGAAATAAGATCTCATAAAAATGTGATCTTAAGCATCTTTACATATAGACATATATATCTTTTGCTGATTTCACAATTTTAACACAGTGGATTTAGAATAACAGAGTCCAAAGAGATCATCTAATCCAACCACTTAATTTAAGAATGTGGAAACTGAGTCTAGGAAGGTAATGTGATTTCTTCATGGTTAACTAGAGAGTTACAGAATAAAGGCAGTTGGTTGTCTTGCCTCCCAGCTCAAGTATTTCTCTACTATACTACTCCAGTCCTGTAGTTTAAGGTCAGTGCTATTTGTCTTCAACTATACTTGCAGAATATGGAGCTGGACAAGGAGACAAGTCATTTTATGTCTGTCATGCAGCTTGGAGAGAACATTGGTCATTGTTATCAACTTGATACTCTGTTTGGCATCCAGAACCCTTTGTAAACTTGCATCTTTTACATTTCCAGTCTTACACCTTACTTTTCAGCACATATTCTTCAGTCTAGTGACACTGGGTCCTGGTTGTTTTATGAACAATACATTCTATTTCTTGGCTTCGAGTATTTTCTCTGGTTATTGCTGCCTGTCTACTAAGTACCTGACACATAATAGGCACTTAATAAATGTTTATTGATTGATTAAATTCAATAATATGTATTTAATAAAAAGAAAACAGAAGAAATAATAATAATAAAATAATAATAATCAATAATAATCAATAACCATAATTCACTCAGGTCAATATCAAGGGATAAAATATAGGAAGTCATGATTATCCTTGATGCCAATGTCAAACATGCTGAAACACTTGAAATGTTCCAAGTTTTCCTTAGTTACACTGGCTCTGTCCTTCCTTAAATGAATCAACACTCTCTTCACTCCTACATTCCCCAACACACTGGGTGGATTCTTTGTTGGACTGGTTACAGAAGGAGATCTCAAAGGGACCTTAAATATAGCATCACAGGGACATTTAGATCTGAAGGGGACCTTGTAGGCTATGTAATCTAAACCCTCAGTTTATAGATGAGGAAACCAAGGCAAAGAGATTTTAAGTCATTGCCCAGAGTCACACAACTAATTAAATGTCTGAGGTGGGATATAACCCAGGTCTTCTTGATACCAAATCATAAACTCTATGTAATCCATGTTGCCTGCACAGGTTGTGGAGGCATGGCTGGGTTATGATCTGCATCACAGAAGGGAGAACCCATATTGATGAGATACTAAGTCCATCAAGCTATGAAATTTAAGGTTTTTAGAGAGCTTTCCTCCCAATAGCCCTCTGAGATAAATAGAATAATCATAATTATTTTATCCCAGTATATAAATAAGGAAACTGACATTCATAGAAAGTCAAATGATTTGCCCATAGTCAACCTTAAATGATTCCATTTTTCAAAAAAAAAAAAGACTTTGTTGACAATCATGACGAAGTTGTTCTAAAGCTCAAAACTGGCTCATAGGATCATAGATTTAGAGCTAAATGCAGCCTTAGAAGTCACAGTTACTTCTGTCGTTGGTCTTTTATCTACATGTATACTTATTTTCTCAACAAAACAAAACAAAACTTTAACAGATGAGTTTGAGTATGATGATTTATTTACTAAATCCTAGGGAATCAGCAGAGAAATTATTGAGACAAGTTTCTGGAAAGTTGCACCTATAAAATAAATCCACAAAAATCAATAGCACTTCCACATAATAATAAAGTCCAGAAGGCAAGAATAAGGGGAATAGAAGGAAAAACTTGGCTTCAAAACAATTCTAAAATGCATAAAATAATTGGTATTCAATTTACCAAAGCACATTCGTTACTTATATAAATTCAATTACAAAATGATCCTTAAAAATAAAGAATAACTTAAATAGCTGAAGGATTATTGAATGCTCATGAATTGACTACATGATTTTTTATAAAAATGACAATGCTACTAAAGTTAATTTTCAGATTTAATGCTGTACTAATCTAACTACCAAAGAGGTAATTTATTGAGGTAGACAAATTAATGACAGAATTCATTTGGAGAAACAAAAGATCTGGAATATCAAGGAAAAAAAACATAGAAATGAAAGAGAATAGCCTTCCAGACCTCAAACTATGAATATAGTAAAGCACCAATCATTAAAATTCTTTAGTCCTGGTTAAAAAAAAAAGTGAAGTACATCAATGAAACCAACGAGAGAAGGAAGAATCAGAAATAATTACACTTAATGACCCAGTGTATAATAAACCTATAAGCATAATTAAAAACTCCCTATTGGGTCAGAATTGCTCAGAAAATTGGAGAGCAATCTGGCAGAAATTAGGCTTGTAGTAACATCTTACATCATATTCCACGATACATTCTAAATGGATATATGACCTGAATATTAAAGATCATACCATAAAAACAGAAAAGAATAAATCATATATACCTAGGGAAAGAGACAATTACAAAAGATATAGATAGATACTTATGATTACATGAAAAATGAAAACCTTTTGTACAGAAAGGAAATGAATGACTGAGGGAAAAATCTTTGTATCAAAATTCTCAGGTAAGGTTTTGGTATCTAAGATATATATAGAAACTAACAGAAATGTGAACCCCAATAGAGAAGTGATCACAAACAGTTCTCAAAAGAATTGCCAACTATTAACAACAATAAGAAAGAATGCTGCAAATCACTAATTATAAAAGAAATGCAAATCAAATCAATCCTGAGGTTTCACCCCCAACTTATCAAATTCACAAAGATGACAAAGGATGGGGATAGGTAATGTTATAGGGTTATAGAAAGACATATATACCAAAGCATTACTGGTAGAGCTATGAATTAGTACAACTATTCTGGAAAACAACTTGGAATTTTGCAAATAAAGTGACTAAAATATTCATACTCTTTGATTCCAAGATTTTACTGCTAGGCATATATCTCAAAGAGGTCATTGACAAGAAGGTTCCATGTATACTAAAATATTTATGGCAGCACTTTTTGTAGTACAATGAATGGGAAGCAAATCAGCTGGGGAATGACTAAAAAAATATGGAATATGAATGTAATGGAGATATTACTGTGCTGTAAGAAATGACAAATATAATGAATATAAAGAAGCATGGAAAGACATTAATTGATGCAAAACAAAGGATGCAGAGCCAGCAAAACAACATATGTAGTGATTAAAACAATATAAATTGGAAAAACAACCACCAAAAACCAATAACAACTTTTTTTCTTTTCTTTTTTTGTAATTCTTTAATTTAATTTAATTTTTTAAATTAAATTTTATGTTTATTTTTAGTTTACAACATTCATTTCCATAAGATTTTGAGTTACAAATTTTCTCCCTGTTTTTCCCCTACCCACTACCGGAAACAATGATCCCACTGAATGCCCCCTCCCCCAGCAATATATTGTTTAATTCAAATTTTAATCTAATGTCTATTTCTGTTTTATGGATCTCTCCTACATCCTCCCTGATGGCCCCTCTGACTTTCCAGTAGGGCAAGATGGATCTCCACACCCCAGTGCCTGTGTATCTTATTTCCCAGTTGCATGTAAAAAAAATTTTTTTTAACATTTGATTTTAAAACTTTGAATTCCAGATTCTTTCCCTTCTTCCTTTGTTACCCACCCTTACTGGGAAGATAAGCAATTCAATATAGGTTGTACACCACGTGTAGTTACGCAAAACATTTCCATAGTGGATATATTGGGAAAGACTGACTATATTTCTCTCCATCCTATGCTTCCCCTCACTTGTTCTATTTTCTACTTTGACCTTGTACCTTTTCAAAAGTGTGTGCTTCTAACTACCCTCTCCCCTAATCTGCCTTCTTATCCCCTTTCCCCCTACTTTCCTGTAGGGCAAGATACCCAATTTAGTGTGTATGTTATTCCCTCCTTAAGCCAAATTCAATGAGAGTAAGGTTGACCCATTCTCTTTTGCCTTTCTGTTCTTCCCCTCCATCGTAAGTTTTCCCTTGCTTCTTTTATATGAGAGAATTTACCCTATTTTGTCTTTCCCTATCTCCTCTCGTTATATTCCTCTCTCACTTCTTAATTTTATTTTTTAGATATCATCCCTTCCTGTTGAATTGATCCTGTGCCCTCTGTCTATGTATACCTGTACACATACATACACACACTCACGTGTGTATTCATATGCACATATACCCTCCTATATAGACATATATATATATGTATACATATATACATTTATATTCCCTTCAACTATCGTTATATTGAGAAAAGTTTCATAAGTTACAATTATTGTTTTTCCATGTAGGCATGTAAATAGTTCATCTTTGTTAATTTAACTCTTTAATTTTATACTGATATAAAATGAGAAAAGAAAAAAATGACAGACAACTTTTTCCTTTTTTTTGGCTTTCTTTTCTCTGCTATGCACTTTTTACTTTATTTTTCCCCTCCTTCTCCCCACTTCCCTGAAGAAGGCTACACTTAAGTGTGGATACATACACATATCTATAAACATACACATAGATACACATATATACTCATACACATGTATGTAAGGCCATACTATGATTATTTTCTCCTATTGTGTTTCTCTGAAGGTGGATAGCATATTTCTTCATAATTCCAAGTCTTTTCATGTTTTTCTAAATCAACCAACTCATCATTTCCTATACCACAGCAATATTCCAACCCAATCTCATCCTGTCTGAGAGATTGTCCATGAAAATTTCCCCTCAATTTTCTGCATTCTTTCTATTCTTGGTCATATAGGTTTCATTTATACAAGAAAATTTTAATTTAAAATAATTGACATTATTCTTCTTACATTTCAATAATGCTTTTACCTCATGATATAGTTGAAGATCTGATATGCTCAAGTCTACTTCCTTTACATCTTTCCTCCCTGGTTTCTTTAAAGTTCCTGACCTTTGTTCTTCCACATGAACTTTGTCATTATTTTTCTTACTCAATAAAATAATTTTTTAATAATTTTATTGGGATGATATTGAATAAACAGATTATTTATGTAAAGTTATTTTTAAAAATTATATTGCTTTTACCTACCCATGAATGGTAAATATTCAGTTATTTAGATCTGAGTTTATTTGTGTAAAAAGTGCTTTATGTCTATGTTCATATAGCTACTGTGTCTGTTTTGTTGGGTATACATTCAGGTATTTTATGCCATCTAGGAATTTTGAATGGTCTAAAACAATATTGAATAATATTGTTGACACAGTGTAGTTTTTTTCACTTTTGATTAAATCTCTTTTAACTTTAACTTTGTATGAGATTTTGATTACTGTCCCTGCTTTTTTATATACTAAATTGTACACCTACCCTTTATTGTATCTTTGTGTTTTTTTTATAATTTTTATAATGTTTCCCAAAAGCAATATATTGTTTAATTCAAATTTTAATCTAATGTCTATTTCTGTTTTATGGATAAATTCATCCCACGAACATTCTAAGCTACATTTACTTGTTATGTGTTTTCCTTCTCCCTATTTTTCTTCACTAACCTTCTCACCCTATTTACCTAATCCCTCCTCACTCATCTGCTTTACTTCTACCCACTATTCTGCCCTTCTATTCCTTAATCTACTCATCCCTTTAAGAGTTCCTTCCTTATCCTCTCCCCCTACCCTATCCCCTAGCCCTCTTTTTTCTTCCTGAATTTAGAATTCATACATATGTGTGTATATATGCATACACACATGCATGAACACACACACACCCATACACACATGTACACACTCTCACACACATGCCTGCATGCATACATACACACACATTTCCTCTTCAATCCATTCCCAATGAGAGTAAGGTTCCAGCACTACCCAACCTCCCCTGACTATCTTCTTCTGTATCAGTTTTTCCTTTTATGCCTCATTTGTATGAGATAATTACTCCTTCTTATCTCTCCCTCCACAGTTTGATTTTTTTTAGAATAATCCCTCATTTTATCTTTCTTTTAAACTCCCCAAATAATGATGACAGTTATGAGTACTGCTAATATTTTAACATATATGAAGAAAATAATTTTACTTTTTGAGTCTTTTATAATTGGTCTTTAAAATATTTCTCCTTAATGTTATATGTTAATTTTTCCCTTAAGTTCTGTTTTTGTTTTTTTTTGTCAAAAACCCTGAAAGTCTTTTAGTTCATTAAATATCTTTTTTTTTCCCACCTCTTCATTTAGGATTATACTTAACTTTGCTGGGGAAGTTACATTTGGTCATAACCCCAGCTCTTTTGCTCTGTGGAATATAGTACTCTCAGACCTATGGTCCTTCAACGTAATAAAGGCTAGGTCTTGTATAATCCTTGTAGTAGCTATATGATGTCGAAATTGTTTCTATTTTTTTCTTGTTGCTTCCCATATTTTCTCCTTAACTTGGGAACTTTGTTTGATCTTTGTCCTTCATTCTCAAAGGAGACCAAGACATCAGGAAGGTGATGTCTTGATTTGCAAGTAAATTGGATTTAAATGAGGAGGGCTGTGCAAAGTTACCAGCCTCACTCTTCTGGACTCATTTGGGTTCAGTGACAAGATATAGATCAGGATGACTGGTGATAGCTCCCAGAAATTAAGTAGAGTATTCAGAAATAGCAAGAGAAGGGAAACTTTGAAAGTTGGCTATGATATTTCTCTAAGTTTTCCTCCTGAGATTTCTTTCAGGTGGTTATCAGTGGATTATTTTTCTATTTCTACTTTACCTTCTTGGTTTTTTTCCTTTTTTTTCTTTTTGGAGGGCAATTGGGGTTAAGTGACTTGCCCAAGGTCACATGGCTAGTTTTTTTGTGTTAAATGTCTGAGGCCGAATTTGAACTCAGGTCCTTCTGACTCCAGGGCTGGTGCTCTATTCACGCTGCCACCTAGCCACCCCAATTTTATTTCTTTCTTTTAAAAATATTTATTTTATTTTTTAATTTATGGAATAAAACAAGCATGTCCATAACATAATAAAAATGATTGCACAAGAAACTGCAAATCTGTTATGCACAACTTTTAAATATATAATAAAGTCATTGTGTAAATTTATTTTTTTCCTTTTTTTCTTCCTCCCTCCCCTGAGATGGCTACAATTATACTTAAATATGTTATTTATGTAATGTAATGTAATATATGCATATATACATATATGTGTGTATATATATCGCATATATTATACACACAAATATGATGCAAATAGATGTATAGATATATGAATTTATATATATATGTATATATTTGCATGCAAAATAATTCTATATATCAATTTATCATTTCTTTCTCTGGATTCAGATAGTATCTTCCTTCATAGGTCCTTTGTAGTTAATTTGGGTATTTATAATAGTCAAAATGACTTATTTGCTCAAAGTTTTTCTCAAAACAATATTGCTGTTACTATATACAATCTTTTCTTGTTTCTGCTCATTTTGCTCTTTGTTGTTTTGTTCAACTCTATCCATGTTTTTCTAAGATCACTGAGCTCATAATTTCTTATTGCGTAGTAGTATTCTATCACAATTAACTTGTTCAGTCATTTCCCAATTAATGGGCATCCACAATTTATAGTTCTTTGCCACCACAAAGAGAGCTGCTATAAACATTTTGAAGCATATAGATTCTTTTCCTTTTTTCCCCTAATCCTTCTATTGGTATTGATGGCTCAAAAGGTAAAGGTACTTTAATAACTCTTTGGGCATAATTCCAGCTTGTTCTCAACTTGATTGATCAACTTCACACAATTCCACCAACAATGAATTAGTATCCCAGTTTTTCCACATCTCCTCCAACATTAATTTGAACACTCATTTAAGGCAACAGTGGTCAGACAACTTGAATAACTCAAATTAATTAGTAATCGTACTCACAATCCAGAAAATGTTTCTTTTTGTTATTTAAGTCAAAATAACGCATTTTTAAAATGTTAATTATCTATACGAATTCACATTTAAAGAAATATTATTTAATACAATATTATAAGAAACATGTGTAGTCTGTAACTTTTACTGCCATTACCGCTGGAACAATTTATTTGCATTCAGTTTCTTAATCTGTAAATTTGGAATGATTTCTGCCCTCCCCGATTCAGAAGGCTATTGCAAGAATCCTTTGACATAACGCATTTAAAAAAATTTTGGAAGCCGTTATGGTGATATGTTGTCAAGGCTAGAAAATGAGGAGGCAAATGGCCTGATTTTCAAAATATGGAAGTAACTCTTTCCTGGGGGACTCTTTTAGTCAGTACTACTAGGAAAAGTGGTAAGTAGTCTGGCAGTCCTTGGATTTAAAAGAGCACCTTACACTTTATAAATTATAGTAAATCCCAAATGGATATTTAACCTGAATATATGAGGTCATACCATTAAAAAACAGAAGCACATTGGAGGAGGCATTTTCCACAGTTATGGCAAAGACATAAAGTAAATAGTCCAAGATGAAAGACAATTTTGACTTTTTAAAATAAATAAATATGAAACAATATCTATTTACAAGGAGTTTACATTCTAATGGAGAGGAGAGAACAAGTACATATGTAAATATACATTTTTACAACATAAATATAAATTTTGTAAGTGTTAATATATGTGAAGTAGTTAAATAATGTTTGAGAATGAGATCACTTGCAATTGAGAGGGATTAGGAAAGACTTCATGCAGAAGATAGTCTTTGAGCTTCATCTTTCTTTATTTTTTGCTTTTTGCAGGAGGGAAGACAGGGCAATTAGGTTTAAGTGATGAGCTTCATCTTAAAGAAAAAGATAAAAGAAACTTTAAAACATAAAATATAATTTTGACCATATAAAATGTAAAAATTTTTGCATAAATAAAACCAGTTGAATATAGAATTAGAATGCAAAAGGGTAGGAGGTTATGTTCTGACCCTTTCTCAAAGCAGGCTGTTCTGTTAGATTCCACCCTCCCCTGGAGTACATTTAGGGGTTGGAATCTCTTTTTGTCATTGTTTTGAGCCTCTACTGGATATTTCCCCCGAGCGATTGGTGTTACTTTTCTTTCCCATTGTCTTGAGGTGCCATTATTTGCATTTCCTCTTATTATTAGGGGTTCAGTAACTAGCAGTCCAGTTCCAATCATTTAACATTGGTTAGATTTTACAAAGTAATATTGACTTCTACAGTATAGCCAGAACTTATGTATAAAAATCCTTCCCCGACCAATATCCTGTGGGGCATGCTCTTCTTTACACCACCTTCTGAGGGAATATGTTCAAAATTCATCACAATTCCTATACATGACATCTGTCCCACTTATTTCATGTCCAGATGTGGACGTAATAGCTGGAGGAGTTCTTATCTCAACTTCTACTAGACTTGGTTACTTATGAACATCTTAAAGATTTCTTCTTGCTCTTTAGTCTATAAGGGTATGAATATATTTATTACTAATTGTGATACCTGCCCTGGATTCTGACACTCATATTTCTGTGTCTGGCTTCTGACCTTTCAAAACTCAAGACTGGAAACTTCACTCTTTTTATATAGAATAGAAAAGAACAAACAAAGGCCAAGGAATGAGGCAATTTCTAGGAACCCTTCCTCTTATGACATAGTCTCTAAGCAGATACCATGAGTAAAAAGAGTACCTAAGACTCCCTCAGAAATGAATGAAAGAAAATAGGAAGGAGCTAAAGTTGAGAGATCTTTTAGAATCCCTCTGCAGCCAAAGAACTTCATCCCATCAATGTATAGTTAGGTGACCAGTACCAGTTCCAGAATGTCCACATCTATTACATCATTTCTTCAAGGCATTGTCCTAACATATCATCTCCACCTTCTTAGAAACAGACTCCAAGCCTATCCACATGGAAAGGTTGTATCAGCCTAGTAAGTTATTAGGATCCATGTATTTGCCAGATACTGGTTACACAAAAAAATAAATTAGTGGAGTGGCAAAAATATTTGAATTGAAAACCAAAATGAGTCAATGAAAACTTGATGGAAAAACAGTAAAAAAAAAAAATCAAATTACTGTGCTTGTGTAAAATGAGTCTCCTTCCTTTCTTCCTCACTTCCTCTTTCCCATTCTTCTCTCCCCTTCCCTCCCTTCCCTCCTCTTCCTTTTTCTTTTTCTTCCGTCCCTCTTCCTCCTTTCCCTCCCTTCCTTTTCTCCCATCCTTCCCTCTTCCTCCTTCCCTCTCTTTCTTTCTCTCTCTTTTTCTTTTTGATAAATAAGTAAGATTACAAGAATGCTTGATAATTGAAGGAAAAATTGAAAACATAATAAGAGAAATATAACTGAGGACAACTCTTACATCACACTATACAAATTGGAAAAGGTGATTAAAAATGGAGATAGTCAATGTCAGAGGAATTGTGGGAAATGGGTATATTAAAATACTGTTGGTGAATCTATGTAGTGGTCCAACTGTTCTAAATTGAACTTGAAATCATTCAAGAAAAAAATGACTAAACTATACTGCCTTGACCCAGAAATCCACTATTGAGCACATGTCCCAAGGAAATCTAAGGTATAAACAAATGTATCACATATATAAAAATATTTATAATTGCATTCTTTGTGGCAGCAAAAAAAAAAATCAAACCAAACTACACAAAAACAGAAACAAAAAAGTTTGTGTCCATAGAAGGGAAAGGCTGGGAAAAAAAAACCAAACCCAACAACCAACAACAATGTACATGTGCATTCAGTGATGGGCAATAAGAAATGTAAGAGGAATTCAGGAAGATATGTTAAGATATGTATGAACCAATAAAGACTAACATAAACAGAACCAAGAGAACAGTATTCAGAACCACAACAATCTAAAAGATAAAAGATGCTGAACTCTTGAAAAAACAATGAAGATGCCAAAAGACTAATAATGAATCACAAATTCTCTGTCATATGAGAGAGGTCAAGACTGTCATAACATGATATTGTGTATGTTGACAGGTACAGTTATCATGTTGGAAATCTTTGCTTAATTTCTTTTTGTTGTCATAGCTTTCCAGCAAAAAAAAAATGAGAAAGGGCTGTAGCTCCTTGGGTAGACTCACGGTAACAATATTCTGAGAGTATGTGCACAAGAGGCACTGAGGTCTGGTAGACGTAGGTGGGTAAAATATGTTTAAGTGGAGCAAATATCCAAATCAATGAAATTCAAGATGCATTTGAATTTTTGAATATATTACTTTTTTGTCACAAGGGAGAGTTCACTCTTGTTGTGGTTGGGGTGGTGGTAGTGTTAAAAATGCTAAGATAAAGACAAAAGACAAGTAAAAACATACATATACATAACATGTATACACATGTTTAAGGGTAGAGAACAGAGTTTGCAAACTACAGGCAAATTAGTCTAACATTGATTCTTGGGAATCTTCCCAAATGTATTTTTTTTAAATAAAATAAATTAATATTTAAGAATAAATTTGTTTTTACATCTCTTACATTTCCTAATATATCCTTTTTTTTCTTTCCCCATCCCAGAGAGGGGAATGTTTCTGTTTCTGATACTTTTAAACAAAGGGAAAAAAAGGAGAAAAAAAAAACTTCAACAGAACTAATCAACACATAAAATGTGCCATAGGTTCCCAAAGTGGGTGATACCACCTCCTGGGGGGGTGCTGGAATGATCCAGGGGAGTGATAGTAGCCTTGGGTGCAATTGGGGAGCATTGAATAAAAATAAAGGGGTGGTGGAAAGAAGGAAAGAAGAGTAGAAAAGAAAATTTTGAGAAACTGGGCCTGATTCATTAGTTGTGTAATATTGTTAAGGTAGCAGTGATTTAATTATTTTCCAGATAAACACACAAAGTGCAACTTATAACATATCAGTGGTCAAGTCCACAGACACCAGTCTTAACAAGCAAGTGTTGGCAAGTGAGTGTTTTGCACATTGTTGGGAAGTCCAGCATGCATCACAGGAATTTGTGTGTGTAATGACTAGTTTAGAATATGATACTATATGGTTACATGACGCAATATTGCACCATCAGAATTTCAATGCAGGAAAAAATCCATTAATTTATAAAAAAATGTTAAATTTAAGATGCATTATTTTAAAAGTATTTTATAGATATTTGAAATGATGCAAATCTAAAAAAGAAATGTTAAAGAAAGTAGATTTGCAAGGGGGTTCTGAGTAATTTTTTTTTTTTGAAAAGTGGATGTTAGACCAAATAAGTTTGGGAACATATGGTTATGTATAGTATTCTACTCTTGTAGTCTCCCACTTCTGCAAAGAAGTGGAGGGAGATATCCCTTTGTATTTCTTCTTTAGGGGCAAATTTGTTATAATTTCATAGCTTCAATTTTGATTTTCTTGTTTTTTCCATTTATATTGCTGTAGTTATGGCATATATTGTTTTCCTAGTTCTGTTTACTTCCCTTTGCATAAGTTCATGTAAATCCCATACTTCTCTGTGTTCACCTAGAATATATTATTTTTAAAAAATTTATCTTATTTTTAGTTTTCAATATTCATTTCCACAAGATTTTGAGTTACAATTTTCTTCTCCTCATCTTTCCCCTACCCCCCCCCCCAAATAGCAAGCCTACTGAATACCGCTTCCCCCAATCTATTCTCTCTTGTATCCTTCCCCTTTACTTCCCTAACTTGCTAGTAGTGCAGGATGGGTTTCTATACCCCAGTACCTGTATATCTTATTTCTCAGTTGCATGTAAAAGGCAAATTTTTTAACATTTGTTTTTAAAACTTTGGTTTCCAGATTTTTTTCCTTTCTTCCCTCCTCACCCACCCCCACTGGGAAGATAAGCACTTCAATATAGATTGTACATGTGTAGTTACCCAAATCATTTCCATAGTAGTTATATTGTGAAAGACTAACTATATTTCCCTCCATCCTATCCCACACCCCACTTATTCTATTTTCTCCTTTGACCCTATCCCTTTTCAAAAATGTTTGCTTCTAACTACCCTCTCCCCCAAATTGCCCTCCCTTCTATCATCCCCCTTCTTATCCTCTTCCCCCCTACTTTCCTATAGGGTAAG
>CM053581.1:156669635-156694603 GCA_028627135.1 Pseudochirops cupreus
GGAAGTTTGAGTATTCTATTGTTTCTTGTTAATGATTGAGTTGCCCCATGAGTGGAAGTCTGATTCCTATTGTTCCTTGTTCTGAATATTGTGGCCTCTGTAGTGAAAACTGTGTGGCCATTTTCTGTGATAAGATGTAATGTTGTGAATATTATAATGTTTTGAATGTTTGTCTTGATTTGTAATGGAATAAACAGAGTGTTCACTCTATTTTGTAATCTGAATTCTAAAAGCTGTTCACAGTAGCATTCCTTTGGGAATCTGCTGGTGCATGGCGTTACAATAAGTGAATTCTTTCAATTTCTATTTTGCCCTCTGGTTTTAGAATATTCTTGAGAGATGGTGTCTAGGCTCTTTTTTTTTTTGATCATGGCTTTCAGATAGTCCAATAATTTAAAAATTCTCTCTCCTGGATCTATTTTCCAGGTCAGTGGTTTTTCCAATGAGATATTTCACATTGCCTTCTATTTTTTCAAGTGTTTGGATCTGTTCTGAAGTATCTTGATTTCTCATAAAGTCATTAGTTTTTCCAGTTGCTCCAATCTAATTTTGAAGGAGTTATTCTCTTCAGTGAATTTTTCAAATTCTTTTTCCATCTGGCAAATTCAGCTTTTTAAGGTGTTCTTCTCTTCATTGGCTTTTGGGACTTCTTTTGCCATTTGAATTAGTCCATTTTTTAAGATGTTATTTTCTTCAGTGAGGTTGTTGACTCTCTTTTCATGATTTTCTTTCATCATTCTCATTTCTCTTCCCCATTTTTCCTCCACCTCTCTTACTTGATTCTCAAAATCCTTCTTGAGCTCCTCCATGGTCTGTAATCAGTTCATATTTTTCTTGGAGGCTTTTGATGCAAGAGTTCTGATTTCAATATCTTCCTCCTGCTCCATGCCTTGATCCTTTTTGTCTCCAAAAAAGGATTCTATCATCCATTTGTGCTTCCTCTGCTTGCTCATATTGGCAGCCAATTACTTGACTTTTGAGCTCTTTGCCACAGTAGAACTCTGCTTCCAGAACGGAGAGAGCTATATTCCAAATTGCTGGGGTTTTTGCAGCTGCCACAGCTATTAGAAGGGTGCCCTCTCTACAGCCCCCTCATGCTCTGGCTCACTGGTCACATGCCCCAGGACCACCACCCAAGTCCGCAATCTGGATCCAAGCAGGTCAAAGCAAGAACAATTACCCTCTGATTGTTTGCTTGGCACCCCTACAATCTGCAGGCCAGGAGCTCTGAAGCAGACATGCGGCAGCAACCACCACACCTCTGCTGCTTTTCGCTCTGGGTTTAGCAGCCAGACCGTGCTCTTCTATCTCCCCTGGACCAACAATGTTCCACACTGACCTTTTACTTTGTCTTTGGCGTTTATGGATTGAGAAGTCTGGAAACTGCTACAGCTGCTGGTGATTTACTCTTATGAAGGCTGCTTCAGCCTTGGCTGGTTGGGGCCACCCTGAAGCTAAAACTGTGGCTCAGGTGGAACTGAGCTCCACGCCCAGCATGCTGTGATGGACACTTCCTGACAGCCTGCTGGTCTTCCTTCAGTGGGAGATTTGTTTCTCTCTGTCACTTTATCTATAGCTCTAAAGTTTGTTTAGAGTCATTTTTTTTTACATGTGTTGGAGGAGGTGGAAGCCAGAGTAGTGTGGAAGTGCTATTTTTACTCTGCCATCTTGGCTCCACCTCCTAGAATATATTATTAAAGAGAAAGTAAACATCTAGAAAAAGAAATGGTAATTATCATCATTTACCCTTAACAATGAAGTCTTATTCCTTTTTCTTCTGCTTGATCCACATGAGCTAAAAGGGCCTTTTATGATATATTTTGCATTAATCAAAAGGTTACAATCTTTTTGAGTTTTAGATGTTCCTGACAGTTGTTTTTTTCAGGACCATATAATACCTTTATATTCACCCTTTATTTCCTGTCCTCCCTTCCATCCTCTACACATGACATAAAATTTATTTTTAACTTGGTCAATGAGTTTCATGATTCTTTATTCCCAATGAAGATATAATTACTGGCAAAATCTAGCTTTTAACTTGTGGTCTTCATTGGACATAGAATCAAAAAGCCTGCATCCACTCTGGACCTCAGTTACCTCCTATGAAAAATGAAAGTATGAGAGTAAATGATCTCTAAGATACCCTACCTTCTCTGAATTGAGTGAGATAATGAATGGGAAAAGTTTTATGTAGTCTAGTGTGTCAAATACATTCAAGTTTTCCTTTGCTGTTATTCCTACAATAACCATTCAGGTCACTTATTTCCCTTTTCCAATGTTTAGTCAATAGTGCTCCATTTTGCAGTCTGCTGCAGTTCTCTGCTATAAGCTCCTAACTTTTTCCCTCCTCCATCCCTTTCTTGACCTTTCAAATATTTTTGAAGAAAGCAGAGGACATTTGTTTCTTCACAAAGATTCATCCTGAAAACTTTGTTTATCCAGAGATCAGTATTTTTTCCTTGGCAAGCTGTTCATCAGAATCTGATTGGAGAGGCACGTAGGGATGAGACTGACTGTTTAATTGATGAATAGCTGTTCTTGATATACAAGATTTTCTTACTCCAAAGGCTGAGACAACTCCTAAATGTCCATAAACATTTCAAAATAAGCAAATGAAAAGTGCATTCATTACCCTGGACAATTAATGACTGTGGGATGGGGTAGCCTGGAGAAAATGAATAGATGCACTGGGAAATATTACAAAGTCCAAGAAACTAAGACTGAAAAATGTCTTCACTTCCCAAACTGGATTTTGATCTTCAGTCATTTACAGAAAAGGCTCTATTCCCAGCTGAAATATCAGATTCTCCCTGGAGATATGGATGATAATAGAATGGAAAGGATGTCTTTAAAGTGAGGTTGAATCAGTGGCTTTTAGCCTTAAGAAGCTATTGGCTAAATTCATGTCAGCAGTATCTGTAACTAAGATTAAGAATCTTCTCCCCCTGATTTAAAATGTCTAACAGTATAAATAATTAATTGAATTTCTACCACTGGTGGCCAAGCTTCCAAGTTTATCGTCCTTGCCTTTGAAAGTATCCCTCCTTGCCCAAATTTACATCTGTAGTTATATAGAATGCTATACAGACCAATTATTTTATTTATTGTTTTAGCTACATTTCACAAGACACTGGTGGTGCCTAAAGGACTGGGGTTGTTAAGATTGTAAAAGAAACCAGAGATACATGCAAAAGGTAATAGTATTTTTGGAGCATTACTAGATTATTCCATACAACAATCTTTACAATTTAGCAAGATTCGAATAGCCTAGTAGGTGTGCACTGTAACCACGTCTAGTCATCGTTTTTCTTTGATAGGGCTCCATTAAGAAAATGATGACATGTGATTCTGATGACTAGAATAGGCCCAGGACAACTTTTGACACAACATAGCAACTAAAAAGGCACTTACTATTTACTAGGTCTAAATCTTTTCAAAATGAAGAAAATTACTTAATTTCCCAAATTATCTCAGAAAATACTGGGTTGATGGGAATAGCAAATTATAGATAAAAATGTTCTAGATAGAGTATGTTATAATGATATCTTATTTTTTCCAATAGGCTATTTATCACAACTGACATATCCCTGAAAGTATTAAAATATATATAACACTTATTAGCCCCAAAGGGGATGCCCATTTTTGGAACCATGAATACTATTAAAATTTTGACTGAATTTAAATTTACATTAGATGGTTTATTTTGACTCATATTATCTGGAAAACTCAGGACTTGTCTTTCCAGGAATCTACTGAATCAATTCTGAGTATCCTTTTAAATTAGTCAACAAGTATTTACTGAACACTTGGGAGCAAGGGGGAAAGGACTTTGAACTTGAAAACTTAGTCCTAATCCCAGTTCTGTAACTAATGATTTGACCTTGGACAAGTCATTATACTTATTTGGTGTAATGGGAGAAAAAAAAAGCATTGTATGTAATAATATAAGAATGTGTGTGTATGTATACATATACAACAATGTCTGTATTTTTAAAATTATTGAATTGTATTCCTTTAAAGCAGACTTTCTTAACCCTTTTTTGTGTCATGAACCCCTTCAGAATTCTGATAAAGCTAATGCATCCATTCTTAGAATAATGTTTTTAAATACCTAAAATAAAATCCCTAGGATTTCAAAGGAAACAAATTATATTGAAACATAGTTTCCAAAATATAAAAAAAAAACACAAATTCATAGACTCCAGGTTTAGAATCTCTACCTTTTATACAATTAGAAGATAGGATAGTGGATGATAAAGTTCTGATTGCATAATCAGTATAAAAGGAGGAGGGAGATGTCATACAAGGACTAGACAAGTCAACAGGGAAGGATCTACCGGGGAGGAATGACTGGAGCTGTGTCTCTTGGGGTAGGCAGAATTTGGGTAGGTAGAGAGAATTTCAGGTGAGGGGTATCACACCAGCAAAGACACAAAGGTGGAAATGAACATGATGTGAAGGTGGAAAGTAAGGAAATATAAGTTCATTTGATGACTAGTGGGAGATAAAGTTGAATGTAAGAGACCCTCTAATCTTGGGGAGAATAAAGTCTGTCCTGATAGGAGAGCTGATTTGCTCATAAAGTTCTTGAAGTTTAATTTTAATAAGAAAAATAGAATTCCTAAAGAAAAGATTGATGGAAGAGCTGAGTAATCAGGATAATGCCTTTTTTTTTGGAGGGGGGAAGGTAGGGCAATTGGGGTTAAGTGACTTGCCCAGGGTCACATGGCTAGTTTTTTGTGTTAAGTGTCTGAGATCAGATTTGAACTCAGGTCCTCCTGACTCCAGGGCCGGCGCTCTATTCACTGTGCCATGCAGCCACCCCACAACAATGACTTTTATAAAGCCTTCTCTGATCCCCTGGTTCTTAATATTTCCTTCCTTCTCAAATTTACTATCATCTTTACTTAACTTTTTAAGCTTCTAGAAGGCAAGAAAGATCTCTGTTTTGACTTTGGATGTGTAGTGCCTCAGCTATATTTAGTGCTTAGTAAACATTCATAGGAATTAATTGAATTGAGTGTTCAGTTTAGGAAGATGAGAGTTGGTTTTTCTTAGCAGTGCTTAATTCCAGTAAAGTGGTTATTGGATAGGGTGGGCCCCAGTTCTGTGAAGAAACATATTCTACTTCATACTGATGTGGGTCCAAAAAAATTAAGAAAAAAAAGATAAAAAGATTAAGAACTATTGTTCTAGTCCCAAGTTTAGGCAATAAGGAAGACAAATTTGTCTTTATTCATGTGGACATCAGCCCAGAGTCAGATATTTTTATTTTCTTTCTCTGCCCCCGAGCTCATGTGAATCAATTGATTTAGAAGGCCCATTTTGCTGAAAGATGAGGTAAGTCAGAATGCCACAGGGGACAGGCTTTCTTCAAATTGTTATTTATCAGGAAGGTGTCAGGAGACGACATAGCTACATGGAAAGCAAGAGGTCAAATACTATGTCCAAATTTTATGGTTAGTGCTGTAGCACACAATAAAAATATGTTGAGCCCTTTCTTTGTGGCCTCCACTACTTCAGTTTATCTGAAGACCATCCACGTGCAAACTATTTCTGGTGACAAGAGGTCTGAGTCACCCTTACTCTGAGGAAAGGAAGTTCAGTGTTGTGGATAACACACTGAACCTGGAGTCAGGTAGATCCGAGATTGAACTCGATATCTGACACTTAGTAGATGTGTGATATTGGCCTAGTCATTTAACCCTTCTAAGTCTCATCTACTACCTACTTTACTGGGTTGTTGTGAGGATCAAATGAGATGATATTTGTAAAGTTATTTACAGATCTTTAAAGAATTATATAAATGTGAACTACTATTATTACACTCTAGTCTCCTCATGTGTTTGAAAAGCACAAACTGGAATATATAGTTGTCACTTTTCACATGATGACATCATCATCATCATCATCATCATCATCATCATGATAGCTGATGTCTATGTACTTCTTTATAATTTATTCCTCAGGAGGTGGTGGTCACTGAGTTAGCATGGCTTCCTCAAAAACAGATCATGCCAGATTAACTTCATTTTCTTTCTTTGGTCTATTAGGCCAGGAGAACAGGAGAATTCTGAAGATATTGTTTACCTGATATCTCAATAAAGCGTTTGATAAATTCTTTCATGTTCTTAAAGACTAGATGGAGAAATATGGGTTAGATGGTTGCAATTAGATTGATTTGGAACTTGATGAATAGTTGGACACAAAGAATTAATTAAATTAAATAATTAATGTTAACAGGAACCTATGACGCAACATGGTGTAGTGGAAAGAGAACAGTCTTTGGAATCATAGGATCTGAGTTCAAATTATGCTTCTGTCATTTACTGTCTTTGTTACCTTGATCATATAATTCAATCTTCTTGGACTTCAATGTCTTCATCTGTAAAACAACAGGGTTACGCTAGATGGCATCTAAGTTCTTTTTTATATCCGTGATCCTATGAAGTCTTTTATGAAGGGTCCCATGTACATGACCCTGTACTGTTCAACATTTTTATTAGAGAGGCAGCATGGGTACCTATTTTTGGAGTCAGGAAAACTTTGGTTCAAATCCTGTCTCAGATACTTACTGGTTGTGTGACCCTGGTTAAGTAAGTCATTTTCTGTACCTCTGTTTTCTCATCCATAAAATGAGGGAGTTTGATAGATGAACTCCAACATCCCTTTAAGCTTTAAACCTCTTACCTTATTGTAAGGTACACTGTCTCTTTAAGATCCCTTTCACATGGAATTGTTAATAATGAAAAGGTCAGAAAAAGACCCTTTTTTTAAAGAGAGATTTGTATTTATTGTCAAAAGATGTAAGATATTGCTGCTGTTATGAACAGATATTTTGATGATATCAATAGAGAAAGAACTTTGTTCTAATATAAACTACTAAAATATGTGTATGAAGAAACGCAGCTTTTAGACAGAATTTTGGACAGTTTTGGAGAGAAAATAATCTGTGGTGTAGATTTGAGAACTCAGAGCTCTTTGTTAACAAGGTAGAGTGATGCCTCGATTATGTGAGTGAGAACAGATTTATGTTATTAGGAAGCAGAGAAAGAGCTTTTATTTATCAAAATGAGAGAAATGTGATTCTAAAGAGTTTCAAGGGTACCAAAGAGGAAAAAAAAGGACCTTGCAGAGAATCGCAGAGCAGGGTATGATGGGTACTTCCTCTCCTAATTTGCATATAAGTGTTTTAGACAAAAATGGATAAAACTAAGCAAATGAGAAATTTTAAAAATCTGTTTATGGAAAGGAGAAATTTGTGGAGTTGTGACTTTTAAACTAAATTAACTAAACTGAACTAACTGCATTATTCCTCTTTAGTCTCCAGCTCTTTAGTCTCCAGATTTTCATCCTGAAGCCTCATTCCAGCCCTGAAATCCACACATTAGAAGTACCTTTGCTCCTTCAGCCTCTCCCCATGATTGAATAGCTCTTTCACAAGCCTCCATTTAAGGAGGATACCCAGATCATTGATGTCTCATTCTTCTCCAGACTTCCTTCTCTATATTCTCTACCATGCCCTCACCCCAGGTATCTTTATCTCCTCCCTCATCCCTTTTTTCAATATACTTTTATAACGTGTTGTCCTCCCTTATTAGAATAGAAGCTTCTTGAGGACAGGGACTGTCTTTATTTGAATTTCCAGGACTTACCACCATGCTTGTCATATAGTAAATATTTAATAGTCACTAATTAATTGAATGACTAACTGAAAGTGAATCTCTGAATATCAAGGTGCTCTCATTTAAGTCACAGAACACTGAGAGAGGAGAGAAAAACTCATCACAACAGCAGCAACAGTAGTGGAGAAGAAATATGAGAAGTGAAGGTGCCACAGGGAGGCTGAAAAGAGGCAGTAAGATGAGATAAGGCATCAGCTAAATGAGTGTTTCCTGATTGGTCAGAAAGAATTGATTTCATAGGCTAAAAGTTTTTTTTGACAGCTTTTACCTTTGGCCTACCTAGAGTCATAAAAGGTGATCATAAAAACTTGTTGTTCTCAGTTTGAAAAGACAAAGAATCAGAAGTTTTGCGACTTCTGAAATATTCTAGTGAGTTGACTTTTAGAATGAACCTTAACAGTGTTGCTTTGAGCTCCATTATGATTGGTTAGGGCAACACTTGGAGTCTGGGTCTGTGTAACACAGTGATGGAAGTTTGATGAGTTTGGCAATTTGTCTGATTGAAAGAGAACTGCTATCCACATGAAAAGGTCATACCTTTTAATTACCCTTTTAAGGGTTTTGGTTAATTGAAAGAACTTTTAAAGCAGTGGTTCTCAACCTACCTAATGCCATGACCCTTTAATACAGTTCCTCATGTTGTGTTGACCCCCAATCAAAAAATTATTTTCATTGCTACTTCATAACTGTAATTTTGCTACTGTTGTGAATCATAGTGTAAATATCAGATATGCAGGATATATTTTCATTGTTACAAATTGAACATAACCCACAGGTTGAGAACCGCTGTTTTAAAGGCTACACTCAAGTAGAGAAAGGAGCATGATTTCCCTAACTGAAGAGTAAGTAACAATCAATAGTCAAGCAATGGGCAGAGAATCCATTTCATGTATTGAAGATGCTTCTGAGGGCACCGATAGCAATGAAACCTGCTTTCTAGAGTTGTCTTCCTCAAGTGTCTCCATGACAGCTTATAAAGTATGTACCCACTCTTTGCTGTGACTTTGAAGTGTATTGGTGGAAGAGTGCAACCTGGGTTTTGTATCAGCAAGCACCCTAGCACACCCAGGATGGCTGCTAGCACAGGTTCTTAGATTTGCTTTTTTAAAGGAAAGCAACTCAAAATGGGTTAACAGTCTTACTTTAATCAATCAAACAAATATAATTTACCTAGTTCAGGGGAAAAAAGTCAGCGCCCTGAACTTCAGAGACTACAAACACAAGTTAACAAGCAGAAGTTACAAGCAGACAAAGAAACAGATCAGCAGACGGGCTTCCCAACTGTCTGACCATCACATCCATACCTAGTCAGTTATCAGAGAGGGAAGCACCAACATTTGGGTTTTTCAAAGCTTGGGGGCTCAACACCTTCCCAGAGTCTCATCTGGCCAAATAACACAACTCTTCTCAAAGTGAGCCCCAAAGCAAAACCTCACATTGGGGTGTATATATAGCCTTTCCCTAGGTTGGAGAATGTCACAGCCCTCTTGACCCACTGCCCAATCACAAAGCAACAAGGCACGGGCGTTCCGGGAAAACAAGCCTCCTGCCACAGGCCCCATGTGACCACATTCAGCCTACCAGGGGGCAGAGTATACTTTCAAATCAGGGAAGGTTCTCAGAGTCACTTAGCCACTTTAGCAAAGGGCCTAAGGGCAGGGAAGATCTTCAGCTTCCCATAACAGGTTTATATGTATATATGATACATTTTATTATTTTTGTATTTGCTTTAATATATAGGTATCTATAATATTATTATTTGCTTTGCTTTGTTATTAAATAAATAGTAATGCTGAAGATCTAGAAGTGTCATGACTAAGAGTATCTGTATATATGCAAGGACAACATAATGGATGTAGGCTTATGAGCCAGAGCGGTGAGTAGGGGATGCATATTTCCCTTCAACAGCATCACCCCTAGGTCCCAGAGGGAGTTTAAATGTAACAGTCTGGTGATGTCTCTGGGAACTTGGACTTGCTAATGTGGGAGCAGGTTGGAGGAGCAAGGCAAACACAGAAGTGAGATGTCTTATATACCTGAGTAAGAGCTGTGAAGCTTTAAGTCCTTTAGAGTATGGGCATTGACTATAACCCCTTGTAATCTTTAGATTCCACACTAACTCTCTCATCTCATTACATTTTGGAGTTATTGGAATAGAACAGGACACCCCATTCTGGTGTTACACTGTGATTCTGTCACTCAACCTTGGTGAACCTCAGTTTTCTCATCTGTAAAGGGGAGAAGTTGGTTTTGTTGACCTATAAGATCCCTACCAACTCAAATCTATGATCCTGTGGGCAACTGCCTGGTAAAGTCAGAGATGGAATGCCCATTAAACTTTCATGTGAGGCAAACCTAGGAGGGAAAGCTAATACATTAATGAAAAAGTCAAGTGCCCAAAAGATAATGACAGGCCAGAACAATGGTAATTATCTAATAAGAAAAACTTTAGTAGAGCTTAATAGACTTACATATAAAGGCCTACATTTTGACTTTTAAAAAATCATGTTCTTTTTTTGCTTTTTGGAGGGGGGAAGGCAGGGCAATTGGGGTTAAGTGACTAGCCCAAGGTCACATGGCTAGTAAGTGTTAAGTGTTTGAGGCTGGATTTGAACTTAGGTCCTCCTGACTCCAGGGCCAGTGCTCTATTCATGGCACCACCTAGCTACCTGAAAAAAATCATCTTCAATAGTAGAGGACACATGACTAGAATAGACATGACTAGTTGATCTAAAAACAAAAGCATTCTGGGAGTTTTAGTGGTTTGCAAGATCAAAATGAATGAACAGTTTGACTTGGCAACTAAAAAAAAGTTAATGCCGTATTCAACTATGCTGAAAAGTGTAGTGCCCAAAATGAAGGCCAGTCCTCAGATGCTCGGCCCCAGTCAGACCACATCTGGAGTGTTTTGTTCATGAAGTTCTCAACATTGCATTTTAAGAAGGGCGTTGTCAAGTAGAACAGTAGATAGAAGAGAATAACCAGAATTGTAAAGGGTCTAAAGACCACATCATACAAGGATCAACTGAAGGAACGGTGGGTTTTTAGTTACAAGAAGAGAGGACTTGGGGCTAAGTGGTAGTTATTTTCAAATATCTTAAGACCTATTTTGCAGAAGAGGGATTAGACTTTTTCTGCTTAGCAGTAGAGAACAGAATTAGGAGTAATGGGTAGAAATTGCAGATGTTACAGATTTTATGTAAAGAAATACTTCCTAACAATGAAAATATCCAAAAAGTGAAATGGAATGCCTAAGATGGTAGAGGTTCCCTCCACAGGTGTGCTAGTATATATTTGACAAACAGCTCTCTGAACAACAACCAAAAACACACATGATACATTTTAAAATTTAATCTGCATTATTAGTATTTTCTCCATCACTTTCATAAGTCTAGAAAGCAACAAAATTGTTTTTCAAGGTTTACTCTAAAGCATGTATACATTTTCACATGGGAAATTTAATGATTAGCTCAGCTAGTTTAAGTTGGCTCCTATTTACTAAAAATTTTGTTCTCTCTTACTAGATATCTCCATGCAGAACCTTGAATGGCTAGATGGGGGTGATATTACAGTGGAGCCAAGGCTCTCCCATTATCTGTTGTTATGCCTATGAGCCTTTTCCACATAGGTAGGCAAACCAGACTGTATATGCTATAAGGAGGGAGACTAGTTGTCCTGTGCCTCTTTACGTATAGATGGGCTTCAGAAATGGAACTTAACTTTCCCAAGATCACAAAGTGAATTAGTAGATCAATGGAATAACTTACATTATCATTTATTAGCCAACATCATTTTAAGCATTTGCAGAACCAAATATCTAACTGTAATGGAAATTTTAGATGCCATCTACAAAAATGTTTCATTTGCTCTTCTTCCCTCTTTTTTTCCTTCGTAGGATATCCTTTCATAAAGCTTCAGAAAGATTAGCAAAGAGCTGTATCTATCTGATTCTAAAGGAACACACAATAAAGTAAATTTTATTGGGATAACCTCTTCCATCACAGAATCATTTCAGAGATAGAGCTAGCACAAGAAGGTAAGTTATTATTGCTCATTGAATATAATAGAAAACTATGTTTGCAAATAGAAGGCTGGGATTCAAATCAGAGCTCACATATGCTAGTCATGTGACCTTGGGCCATTTAATCTCTCTGAGCCTTTCAGTCTTAGTTCTCCAAAGCAGGTATAATAATATTTGCCTTGCCTACCACGGTGGGCTGTCTTCAGAAGCAAATAAGATCCAAATCATATCTCAGATTCAGAAGTGATCTCAAAGATCATCTGGTCCAACCTATACTACTCAAAAATTCTCCACTACCAAACATCTAGGCCACTGCTACATCTGTCCCTGTTCCATCTATTCTTTTATCCTGCTTTTGGATGAAGGCATATTTGGAGATGGTTATGACATTGTACTTTTTGAAATATTAGGAGAGCTACCAGAAATTTTGGATCTGGAAACTTGCTAGGAGCCAGAGTATGAGGGGTAAAGTTCTGAGTCATGTGTTTGACCCACCAAAGACCATAGGCAGGCAAGAGAGAGCTACAGTGATTCATTCAAATTCAGAAGTGAATTTATTGGACCCAAATGATATGCAAAAATTGCTTTTAGTTTGAATACACTCTCGAAGGGACCCATGTGGTATAGGGGAAAGTGTGTCCTCCTCTGGTGAATGCTTTATAACTTCTGTTCTTGCTGTATCTTCACAGTAAGCATCCCTTTGTAAAAGTTGATTGAGGTTAGTTGGTTAAATAAAATTTGTTAGCTAATTGGTGGCAATTGTTAGTAAGAGAATACAATGAATTGGGGACTCAAGCCAATAGAAGAATCACCATATCCTTTAGGATTAACCTGATTATTCTTAGGATCCTGCAGAGAAATATAAACTTGCTCTGGGAAATCTGACTCATCAGTTTGAGTAGAAATTGATCTGAGGATACTTAGACCTTATATGGAAGATATAAGAGAAGTTTGAATAATATGATCTCTAAGGTTCCCTCCAGTTTTGACACCCTGTAATGTTTTTGCCTAGTACTTATTTTTACTGTTTGGAAATGTGTGACACAAACGTAAGGTTCTTGATGGAAAAGACTGTTTTTTGTTTTGCCTTCATATTTAGTCCAGTGGGTTGAAAATGGTGTAATGCCATGCACAAGCAGATTCCTAAAAGAATGCTACTGTGAACAGCTTTTAAGGTTCGGATTACACAGTATAGTGAACACTCCATTTATTCCATTACAAATCAAGGCAAACATTTACAATATATCACAGTATAACATTCACAACATTACATCTTATCACAGAAAATCACAATATAGTGTTCACAACAGCTTAACATTAGAACGGCCACACAGTTTTTGCTACAGTGGCCACAATATTTAGAACAAAGAACAAAAGAATAACCATCTGGTTTCCCTAAGGGGGCAACCCTTCTTTCTTAATCATGTAGTCAATTCACAATACAATAATCAATTTTCCACTCATGGGGCAAATCATTAACTTAATCAATCACTCATCTAGCAATCAGTCACTAAGTATCAGTAGAAAACCACACAAACCCTCCACCCTTGGGTGTCCAGCAAACCTTAGTTTCATCCAAGGGGAGACCTTTTCTTCATCTTGACTTGGGGTCGTCTCTCTGATTCCCTGCATCCCCTTCCGGTATCCCAGCTCCTACCTGAATCCACCAGTCACCTGGATTCAGAGGTAGACAGCTCCCAGGTCCTTGTCCAGTCCTCTGAGGTAGACAGCTCCCAGGTCCTTGTCCAGTCCTCTAGGCAGTCCCTGGCACACACTGAAGTTCACAGGGTCCAACATATGTCAAACCCTTCACCACTTCTGTTGCTGGGAACTCAAAGATCAACCAAGCCATGAACCAACAAAGGCTTATCCCAGTCATGCTTCTTCAGTCCTCCAGCAGTTAAGCTGGCCCTAGGACCCAGGAGAAATCTCAGCCTTCCAGGAGGCCATCCAGGCAAGCCCTCTCAGCCTTCCAGGCAGCCTTCACCAGATTCTGGTCTCAGGAAAACTCCAACTCAGTTCTCAGTCAGCTTCCAGATGCTGGGAGAGAAACACTCTCTCTTTCTCTTTCTCTCTCTCTCTCTCTCTCTCTCAAGAAAACTCCAACTCAGTTCTTCAGTCCAGCAGCCCAGCTCCCAGGTGCTGGGACAATCCTGCTTCCTCCAACAGGAGCCATCAGGAGGAAGATTCCCGATTGTGTCTCTTTGTCTCTAGAACTCTTCTTATATACACACACCGGCCTCCTGTCTCAGCCAACCCCCTTCTGCCAAGTCAGCAACAGAGGAGTTCACACCCTCTCAACAGGAGGCAGAGCTTGCACCTTCCATACTTAGCTCTAAGTTACTAAGTGCTAAATATCTGCTAAACGATTGCTGTTACAAATGGTAGGCACTAAATTCTTGGATTGAATTGGAATGTTTGTTATTGAAGTGAAGCAAACATTTATTGTAGTGCAGAGTAGATATATAATGCATATTTGTTATATTGAATTATGAAGTTGTTTATTATTTTAGCTTATATACTCCCTATTCCCCACACATTTTATTCAATTTCCCAACTATTTTTCTTAACATAGATTGTTTCTTATGCTTGGCATTCTCTCCCTCTGTATCTGCCTCTCAGAACCCCCACCTCCATTAAAGGCCAAGTTTAAGTTCAACTCCTAAATGAGACCTTTCTTGATCGCTCCTCTTTGAGTTGTTAGTACTTTCTTCTTAAATTACCTCATGTTTGCTCTCTATGTGTTTTGCAATTACTTTTGTGTATGTGTTGTTTTCCTCCAGTAGAATGCAAGTCTTCTCATGGCAGGGGTTGTTTTAATTTTTTAATCTTTATATCCCTAGAGCCTAGCACAACTTTTGATATATAAGAGATATTTAGTAAATGCTTATTGAAGCAATAAGTACACATCTCGTTCTTTTATTTTCAGTTTAATAATTGTTAATATGATTGAACATTACACAATTTAGGATTAATTTCTTGGATTCTCTATTAGAGGCAGAATGAAGGTAGCTTGAAGATGATCCTATGTTCTCAAAGGCTGGATTAGTGTTTCTCAGTTTTCTGATTGAAAAAAAAAAAGGAGTTGGGTGAGATGATTCCTAAGGTTTCATCTAACTTTAGATCATACGATCCTGTAGGTTAAGTAGATTTTTATTTCTTTTGAATAGTTCCTATCCCATTAAGACAACAACATGATTTTAGCTGACTTTTCTATTTTCTGCCATATTTAGAATCAGAGAAGAAAAGTAACTAACTCAAGGTCTCATAGAAAGTAAACAGCAAAATCAGGATTCTAATGTGAGTCCTCTGAACTCTAAATCCAGTGCTTTTTCTCTATTTCATATGGGCATTTACTCAAGCTGTGAAGCTGAAATCAACTTGTGAAATCAAGAAGCTTAAAACTAGCAACAGCTCTGGGCCTGTAGTCAAGTCACAAGGTTGGAGTCTTGGCTCTGCCAGTAACTAGTTTTTTGTTTACATGCTCCATAATGGCACATTCTCTGCATCATTTAATCATTTTATTCTTAGTAGCTTTCATATAGTAAGTGCTTATTTTTCTTACTATATTTTTATTTATTGTGTTAAATATTTCTCAATTACATGTAAAAAATTTTAACATTGATTTAAAAACATGTCAAGTTCCAATTTTTCTTCTTCCTTCTTACACCTCTCATCTCCTTGAGAAGGCAAGTGATTTGATATAGATTAAACACATGAAGTCACATAAAATGTATTTCCATATAAGCAGTTTTGTAAAAAAAACAGACAAAAATGTAAAACAAGAAAAATAAAGAAAGTCAAATCTGCATTCAGAATTCATCAGTTCTCTCTGTTTGGCAGTGGATAGCATTTTTATCACGTGTCCTTTGTAATTGTTTGGGATCATTATTTTGATCATTGTTTTGGTCAGATTAGCTAAATCATTTGCAGTTGATCATATTTACAATATTGCTGTTACTATATATAGTCTTCTACTGGTTCTGCTCACTTCACTCTGCATCAGTTCAAAGAAATCTTGCCTGTTTTTTTCTGAAACTATTTTGCTTGTCATTTCTTATACCACAATAGTACTCCATTACAACCATATACCACAACTTGTGTAACTGGTCCCCAGATGATAGGCATCCCCTCAATTGCCAATACTTTGCCACCACAAAAAAGCTGCTATAAATATTTTTGTACAATTAGATTCTTGTCCTTTTTCTTCTGTCTCTTTAAAATACAGGCCTAGTAGTAGTATTGCTGAGTCAGAGGGTATGAACAGTTTTCTAGCTTTTTGTTCTTCAGAACAAATTGTTCTCCAGAATGGTTGGACTGGTTCACAATTCTTCCAACAATGCATTAATGTCCTAATTTTACTATTTTGTCAATCTGATAGGTGAAAGGTAATATCTCTGAATTGTTTTAATTGACATTCTAGTCAGTAGTGATTTAGAGCATTTTTGTTTTTCTAGATGAATTTTATTAATTTTTTTCTAGCTCTGTAAATTTTTTTTTCTGATAGTTTGATTGGCATGGTACTGAATTGGTATGGCAGTAGAATTGTCATTTTAATTTTATTGGTGTAGCCTATTTATGAGCAACTAGTATTTTCCCCAATTGTTTAGGTGTCTCTATTTTTGTGAAAAGTCTTTTGTAATTGTGTTCATATAGTCCCTGGTTTTATCTTGTCAGATAGATTCCCAAGTATTTTCTATTGTTTGCAGTTATTTTAAATGGAATTTATCTACCTCTTGTTTAATGGACTTTGTTCATAGCATACAGAAATGCTAATGATTTATGAGTTTATTTTATAACCATCAACTTTATTAAAGTTGTTAATTGATTTAGCTAGCTTTTTAGTTGATTCTCTAGGGCATGGTTCTCAATCTTCCTAATGCCATGACCCTTTAATATAGTTCCTCATGTTGTGGTGACCTCCAACCATAAAATTATTTTTGTTGCTACTTCATAACTGTAATTTTGCTACTGTTATGAATCTATCTGATTTGCAGGATGTGTTTTCATTGTTACAAATTGAACATAACCCACAGGTTGAGAACTGCTGCTCTAGGGTTTTCTAAGCATATCATTATATTATCTGCAGAAAGCGATAGTTTTGTTTCCTCATTGCCTATTTTTATTCCTTCACTTTGTATTTCTTGTCTTATTGCTATAGCTTGCATTTCCAGTACAATATTTTTTACCTGTTTTTAAAAAGTTTATATTGTGATTTATTATTCCTTATATGTTTGGTAGAATTCACTTGTGATGAATTCACATCTGGTCCAGTTGAGTATGTATAGATTTATTTCCCTTTTTTTAACCAACTTATATGTGAGTGAGGTTCAAATGTTGACTGCCCCTCTCCTCACTATTTTTTCCTCTGCTGCACCAGTTCTTCCTTGTATACTTCTTTTACATGAGATAATTTCCCCCATTTTCTGTCTACCTTTCCCCTTCTCCTAGGGCATCTCTCTTTCTTGCCTATCCATTCTTTGTACGTTGTGCTATCAGAGTTGAATCATTCCTACACCTCATTTCTCTGTAGAATCCAAATGCCCTAATAATGATAAAGTTCTTAGGCATTACATGTATCACTTTCCCCTATAGAGAGTTAAACAGTTTAAGCTTATGGAGTCTTTTATAATTTCTCTTTTATGTTTACTTTTTTAATGTGGCTCTTGAGTTTTGTCTTCAAAAATCAATTTGTCTAGTAAGCCCTGGTGTTTTCATCAGGAATGCTTGAAAGTTCTCTCTTTCATCAAATATCCATTTTTTCCCTGAAGGATTATACTGTTTTTTTTTCTGGGTAGGTTATTCTTGATAACTATTCCAGCTCTTTTGCCTTCTGGAATATCATAGTCAAAGCCCTACTTTAACATCATAACTGCTAATTCTTATATGATTCTGACTATGGCTCCGTTATATTTAATTTTTTTTTTCTTTCTGGCTACTTGCAATATTTTCTCCTTGACCTGGGAGCTCTTGAATTTGACTATAATGTCCCTGTGGGCTTTCATTTAGGGATCTCTTTCAGATGGTAATTGGTGGATTTTTTTCAATTTCTATTTTACCCTCTGGTCCTAGGATATCAAGGTAATTTTCTATGATAATTTCTTGAAAAAAATGTCTAGGTTTTTTTTTTTTTTGGTTATGCTTTCCAGGAAGACCACTAATTCTTAAATTATCTCTCCTTCTCCTATTTTTCAGGTCTATTGCTTTTCCAATGAGACATTTTATATTTTCTTTATTTTTTCATTTTCTTTTACTTTGATTGTTTTTTGATTTCTCATGGACTCATTAGCTTCTACTTGCCCGTTTCTAATGTTTAAGGAGTTATTTTCTTCAGTGACCTTTTATACTTCTTTTGCCATTTGACCCATTCTGTTTTTTAAGGAATTGTTTTCTTCTGTGAGTTTTTGAACCTCCTTTTCCATTTGGCCAATTCTACTTCTTAAAGCATTCTTTTCCTCATTGACTTTTTGAACCTCTTTTGCCATTTGGGTTAGCCTATTTTTTAAAGTGCTATTTTCTTTAGTATTTTTTGTATATCCTTTAGCAAACTGTTGAATCATTTTTCATGATTTTCTTGCATCACTCTCATTTCTTTCCCCAATTTTCCCCATACTCCTCTTATTTGATTTTCAAAATCCTTTTTGAGCCCTTCTATGGCCTGAGACCAATTCATATTTTTCTTGGAGGCTTTGGACATAGGAATTTTGACTTTTTTGCCTTCTTCTGGTTGTTTGTTTTGATATTCTTTGTCACCAAATTAAGATTCTATAGTCTGAGGTTTTTTCCCACTGTTTGTTCATTTTCCCAGCCAATTACTTTGATTTTTTAACTTTTTGTTGAGGTAGGACTCTGCTTCCAGTGTGGAGGATGTACTGTCCCAAGCTTCTGGAGTTTTATGCAGCTGTTTTCAGAGATACTTCTAGGGACCTGTAAATTTTCAGTTCTTTCAAGATGGTATGATCAAAAGAGAGGTATTTACTCCTCTCCTGGTCTATGCTTTGGTCTGTGAGTGACCACAAACACTCTTTTCTGCCTTGGCACTGTGAGGAGGATTCCCTCTCTTCTGCCACTACAAGCTCCACCACGTCAGCACTCCTCCTACCCCCAGGACCACCGTCCAGGATTGTCAACCAGGTCCAAGTACAGGCAAAGCAAGAGAATCCTGCCTCAGCTCCAGCAAAGAGATCCCTGCAATTGCCCTCTGATCACCTGCTTGAGCACCCCATATCTGTGAGTCAAGAGCTCCTGAAGCAGCAGCTGCCACCCCCGCCCCCCTCCCAGGGTTGCACTATCACTTGGGCCAGACCACACTCCTCTCTTGCCTAGGTCTGACAGACCTTTCTGACTGACCTTCTAAGTTGTCTTTGGCATTTGTGGGTTAAGAAGTCTGGAAACCACCATAGCTTCCAGTGATTCAGTCCTCTGAGGGCTGTAGCAGGTTGACTGGGCAGGTCTGTGCTGACATATTTTATGCTGTACTGCACTTTTCTCTCAGTCTGGTGCAACAGATCTTTCCTGTCAGTCTTCCAGGTTGTCTTAGGCTTGAAAATTGTTTCACCCTGTCATTTTGTAGGTTTTGCACCTCTAGAATTTGTTTAGTTATTTTTACAGATAGTTTGTCAAGGTTTGGGCAAGATCTCAAGCAAGTCCCTGCTTTTACTTCACCATTTTGGCTCTACCCCACATTCTGTTTTTTAGGGTATTATTTTCTTCAGTTTTTTTTTTTGCATATTTTACTAAGCTATTAATTGTCTTCTCATAATCTTCCTTTGCTCTACTTTTGATAATTTTTCCTCTTCCATTCTTATTTGATTCTGATTTTTTAAAAGTTCTTCTCAGTTTTCTTGGGCTTGTGTCCAGTTCACATTTTTATTTGAGACTTTGCTTGTAGATGTTTTCACATCTGAGCTTGTGTCTTGATCTTCCCTGTCACCATAGTAGCTTTTTATGATCAGATTATTTTTGTTGTTGTTGTTTGCTCATTTTCTACCCAATTTCTTGATTTTGAACTTTATGTTAAAATTTCACTCTGTTCCCAGCCTGAGGAGAGGTATACTGTCTCAAGTTTTTTTGAACTGCTTTTTCAGAGCTAATTCTGGGACTTTTGAAATTTTCAGTCCTTCTAATGTGGGGTGATTTGGAAAGAGATATGCTTACTCTGATCCTTGTCTGCACTCTGGTCTTTACCCAAGAAGGGATCCTGATCCTTTCTGATTGCAATTAATTGACAGTGCTTCTCAGGGCCCATTCTTCCTTTGGACCAGAAACCATTATTTTCTTCAGGGTCTCTGATACTTTGGAACTGGAAATGATTCTACTCCTCAAGAGCCCTGCTAACTTGGTACTGAAAGTAATACTATTCCTCAGGGTTCCCACTCTCTTTTGACTGAAAATGCTCCTTTAACTATGATCCAGAAGTGGCTATAGGCAATAGATTTGTTAAATATCATCTGGACTTGTATTTGGTGATTGTACTGTATCCTCTTTCCTATCAGTTGCCAGGTCCCCTTACCACTTCTGGCTTGAGATTTCCTAAAGTTGCAGCTGCTTCTGTCACTACCATCTAGTCCCACCACTGGCATTTTATCCATGTGGGTTCTAGGTCAGCTTCCTCCCCCCATGTCTCATATTTCTCTTCCCCCAGAAGTCATACTAAGTGCTTAATATGAATTAATTTATGATAATTTTATTATTTATTTTTTCTTATTTTTTCCTAATTCACTTAAATTGGTAAAGTACATCTAATTCCCTGTGCAGTGTGGCAAAGGATATTTCAACTATTATACTGGCAAAAGGATGACCCATTCATTTCAGAGTCTAGCCTATGTCCCCATACAGTTTGGGGGAAATCTGACCATGAGAGAGGATCACCAAGAAGACAGGAGTTGGGGAAGCCTGGGTGCAGGCAAGGAAGTTAAATCACTCCATATAGCTCAGGTTAGAAACTGATCAAAAGCCAGGAGCATCAAGTACTATGGTCATTAGAATATTATGTTCGAGTTTCTACCAGGTATCCATGGAGGAAATATACCTGACTCTTCAAATGTTGTTAGCATCTTGGGATAAAACTTTTGTCCCTTTATCCTATTTACTGCGTGACAGAGAGAGAACCAATATGTATAGGAGAGAACCTCGCTGATGGGATGATAGCCATGTTTTTTTTTTTTTATCATAGTTGTTGATCTTGCAGCTCTGGGCCCTGCAACTGCCAGGAAGAACCTTTATTTTTATGTTACAGTCTTTTTGAGTCACTCATCATGTTTCTCAGCAAAAACTGCAAAAAAAAAATGCTCTCCTCTTAACGGATGAAAACGCATATGAAAAATTTAATGAATGAAGAGGAGAGATAGCGTTTCATCACACTGGTAACTAAATCCTTGTATCAAAAGGAAATCAGTTTCAACATAACTTGTCCTTGTCACCTTGGCAAAAGGTATGCCTATCTATGTATTTTTGGCTTGTCTGTGTTATAAGCATGTTTCCAACTGCTCTGTGAATCAAGCGTAACATTTTAAAAGGAAACTATGCCTGCCTATTTATGAAGGTACACATTTGACATCTTTATCATTACTTTTGTATTGCTAACATGGGAAAGTCACAGTCACGTAATGTTGACCTTGGTGCAAGTCCCATTTTTGATGCATATAAGCTGTGTGACCATGCTCAAGTCACTTAACCTATAAGTGCCTAAGTTGCTGGTCTGCTTTTGTAGATAGAGGGTTTGTTTTGTTTTGATCTAAAGTTCACTACACCAATGAAAGTTCAGGTTTGGAAAAGAAACACACACATATGTGTTTCTGTGCATGTATATGTATACACATACATGTATATTCTGAATACTCTGAATAAAAAGGCTATCAGATATCTTACTCCAGGATCCAGTAACAGCTTATTTCAGGGAGCTGAAATAGTCAAATGCCATTTCCTTTTTTTAAAAAGAGCTAACTAGTTGAAGGATAACATTTAGGACAAGATGATTCATTTTGCATGTTCTCAGAGTAAATCATTATTAAATGTATGGGATAAGATAGAAGGGACAATCCTAGCTAAGGATCTGGCACCCCTTATATGTACATGTTTAATGAACACTGATTAGACAGGCCTTATGCCATACAAGCATTCTGTTCATAATATGAGACATCTGTTGAATGTGTAGCAGCACAGGGAATGGGCCTCTCCATAGGACTAACAGGAGTTTTCTTTCACTGGCACCAAAATGTATGGCCAAATCCCTCAGCAACTCCAGACACGAGAAGAAATTGGACATTTTCCCTCAGGAAGTAAATGGCTTTTTTCTTCATTTCTCCTCATTCTTACCCAGTTTTGTTTCTTCTTCAGGTCAATTCAATTCCCAAATAAAGGCAAAATGCCCTTGATCCAAACTCCCTTGTCCACCAAGTCAGGGCACCATCTAAAGTCTTGGCTTTTAGCCAGCTCACTTCTGCACAGTCCTAAGGTTTTCATCTCTTTCATGGTGGCTTAGGAAGTGACAGAAAGAGCAGTAAGATATAAACAACTCTCCACTGCCCTGAGCAGAGCTGAGAGTTTGCAAGTGGGCTTGGACAAAGCCCAGCTCCCCCTTTGGCCTGAAACATCCTTGTTTGAACTATCTTCATATAGTGTAAGCAAATGTAGTTCTACTGTCTGTATTGTTGGACACCTGGAACTGATCGATACAACACATGCTAATTATTTAAAGACAATTAAAAACAAGGGATTTCGGTTTAGATCAGACTTGAGGGATTTCAATGATTAAACTTGGCACTTTTAGCATCCTGAAGAAGTCCTTATCCAAGGGCACTTAGCAAAAGTGACTTGGGAACTTAATCACAGGGAAGGTCATGAGCTCCATTGTGCTTAAAAGTAGAGTAGCACAGAGAAAGAACAGAGGAAGAAGACACATGTTCAAATCAGAAATGCAACTTTAAAAACCATGGAAAACTACTGAGAAGGATATTGGGTCTGGGAGTGGTGGACATATGTTTGAAGGAAATAACAACAGCTTAGATTTATACTACTAGAAATGAGACTCCATTAATTCCTTGAAAATAAATGCCTCATATCACTTTTGGCCTGAATGTCCTCTTCTGGTTTCACAAAGAAAATCACATACCATGCAATGGTAAAGAGGGAGAAAATCTTCATTCCCCATCACCACACCAAAATCACAAATCATGAGATTTTAGAGTTGGAAGCAATGTCAGTAGCAATCTCATCCAATCCATACCCCAAGTACCCACTACAACACAACCAGTAAGAGATCATCTAGTCTCTGCTTGAAGACCTCTAATGAGGGGGGATCCACTGATTAGTGAATCGGCCTGTTCCATTTTGGATATTTCTAATTGTCATAAATATCAAGCCTAGCCAACTTCTGCCCATTACTTCTTACTCTCTGGATTAAAGGAAAGAAAATCTAGTCTCTCTTCAAGACATCCCTTCAAATACTTATGTGACACATTACTCAGAACATTTGCATAAGATTTTCCTCATTATCAGAGATCAGTTACTCATTGCTCCACACCTAGTCTAACAGTTTCAGACTTAAGGCTCTTAAAGAGAATCTGGAACTGTGTCTCATCTCTCTTGAATTTGGAAGCCAGAAGACCAGGATCTCTCTTCTCCCACATTCTTACCAACTCTGCCCCTCATGCAAGGGGAAAGCTGCTGAAATAGTTAACTAGACTTTGAGTTGCAGGTTACACTTAAATAGTGCTATCATAGTTCCTTCCTCCCACCCTCCTGACCCCAAGTCTTTTTTTTCTAGGTTAATTATTTCTGGTTTTCTCAATTGATTCTCGTATGAAATGGACTCAAAGTCTTTCACCAACCTGGTTTTCATCAAAAAACTCAATTTATTTTCTGTATATAATGGGCTCTCAGGGATATAGTAAATGATTTGGCATGTGGAGTATCAGTCTTCACCTTACTACCTCCCCTTTCTTTTGGACATAAATACAGGTTAATCAATGTACTGAGAATTTTGTTATTACTAATATTCTTTCCTCCTCCTATGCTCTTCACTAGTTTAAATTTACTGAGGGTCTTTTTCTCTTTAAGTTTGTGTGTATTTATTTTCTGGATTATTGATCAGTCTGCTTATGTTGTTATTCCATAATCTGTTAATAGTGATCAATTATTTTATCTTGGAACTTATGTATCCACCTAATTATTTGGTTCCAAAGTTGTTTCCAGAGGTGTGCGTGAATGTGGGAAGAAGTTGTGCTTAAATTATGGAAGCTGTCTCTATATTTTTTTTCATCTTCTTGCCTTTTTGGCAGAATTTTCCTTTTGGCACTTCTCCTTGCCATTCACAATTCACCAGATGAGCAGCAGAATCAGTTTTGATTGCAAAAGTTTGGAGAATCTCCACTGAATTTGGTACTAATTTTGCTTACTTAACATTTCATAAATGTAACTCTAAATATATGCAGACAACTCTCTGCTACCTGAACTAATGGAGATCACAGAGAATAGTAGATGAAACTCATAGGAAGGGCCTAAGAGCATCTATTTCAATCATTATCTGATGCATAAAATCTGACCACAAGAATAAATGGTTATTCCAACCTCTATTCACATAACTTCAAAAATGGGACAGTCATCACTTGACAAAACTGCATTTTCCACTTTTGGAGAGCTATAATTATCATTAGTAATCATGTGAGCTGAAGTCTACCTTTTTATAATTTGAAAGAAAAAAAAACCTCTTTTTTATTTATTAAATTCTTATTTTTTAAGCTCTTTTTATGTACAAAGCATTTTGCTAAGCACTGGGGGTACCAACAGAAAAGCAAGACATTCCTGGCTCTCAAGTCCCAACTCTTAATAACAATAATAATGTTCTGAAGCCATGTCCCTCTTTTTCTGCCTTTCCTATTTCCACTGAGCTTTATCCTGCTCTGCCCAATGTGTTTTCCACAGTTCATGTCCTCACTCCTCTTTCGCTCTGGCATGCTTCATTCTGCTGAATGACTGTGATGCCCCCTCCTCCTGCCCCCGCCTTCTCTTTCCTTTTATCATGTTTCCTGTGATGAACTTTTTTCCTTATGTGATATTTGCTGGGGTAGTTTGATGGCCAAGGAGTGTAACGCCATGCACCAGCAGATTCCCAAAGGAATGCTACTGTGAACAGCTTTTAGAGTTCAGATTACAAAATAGAGTGAACACTCTGTTTATTCCATTACAAATCAAGACAAACATTCTAAAACATTATAATATTCACAACATTACATCTTATCACAGAAAATGGCCACACAGTT
>CM053581.1:156695103-156711874 GCA_028627135.1 Pseudochirops cupreus
ACACACCTCAGCCAATCCCCTTCTTCCACATCAACAGGGGAGTTCATGCCTTCTCAACAGTGGGACAGGGTTTGCCCCTTCCACACTTAGCACTTAGTACTAAGTGCTAAGTATCCTGCTAAACAGATTACTATTACAAGGAGTCACTTTCTTTACCTCTATCTTCCATAGAATATTCCCTCCTTTAAGGTGAATTCCTGATTTTTATCTCCATGTGCTGATGTCTCAATTTCCCCTTTTTAAGGTAATCCCATTTAGAATCCCCAATCATCAGAATTTTTAATAAATTTTACCTCTCTCTTCTCTTCCTGTTTCTTACTTCCCTTCTTTTCCTAAATCATTTCATCTAAAGTTTTCACTTTCCCAGAATCCTTTTCATCACCCATTTGAGTTAAGACACACACTGTGCCTGCCACCACCAGCACCACAGCTGCTGCCCACCCAGAGACTGAGAACCAGTATTGAGTGCAGTGGAAGTATGTCATTTCCAGTTTGGCATGACCTAGTGATGTCACATTTAAGTTTTTAAAACATATTTGCATGAAATTTTGAACATTAAAATTATCCACTTTAAAGAAAAAAGGTATTAAGAAATTCACCTTCTATTGGGGAAGAATGGGAGATTTGAGCTGCAAGTCAGATGGAAATGCCTCATGCTCTTAAGTATGCAGCCATAAAGCAGATGGTAATACATTTTCTTTAATTTGACTTCCAGTAATAAAGCCTTATCAATTTCTGATGTTGAACCACTTGAAAGTGCCAAGGACTGTTGTATTGAGAACTTTCTTTTCTGGTTCTTCAGTAGCTGTAGCTGCTGAGGAGGTGAAATTTGGTGCACTTTCAAAGGCAGTGGTCAGGTCCCATCTACACAAAAATTTCTTCTGTGGACTATGGCAATGGGGGCCAGGCTAATAGCATGGAGGGTGGTCTGGGGTGTGCTTCTGTTCACAGCACTTGGAGTTTTCCTTCTCATTCGTGACGATTAGTTGGTGGCAGAGAAAGTAAACCACTTCTCCACAAGAGTGACTTCCTTTGATGATGGCTGCAAGCCCAAACTGGAAGTAGAGCTGTTTTTCTGGGAGGTTTTGCTGTTCTTGGGGCATTTGTGCTAAGTCTCGGGCTGTTTCTACCAGGGTCAAAGGGGAAGTGATAAGATGTTTTGACCTTTCTGGAACATGTCGCCTTCTGTTCCCCCTTTCCCCCCCGACCCAATGTTGCTTTGTTACATTACATAAAGTGACTTGCTTGCCCCATCATTGGCAGTTGCTTTGGGTGACATCAGGGAGAGTAGTCTCTTGTTCTACAATATTACTTCCCTTAATGATGGTTGCCCTCATTGTCCCTAGTAATATAGTAATATCCTCCAGAGCAACCCAGTACAAATACTATTAGGCTAATCCATTTTATGACAATTTTACAAATATTTAAAGACATTCAGCATGTCTTCCAAACTAAGCACACCCCCTCCACACACACACACACACACACACACACACACACACACACACTCACACATTTTCTCTTCAACAATCTTCATATGATCTTGACTCTTCCCTTCTTACTGGTTACTTTACTGTATATAACTTGTCAATGACCCTTCCAAAATATTTTCGCTAGAACTGACCAAATATTGAGATATGTTCTGGTTAGGGTAGAATATAGCATGATAATCACATTTTTTAATCCTGGACATTATACCTCTATTAACAAAGTATATAAAAATGTTTGCATTTTGTCTATCCTGCTTTATTTTTTATATAAGTTGAAGAAGTTTATTTTTTTTGAACCTGAATTTAGGAATTTGCATTTGTTTCTATTAGATTTCTTTTTTTTATGTTGATATTTTTGGAGATCTTGATGCTATTATCCAATATAATAGCTAGCCATCCCTCTCAACCTTTTCCATACCCAAATTTAATTACATTACATCTGTTTTCATTCAAATCACACATAAGAATGTTGAACAAAACAAGAAATTAAAAAAACTCATCTACTTTAAATCTTAATTTATATGCTTTCTCTATCCAAAATTTTTAATAGCACAGTTTAATAAGTTAGTATTTTTAATAAATTAGCACAGCTGATAGATTTAATTTTTTCTTTCTTTTATAGGGACTTGAAGAAGTATTAAATGATGAAAATACAATTCGCTATTCACCACTATTGCTCTCGAGCTCCCAGTGATGCATTTCTATTCATATAAGCCATTTTTGAAATGTTACTTTTAGATCTTCAATACAACCATTTCCTTAATAATAAAGAAAAATGAATAATAATACCATAGATACTGTTATGGGAAATGCATGAATAATGAATAGAACATAATATGCATATAAACCTAGGTTTTACTCTTACACCAATGTACTTGGTATCTGTTGAGGAGAACAGGCACACATTTACAAAAACCTTCCAAGGAGGCACAAGAATGAGGGAAACTCCTGTGCTCAGGGTAACTTATAACTCAAGAATTGCAAACTTGATGACCTCTTTATGTTTCTGGAACTGTCTATTAGATTCCTTAGTGAATGTAGCTTATGTGTTGAATAGATACTTTCACTGAAAAGCTGGGTTGATCCACACCTTAATAGACATGATACCTCAGTCAAACTAGTTAATTCTCTGAGTAACTTCCCTAGTTATCTAATTTCCCCCCCTTTACTTAGTGAGACTTCCTTCTCAACAGTAACTATATTATCCATCCTTCCAGCTTCAAACTTAGCTGATGCAATTGTGAAATTTGTCCTTTCAGCAGTTTCTCTGTCTTTATGTTTTTGGGATCAGACTCGGGACCATTCATGTGAATGATCCAACTTTACATTATAATTAGTAATCATTCTCATCTTCTCTCACTAATTGGATAAATTACATTCATCCTAAATCATACAATAGTTCTAATTTCTCTCTGATATCTCTCTAGTATATAATAGCTTGTCACATTCAAAACTCAGTAATAACTGTCCCAAAAGTCTGAGTCAGACTCAAAGTGATTCTCAGACTCTTAGAACCAGGCTCAATTCAGCAACAAACCTTAAAAGGACGGCATGTCACATCAAGTTTGGGGGACAGAGACAACTAACCAAAATGCTGTGAGCACTCTCACAGAATCATAACACCTTGAACTTAAATAACTTTAGAGGCCATTCTATGTGGGAGGGTAACTGAAGCCCAAAGAGCTTACATAGCTTGCTCAGTGTCTTCCGACTATATATCTAGAACTTGTTTCACTGTACCATGATGTATAACTATGAAAAAGAAAGTCAGATAATGAGGGTGAAGAATAATGGGTGGATAGACAATCTACATTCTTTTTAAAAAATATATATCCACACAATTTAAATAGTCTTCAAGTAAGTCTACAACCTGGGATGAACCTATCTTATGGATTTATGGGAGGATATGGACAAAAGTTGCAAAGAATGGGCAGTCATAGATAGGTTTTAAGATCCATCATTGGAGGGAATAGTCACATTTAAGAGATCAGAAATTCATTGATGTATTAGAACTGTTATAGTTTTGAGATTATCGTATGTTTAGCTTTTGTTAGATGCCAGTGAAAGGAGACAGGGACATAAATAAATTATAATTTTTTGAGCTACAGGTCCTAAAATGTGAGAAGTCCAAATAAATATAGAGCCTGATTCTAAGCCTCCCAGAATCTCACAGAAGTAGCTCTCTGAAGATTTAGATGATAGAAAAGAACATGAATCTTGGAAAGAAAACAAAACCACAAATGATTGTTTATTAAAAGAAAGGATTAAAAAGTTACTATAGTAGGTGTGATTATGAGAACTCTTGATTTTTTTTTGGAGTAAAACATTGTGCATGGTATTTATGTACTTTAGACTGTACCTGAGAATGTCTATCTTTCTAGAAAGATACAGGGAGCTTCTCTTGGTACCCAAGAGAGAAGGGCCTGTCTCTAAATTACTGACCGCAGATGCTCATTCCACGATAGGAGGACTTCAAAAGAGTAAGGTAGAGTTATTTCTCTTCAACTTCTCCTATAGATCCCAGGTCCCTCTGATAAGAGACCAGTTCCACTAACTTTCAGCTTTCAATCTTCCTCAAAGTAGTTTCCAGTCAGGGGTCCAGTTATGAGTTCCCTGAATCATTATATTGAGACACATGCCCCAATAAGAGACCAGAGCAAATGCCTAAGTCCATGCTGATCACTTTTCCTATAAAAGTAAGTAGAAAATAGCTTTTTGAATATCTTATTAGAAGTACTTACTTTGCAGTCTGTCTATAGGAGTGACTAAGCCTCTGGCTACACAATGATTTTACTTCTGTGATGGACAAAATATAGACTGGATGTTGTAAACTTAGAAGATTAAGCTAGCAGATGGATTCAGGGCTCTGACTGTGGCACATAGCTACTTCTTGACATGACTCACTGGTACATAGAACACCCTTGTATTGGATGAAGGTGTCTGGTTGCTAGATGGTATTTGTCTTCACAACTTGGGACTATTGCTTGTGTCAAGCTTTTGCTTGACAAGCAAATCTCTGTGATTGCCGCCAATCAATCATATTATCTCCTTGTCACCCTTTGATCAGATTCTCACAGATGCCTGTGTGCTTATGGAAAGGTTTCAGGAGACTTTCATCAATGTTTAACTTACTTATAATGTTTTTTTCTGTTACTTTTAGAGATATTTAGTAAGAAGAATGAGAGCAATGGGCTGATGAATGTCAGCAAGGTGGAATCTGTCATAGAATCATCCAGTATTAGAACTGGAAAACAGCTTAGAGACCATATAAATATTATATATATATATACACATACATACATACATATGTACATATACAATCTATTATATAATGTCTGTATATGTATTTTTGCTTTTCTTTATATATCTAGGACTTAAAATCATAACTGGAACATAATGAATGTTTAATAAATGCTTATTGACTGATTGACTGACTGACTGACTGAAATCATATAGTATAATTGAAAGAATGCTGAACTTGATGCCAGGAAGACTTGGGTTTGAAGATGTGTCTGATACTGACTTAACTCTGTGACCATCTGTAAGTCATTTCACTTCTTGGCATCTTGGTTTACTCATCTGTACATTCATATCATCCCTATAGTAGTTATTTTACAGGACTGTTATGGGCATCACATTATATAATATGTGTAAAGCATTTTGTACCTCTTAAACTACTCTATAAATACCAGTTAGAATTATTGTCCATATTAGCAGGACTGGGTTCTTCAACTTCCAACCAATCCAGTGTGCTTTGTTTTTTAGACTTGAAACCAAATAAAGACGATAAACCCATCCTTGCTCTGTGCCCTAGTTCCTCTCAGGACCAATAGAACACAGTTACAACATGTCTGAGGCATAGCTTACAATAATAAAACAGAATGTAGCTCTAATTTCGTGGAACTATTAAGTAGATGTCCTTTGCTTTCCTTACAACCCAAAAGATGATATTCCTTGTACAGTCTGACAGCTGTGTTGGAAATATGATAAAGATGCATGGCTCTTGAGCAGGCATCTCAGATAATGTGCATTCCAGGCACTGCATGGATGATACTGGCCAGAGGCTTGTTTGATTTTGGAAGTTCAATGATTAGATTAGTATAAAAACTGCTCTCTTTAAAATGAACAGCACTTTATCAACATATTCTTCTTCTTTTGAGTCTGCCAGAAACAGCTCAATGGAAAACAGAGAGGTGAGGTACAATCAAATATTTAGGGTCTGTGGGAAAAACCAGCCCTTGCTTGAGAATAGGTTATTGTAAACATCAACTTAAAAACTCTAGCTTGATCACACAGTGTTGTAGTGGGTCCAGAATGCTGTAGGGCCTGAAATAAAGATTGGAGAAAGGAAGGCGTTTAACATCAGATTCTTCTCTTTCGCAATCCCATGAAATGAAGGGGAAAGAAAAACACGTTACTACTTTGGGAATCTGTGAGAATCTTGAGTTGGAGAGAATTGTTTTCTCATCCACATTTTTAGGGGGATTATCAGCTGCAGATGGGCATTTTTCCTAACTGTAGGAGCAGGAGATTGCATTGCAAGATTTCCATATTAAACTTGAATCCCGCTATTACATTGCGATAGACCCTGATGTAAATTCTCAGTGCCAAACTTGTCTAGTCCATAAAATGGGAATGGAAGAACATAACTAGTGGTATGTTGCCTTTTTTGACAATATTGATGATATAATAGATCCATTAATATAATATCTAATATAATAGATCCATTCCCTTCTTGTCCATTTCTACTTTGGCCATTCTCCTGATCCCCTCACCCCGACCTGTCACAGAACTTGGACTCTGCCAAGAGATCTTTAACTTCAATAAGGTTTGGCTTTATTTTTTTTATTTTGGATTTTATTTATTTATATAAATTTATTTTTTATATTTATATAAATGTATTTATATAAATTATATTTATTTTTATTTTGGATTTATTTTTCCTGGAAACAGTCTACCATATTACTTCTCAGACATTTCAAACCATGCCCACCTCCCCACTTCTCTTTAACATCTTTATTTATTGTCATCCTCCATTATGTTATAAGCTTCTTCTGGGAAGGGACTGTGTTGCTTATGTATTTGTGTTTCCTATGCTTAACATGATGTCTATTACATAATAAACCTTTAATATTATTTTTCATTCATTCACTCACTCACTCACTCACTCATTCCATTCATTCATTTGCTTCTGCCCATAGGTCTCCCTAGGGAGTCAGAGTTTAGAATTTTTTTTTTTAATTTCTGCTTTGAGTTTCCTTTTTTCCCCCATTGACCCATCCATCCAGTAGGGTTTACATAAAACCAACCTTTACTCTCCCCCCTGGATTTACCCAAACAAAGAAAGTCAATGAACCCCTTTCCTTCCTCAGAATAATTCACAAATCCTCAGCCCTATTTGTCACATAATTGTTAGATCATAGATTTTGAGTTAGAAGTGAATTTTGATGTCATCTAATCTAAAACCCTCATTTTATAATTGACAAACTGAGCCCCAGAATGGGTAAGTGACTTCACCAAGGTGAAATTGGTAGTAAGCGACTAAGTCAGGATTTGATCCTGATTCCTCTGATTGCAAATCTAGTGCTCTTTTTTTCTCCTTGAATCTCTGTGAGTGTCCTCAAGTGCTGGACAACAGCCTCATGGTCTCTCTAATTTTTTGTGGGGGGAGTGGAGTGGAAACAGTAGCTGGACGTCTCAAGGTATCTTGGAGATATCAACTACTTCCTTAGGATCTTACTTGATTTTATCATACTTCTTTTGGTGTTCTGCTTGGATCTGGTGGTTTCTCTGTAGGATAATTATCAGTGTTCTCATGGTCTTTCTCTTTAGCATGCAGGTCCTGTCTTTCAAGTGATCCAGTAGGAGAGTAGATAAAAGAAAAAAAAAGGGCTGAAGTAAGAGTAGGGGAGAACTGAGGATTTTGCCTGAGAGAAATGATTATTTCTCTCCTATTAATAGCCAATTATTAAAATGGGGAAATCCCAGTTTTTTTCCTTGTCCTGTTTCCTTTTCCAGTCTCTCAGGGACAGGGCTAATAGAAGACAGAACTAATATTTTCCTCATTCTGGGTATTCCTGTTATTCCCCCCAATGGGCTCAGGCTTGGGCAGGGGATGTAGATGCTTTGTCTAGATTGCCCAAGGCTTTGGGTGGCCTGGGTATAGGCATAGTTTCTCTAGCCAAGAGTGACATGATATCACTCTCAGCCCCTCATTGGAGTGAGCTCACTTCTCCTTGTAAAGTCCACCTCTCATTAATTGTTAACCAATTGGAGTTGATTGCCACCCTCAGGAACCCTCCTCTCCCAAGGACATATAAGCTGTGAGCCTGCTGCCATGAAAGGCTTTGGCATTTGAGAGTGTCACTGACCTTTTATTAAAAATACTAGCATTATGAATAAAGTGACTAAATTACCAAGGAATTATGTCTCTTAAACTTTAAAATGATTCTCACTGGGCAGGTGGCTTTCTGAACCACTGTTATCATATATTTTAATTTGTTCTGAAATTTTTGGCTTTACAGTTGGTGATTAATGTATAAAAATATTTTCATGCCATAAAAATGGTGATCCTCCTACTTGTAGTACATGTGGCCTTTGGTCTATGAGCACTGTCTTGGCTTAGGGTGAGCTCTTCTGATCCTCTATTAACAACAACAACCATGATGCCAACTAGCATTCATATGATGCTTTAAGGTTTGCAGAGTGCTTTACAAATTTTATCTCATTTGGTCCTCACAACAACCCTGCGAGATTTGTGCCATTATTATTCTCATTTTTCAGATGATGAAACTGAGGCCCAAAGAGATTAAGTAACTTAACCAAGATCTCACAGTTAACAAATATGTGATAAAGGACTTGAACTCCAGGCTTCCTGACTCTAGGCTCAGTGCTATATACACTGTGCTTCCTAGGTGCCTAAATAGTAGGCACCTGGCAAAGGTTTGTCCTTTTTTGTATGATTCATTTGATGCCATTTCATGCAGAGCACTAAGATGTTGCTGATAATAACAACTCACGTTTACACAGCTTGTAAAAATTTATGAAATAATTTTCTTACAACAATTCTGGGAGGCTGTTAAAATGATTCCTATTTGACATGGCAAACAGGTTAACTGAGATGGGATGATCTGGCTAGAGTCTCACAAGAAAGTAAATGCTAGAAAAGACTAAAACTCAGATTTTGCATTGTCAAGATGAGTTTTCTTTTCTTTTTAAAAAAATTTATTTACTTTTAGTTTACAGAATTTAGTTCCATAATCCCTTGAGTTCCAAATTTTCTCTCCCTCCCTCTCTTCCCCCTTTGTCCCCCACCCATGGCAATGTGCAATCCAATATAGGATCTACAAATACCTTCATATTAAACATTAGTCAAGTTGTAAAGAAGAATTATAAGCAGTGGAGTGAACAATAAGAAAGAAGGAATGAAACAAAACAAAACACAAAAGAGGGAGAGCAAGTAGTTTGCTTCAATCTGTATTCAGACTCTGTATTCTTTTCTCTGGATGTGGATATCCATTTCCATCATGAGTCTTTTGGAGTTGTCTTATAACCTTGTATTGCTGAGAGGAGCTCAGTCTATCAAAGATAGTTGTCATAGATACGATGTGTCTGTAATTGTGTACAAAGTAAGATGAGTTTTCTTTACAACAACAACAGCAATTTGAGGTTTACCAAGTGCTTTGTGTATGTTATCTTCTTTTATCCCCACAAAACCCTGTCAGGTAAGTACTGCAGTTGTTCTTATTCTCATTTTATAGATGAATTGGGGTTCAGAGAGGTTCAGCAACTTATCTATGGTCACAAAGCTAATGAAAATCAAAGGCAGGCTTTCAACCCATGTTTTCTTGATTCCAAATCCAATACAGAGTAGTCTGCTATGCTATGATGCATCTTTTATATATGAGGATGATCATAGAATCCTCGATTCAGAAACAGAAGGGATCTTAACAGTCATCGAAGCTGACCCTTGCATTTTATAGATAAAGAAAATGAGGCTCAATGAGGTTAAATGATTTGTTCAAGGTCATCCAGATACTCAAACCCAGGACTCTTGACTCCATATCTAGATTTCCTCAGCATCATGATAAAGATGTTGAGCTAGGCTTATCAAAATCAAAATTATAGAAAAACCAAAAATAGGCGTAATATGATGCAACCAACAAGACACATCTGCTTCTGTAATAAAATACTATCCAAGGCAATGAGATATTGGCTTCTTGACAAATTTAGGCTGAGTTCACTGCTCCCTCTTGTCAATCTTCAAACCCAGGTATCCAAGAGGACTTGGCAATGGCCCCAAATTCTTCTTCACATGGTTCCTATAGTACACAGGGGCACACCAATCTATAAACGTAGCCCCAGGAAGAACTCTGAACATATGACAGCTTCTAAGGCAACGAAGCAAATTAAGGCCTGGTAATACCCCAGGGTTACAGTTGTTAGCTTCCATGAACATGCCAAGGGCTCTTATTATTTGCAGAACATGGAAGGAATAAGTTTTCTTGGAGCCAAAATTGTCCCACAAAGATTGCTGACATAACTTCCCAATTGCTCTCAGTTCCTCCTAACCTCTATCTTGCAACACTCAACTCAATATTTCCAGATGTACCAAGTTTCATGGTTCACAAGCTTAAGACCTAGGAGCCAGAATCCCCATTCTCCACACTCCTGGGATGCCTCCTGCTAAACCTGGAACTTTCTCTCTGAAAATTTTAGAGCCAAGCAAATTCAAAACAAAAAATACAAAACATAAGCCTTAAAGATATATTGACATGGGATATTTTTCTTATCACATCTTTCCATTGCATTTAACATCCTGAAACTAGAGGCTAAAGTTTTAAGAAGCAGGTGCCATTATGGCCTTTGGGTAGGGGGAGTGATGGGATAGAAAGGGGTATGAGGTTGTGGGAGGGGCAGTATTTTTGAGCTGGCAAGTTTCGAACTCCCATGACTCAAAAGTCAAAGCATATCTGTTTGTTTTTGTTGAATTTTCCAAGTCTTATATAGAGTTCCCATAAATAAAACATTGTGCTTTGAGAATGTAAGCGTAAGAAAACAAATATAGTTTAGCTACAGCAGTACCTAATATTATTCTGTTTTTTTGGATACATTCTTAGGCACTGTGCCTTTTTACGTTAGAAAATTATTCTAGGGGTACCCACATGTTCATAAATTAAAAGTATCTTGACATTTCCATGTTTTTTCATATGTAATGGTAGTTATTTTTTGGTGTGAAATTTCTTTGTTTCAGACTTTCATCATTAAAAAAGAGAAGGAAAGAAGAGAAGAGGGAGGAGAGGGGGAGTAAGGAGGTAGGAGGGAGGGAGGGAGAGAGAGAGAGAGAGAACATGAATGACAGTTGCTATAATATAAAATAGAATCTCAGAATTAGAAGGGACCTAAGAGGCCATCTAGTCCCAATCTGTATTTGAGTAAGAATGTCATCTATCATTTCCAAAAAATGTTCATCCACCTAGCGCTTGAAGACTTCCAGAGATGAGGAACTCATAACTTCCTGAGACAACACATTCCTCTTTTGGACAGTCCTAGTCCAAACTGTCCCTACGTCAAACTGAAATACACACTTTCTATTCATTCAATTCATTTTAATTCAGTTCAGTTAAAAATTAAATGTAAACCAAAAGTCATTAAGTACCGAATAGGTATCAGACAGTGTGCCGAAGCACAACACCCCCCAAAAACCACCACTGCAAGCACCATGACAATAATATCTTCTTTCTAGGAGTCAGTTCTGCTTTTTTGGTACCAAGGGGAATCATAGAATTCCTGTTTCACACAAGAACTCCTTCAGTATCTGCTTCAGATATTTAGATACAGCCATAATGTTCCTTCTTCTTTCCTCTTCCCCATGTCCCAGGTGACTTTTCTATAGGCTACACATTTCAAGTGCTTCAAGTGATCCTTATGTAAAAAGGTCTCCAATGCTTTCTTCTCTCTACTTGCCTGCCTCTGGATACATTCCAGTTTGTAGTCCCCCTCCCTAAAATATGTACCATGCTAGTACAATTTAATATTTTGATCTTCCTGGCCTGTCTGAGAGCATCTATGTGCTATCTGAGCAATAAAGGCTAGAGCAAATGTTCGGTCTTCATAATGTCACAGTGTTGTCACATGTTGGTTGTGAAACACCGCTAGGATGAATTTCTCAACCTTTATGTATAACTGGCTGAGCTTTTCTCCTTCTAGGATGTGTGAGCCCACTGATATTCTGAGATTTTGAGATGCAAATAACTTGACACACCTAGGTATTCAGACATTTAATAAAATGTGAACAAGACATGGAAGATCAGGTGAATTGTTCACTTTTCATCTGAATGTTTTCTTTTCTGCTTAATCAGCAAGCATTTATTAAAAGTCAAATATGTACTAGGTACTGGGGATACAAAAACAGATGAAGAAACAAAATACTGAGAGACAGGATTTATTTCCTGTAGGGTATAGATTGCTGGGGAAATTCCTAAATGTCCAGTAGGATGTCCTATATATAGTAATGAGAAGTGGAGACCCTTCCATGCATGAGGGAAAGGTTAGGGCAAGGAGTGTATTCTATATATCATATACAAAAGGAAGCTGAAATAAAGCTTATTGAAATGGAAAGAATTGGTCAGGTAGAAGATTTGGGATAATCCAAAGGATGATGTAGGCAGCCAAAGATGGGCAGAGGGCCATGAACTGAAATATAAATAGTATAAATCTTCTACTGAGATTCATGGTGAGTCAGAGGAAAGTTTTTGAGAGAGGCATGAAATGGTCAAAGTGTCAGGAAAGCAAGCATCTGGACTGAATTAGGAAGGAGGGGCAGAGGCAGGGTTCTTAATGGAGGGGGAACTAAGATTAGTTCAGGCACAAAGGAGAAGTCAATGTGATAGCATAGGAGGAAGAAAAAAGAATATCAGCAATGATATAAAGGAAGAAGTAGTGGGAAATATATTCTAATGCAAAGATGAAATTCTCCCTATATAAAATGATTAATAAGGGTATATACTTGTGTCCACCCTCATCAATTCCCATTTCACATACACACACTCCCATCCCCTAATCTCTAAGACTCTAAAACAACCTAGGGAAGAAGGTAGGTTTAGATTGTCCTGTAAACAAGAAGATGAAACTTTGATCATTTGAAGACAGGCAGAAACAATTGCAATAGTGTTAGTGAGTTAGGCAGATAAAAGGAAATCTACTCTTTTGAGTTACTTGATTATGTCTTAATCTTCACCTTAATCTTTCACTTTGCAAAAAACCTCCAGAGATCTGAGGGAAATCATCCATTCACCTTTGGATATCTGTCCTGGTTTTGAGCTGTTTTCATTGCTGAGTAAGTGAGTGCAAATTTATCTACTCACCTAACCCATTAAATTTATTTAATCAAAGACAATATTTTACATCCATCTACCTCATATATCTTACAATCTGTCCTGTCACTCCTCACCCTTCCCCGGGGCCAGTTTGCTTCAGATGTGGAACTTGAATTCAGTTTTTCCTCAAGTCTCAAAAACAGCTCTCTATTCACTACCTAACTCTACTTTGCATCCATTGAAAGTGTCACTTTACCTGATCTACAAAAAAAGAAACTGAGGATCCAAGTCATGGTTGTTAATTGGAAGAGCTGGGATATAACCTAAACCTCTGGACTAAAAGTCAACTACTCTTTCAACTTCACTAAGGTGGACAATATGACAATTCTACCTGTATTTGTGCATGGACCCAGTACTAAAGATAACCAGACTTTTTTTTTTTGAATGACTTGTTTATTTACTTTTAGTTTACAAGATTCAGTTCCACAATCACTTGAGTTTCAGATTTTCTCCCCTTCCTTCCCCCCCCCCCCCATGGTGGCATGCAATCATGTATAGGATCTGCAGATACTTTCACATTGTACAATAGTTTGGGATAACCAGACTCTTGATGTTAAACCCTAACCACTTATTAGGTAAAAGTTATTTTTGTGGAGCAATACTAAGGAAAGTGCTGCAGGTGCTGGAAAATGAAACAAATTGGTTGAGTCTCAGGGTAACAGATGGGGTCTCCAGATGGGAAATACTCTAATGAAGGGACAGGGTTACTCCATCCATCTTTAAAGAGCTTTCCCTTTTTATTGAAGAAAGTTGATTCTAACCCCTAAAACACTCATAGGAATCTTTTTGTAGTCTAAGACTTAATATTACTGAAGAGAAACCTAAGACTTGGAATGAATGAATGAATGATTTGAAAAACATTTATTAAAATACTATATGCTATAATAAATGTTCATTTCATTTTGGGTTAATACATTGAGTATTCAGGTTGAGAAATCTGTGGGGAGATCAGGGAGGTACTCTCGCAGTCACTCCTAGTAAGTGAAAGGTCCTGAGTGTTTACACTGCCTGATGCTGGTGTGCAAGATATAATGGGGAGGAATGTTCTGGGAATTCTGAATATCTGAGTTCTTTTATGTTATTTCATGATTAAAAAAATTCTTGCATGATATTTCTGTTTTCTCTTGTGCATGTCACGTATTTGGCACTTTTTTTGTTGAGGTTTTGGAGTTTCATATGTTTGTGGAAAACAGCTACTCTTCAACAATGCTTTTTGATGCATTTCATGTAGCTATCTCTTAGAATACAGACATATATTTTGGGTACATACTTTTTTTTTTCTTGTTAAATTTGTCATTCATTCAGTCATTAGAAAATCTGAGAATCTAAAGTAACCTCCTTTAACTCTTTTTGTTTTTGTATTCAAGCTTTGTTTTCTTTACACTCCTCTTCCTTCTCTCTGAATGATACTCTCCATCCCCAATAACAACAAAGCAGAATTAAGCGAAACAAACCAACACAATGATCACAGCTGATAAAGTATATCTCATTCTATACTCATAGTCTGTCACCTCTCTTTCTGAAAGCTGGAAGTGTTTTACCTTCAAATTGTGATAAAAAAATCATAATCTATACCTCTATTTTTACTTAGTCTGTTTATACATATGTTATGAAAGGAGATGTCCATTATAAATTTTAAAGCTTGAAGAAGCTTTACCCTAAGTCTTAGTCCTAGTTATCTAGTCTAATGATTTCATTTCACAGATAAAAAAAGGGGGGGAAGTCACATGCTCAAAATCACCAGTCTAATTAGTGTCACATCTGGTGTGGGAACCCAGCTTCTGACTCTGCGGCCAGTAATTTGGCTTCCTAGAATACTATCACCTTCCTCAAGGAAGTCTTTTACTGATGTGATTTCTCTGGGGATAAACCTTGCTGGAATCTTCCTTTCATTTCCTACTCAGGATTCATCCCAGGAACATGTTCCAGATTTCAGTAGGAAATGAGAGGTTTGTGGCATGGTATGAGGAGGTATGAAAATTGACTCATGGGCAAAAAAAAGATTTTGGCAATCATCCCAGGCTGTAGGATTTGGCAAGAATCCTGAGATCAATCTGAATTACAAAATCTTCTGTATCTACAAATAGTTTTGTTTGTGCTTAGTGTTATTCTGACACTTTGTGAGCCAGATTCTGCTGCCGAGTAAGTCAGGAAGGTCTGGAAATTGCATGAACTCCTTTGGCCAGTCTCTCTATTTAATTCCTAAATGTCCGCATAAGTCACTGTATTAAAAAAAATTGATCAGCATAAGTAATATGGCATCAGTAGAAGAGTTAAGGTGAGGTAGAGGAAAATGGAGATTTAATTCTATAAGTATAAACTCATATAAACTCAACATCGTTTTTCCAGAATTATCTCCACTTCTTCAACAATATGAACCTAAAGCTGTAGTCAATTTTGTAATTTAATGAACTTATTTTGCTTTTTCTTACAGTTATAAAAAATGAACCCAAATAATAACATTGATCTGTAAAAACTTAAGAATGTTTTAAATAATAATGATGAATAGTATCTAGCATTCATCTAGAAATTTAAGGCATATAAACTATGCTTTACATGCATTGTATCATTTGATATTGTAACCTCACAAGGTAAGTAATACAGATATTATTATTCCTATTTTATAGAAAAGAAAATGATGACTCAGAGAAGTTGTTGCCTTTGTTTAAGGAATTCCACAATAATGATGATGATGATGATGATGATAATTTTCCACTAAAGTCCTCATCATAGTACAGACATGAACTTGAGTCCTAAAAGGTTTGTTTAAAAGAGCACAAATCGTGATATATCCAAGAAGCAAGAAAGAATTTGAGTATGGGCTCAGTGACAGATTCTGTGTCTGACTCCCCATTGTCTAGGCTAACTAGGGGATTGTGAAAATTATCTCTGAGATGGCCACCAGTTGATTAGTTTTTTGACCTTAGTAGTTAATTAAGACCATCTGCCTGTAACATCCACTTCATAGGGTTGTTATGAGGCTAAAGTGGGGGTAATATATGTTTAGGGTTTTCTAAACTTTGAAGCAGTATATACAGTTAGCCATTATTAATATCATTATTACTAATTCAATCATCTAGACAAATATTTGTTAAGCAACTGCAATATCCCAACTACTGTGCAAAGTATACAGGATATAAAGAAAAATGAAATAGTCCTTGACCTTAAGGAGCTTATAATAGCATATTCAGGAAAATAATATTTACATATATAAATGAACAAAAAACTTATTAAGGGTGAAGAGGTAGGATTTGAACTGAGCTTTAAAGAACTCAGGAATTCTTTTTTTTTTTTCCTAAATTGCATGTAAAAAAATTTAACATTCATTTAAAAAAATTAGTTCCAAATTCCCCCTCCCTTTCTTGAGAAGGCAAGCAGTTTGATATAGATTATAAGTATGCAATCATGGAAATATACTTCCTTATTAACCACGTGACAAAAGAAAATAGAACAAAAAAGCCAAGAGCAATAAAATAAAGAAAATTTTAAAAAGCAAACTTTGGTCTGTATTCAGACTCCATCAGTTCTTCCTCTGGGAGTAAATCCTTTGGAATTATCTTGGGTCATTTTATTGCTCAGAACGCTGTCCTTAATAGTTGATCATCATACAATATTGCTATTACCATATACAAGGTTTTCCTGGTTCTGCTCACTTTACTTTTCATCGATTTACATGTCTTCCCAGTTTTTTCCCCATCCTGCTCATTATTTCTTATTTCATCCTTATCCACCTATTCCCCAGTTGGTGGGAATCCCCTCAATTTCCAGTTCTTTACTAACACAAAAAAAGCTGCTGTAAATATTTTTGTCTATATAGGTTCTTTTCCTTTGGTCTCTCTGGGATACAGATCTATTTCCAGAATGGTTGGGTCAGTTTACAACTCCATCAACAATGCATTAGTA
>CM053581.1:156718059-156751721 GCA_028627135.1 Pseudochirops cupreus
ATATACATATATATATATATACATATATATATACATATATATATATACATATAGATAGATAGATAGATAGATATAGATAGATAGATATATAGATATATACAGATATATATCTATATATATCTATCTATATATATATAGCCTCCTCCTGGATCAGAGAATGTCGCAGCCCTCTTGACCCACTGCCCAATCACAAAGCAACAAGGCGCGGGCATTCCTGAAAAACAAGCCTCACGCCACAGGCCCCATGTGACCACATTCAGCCTATTGGGGGGCAGAGTATACTTTCAAATCAGGGAAGGTTCTCAGAGTCACTTAGCCACTTAAGCAAAGGGCCTGGGGGCAGGGAAGATCTTCAGATTCCCATAACAGTTTGTTTTCTTTTTCAGTGAATTTTTGTGGCTCTTGTTCTACTTGGCCAATTATGCTTTTTAAGGGGTTCTTCTCTTTAGTGAATTTTTGTACATCTTTTTTTTTCTTTCCATTCAGTCAATTCAGCTTTTCAAGGCCTGCTTCTGTTTATTCTACTTTCTTGTGACTCTTTCACAATATGGCTTATTTTCATTTTGAAGTTGGCATTTTCTCTAGTATTTTTGTGCCTCCTTTACCAAGGTATTGGCCATTTTTTCATTATTTTCTTGTATCATTCTCATTTCTCTTCCCAATTTTTCTTTATTTCTTAATTGATTTTTAAAATCTTTTTTGAGCTCATTCTTGAGATGAATTAATATGTTTCTTGGAGGCTTTTGGTGTAGCAGTTTTGCCATTGTTGTCTTCTGATTTTGTACTTTGGTCTTCCCTATCACCATAGTAATTTCTATAGTCAGGGTATTTTCCTGCTGTTTGCCCATTGTCCAACCAATTTCTTGGTTTTTAACTCTATGCAAAAGTGGGGCCATGCTTTTGGAATGGAGGAGACACTGTCTCAAGCTTCAGGTTTTTGTGAAGCTGGTTTCAGAGATAATTCTAGTGATCTGTAAGTTTTCAGTTCTTCCCAGGTGCTATGATCTAAGGAGAGGTGTGTTTAGTACTCTCCTTGTCTGTGCTCTGTTCTGTGGGTGACCACAAGCATTCTTTTCTACTCTGGAACTGTGACCAGAGTCTAAGCGCATTTTTAGCCCCAAGTTCTGGTATACTAGTGCTCCTCCTCACACTGCATTTAAGACCCAGAACTGTGACCCAGATCCTGCTATGAGCAATGCAAAAGAGTCCTTCCCATGGTGCCAGCAAAGGGACCCCTGTAATCTCCTTCTTACCAGTTGTCTCACCCATTACCATCTATGGCAAGAAAAGTCTAGAAAGTATCATTGCCACCACTTAGTCAGTCATCCCCAAGGCCTACTGCTAGTTTTCTGGGGTGTTGCATGTACTGGATTGCACTCCACTCTCACACTGATGCCACCAACCTTTCCTGTTGCCCTTCTAAGTTTTCTTAGACAGGGAGATTGTTTCACTCTACCCTTTTGTGGGATCTGTCACTCTAGCATTTGTTTTTGTAATTTCTTTGAGGTATTATATAATCTTTTATAGAGAGGATTGGGGGAGAACTCAGATTAGTCCTGTCTTTTCTCTGTCATCATGACTCTAAACTCAGAGTGTTTTTCCAATGATACAAATTGTTAACTCATCAATAATTCTCAAAATGCATTATTCTTTTTCATGACTCTCCAGAAATCATCCAAAGAGTTTCCATCCAACATCTCAGGGAATATCTTCTGGGTCTTTTACTATAACATGTTTATCAAACACATGGTCATTATCTATTATTGTTTTATTTCACTACATGACTAACATCCTACCGGTCACGTAGGAAATAAACACATAAAAACAAGTTGAAAAAAATTTCAAAGACTCATTGAATCTCAGTCTCTAAGGGGCCTTAGAAATCGTCTGGGCCAACCAAGAGATGTCATGTACAACATCACCAGTGCTCATCCAGCCTCCACTTGAAAATCTCTGATAGAGTGGAACACCCTACCTCTAGAGGCAGGCCATTTATTGACATGAATACTAAGTCCTAGTGATTCTGTCATCCTGGAGTCATAAGAGTACTTAATTACAAACATGTTCACAGATATTACATGAAATCTCAGAACTGAATAAGGTAATGTCTTCTGATTAGAAAGATATCCCAGAATTCCACAGGTTTTAAAGGTCTTGGACTGGATAGCAGACTAGCCAGAATGCCCAAATAGCATTCAGTTTGAACCTTCATCATAAAAGAATAGGAAGACACGAGGAAATCCTATCAGACAGCTAAAGAGGAGCTTTGGCATGATTGCTGCAGTGAGGCTATGAGAACTCATGGGTTGTTCAAGCATAGTATAAAGTGATAACAAAGAATGATTTAGGAGAATGAAGAGGCTACCTAGAACCATAGTCAGTAACAGACATTAATCCAGCTACCAACTCCTTTTGGACTGTTCTATTTTCATCATGAGAGACAGAGATTTTCCTGGTGCCAGTAAAGAGTCCTCTAACTTGCTATTTTGCCCTTTTTCTCTCTGAGGCAGAAAGCCATGACAGTCAGCAAGAATATGCTCCATTTTCTCTAATTGTTTTACTTTCATTGACCACATTATTTAAAGTGCATACATAAATCCCAGTGGTCATTGATATTAGTACGAGTTTGATTATCATGGGTAGCCTATAAAAGAGAAAGACAATATTCTCCCTTTCAAAATTTGAGGACATTTTTTTTGCTTAGCAACATTGAGATGATGATATAGATACATAGAACCAAAGATACAGAGATACACAGAGGCAAAGAAGGGATTATTGTTATCTTCTACAAGTCTCTCAGATTCTGTAGGTTGAACTCCTAGATCTATTTTCTTCTTTTTTTTTTTTAAGTGACCCAGAAAACTCATCCTTGCATACAAGGTTTTGGGTAATAAGACTCCTCGATGGGCTTCAAAATCTAGCCCAGACAAGGGGAAGAGAATGAAGACCTCTTGCCTGGCCAGTGGTCAGCTGGAGTGCTTCAACTACAAATCATAGCAATGGAGAAAAGCTTAAAGTGCCTGAAGTAGCTCATGAGCTCCCCCTTATGGTAAGTTCATAGGGTTAAGGATAAAGGCTCAACCATTGAAATCATTTAAGTCCCTGATAAGGAAATTGTCTCTACCAATAAAATTTGACATCTTCTCTGAAACTTAAAATAGAGTTAGTTGTGTGGAGGACTGAGAGATTAGATAATTTGCTCAAGATGAAACAGCCAGAATGCCTCAGAGTTGGAGCTTGTATTCATGTCTTCCCAGCTCCAACGCCTGCTCTCTGCGCACTACAACAGATTGCTTTTTACAATTAGATAATGGTAGCATAAAAATAATAATCAAATAGTAAATTGTCAGTTGAATACCATCTATTGTTGAGAAGACTATATTAAATGCTGAGGATACAGAGGTAAAAAATGAAGCAATCTCTCAAAGAGTTTATGTCATATACGAAGAGGTAGCATACAACATATACAAATAAAGCATAGACAAAATAATTATGGTACAATTTAGAGGAAAACACAAGCATCTGGGGGACAGGAAAAATGTAGTGTCAGATCTATACTTTGAAAGAAAGTAGGAACTCTAAAAGATAAGAGGTGAAAAGAAATTAACATTCCAGGAACGACGTGATAACCTTTTCAGAGGCAAAAAGATGAGAACGGAGCGCCATGTCAGGACCAGGGAAAATACATATGTGTGTGTATATATATATATATATATATATACATATACATATACATATGTGTGTGTGTTTGTAGGTATGTATATGTGTGTGTGTATCCATTTGGTTAAACCTAAGTGTTTATAAGACTGGAAGCCAGGTTTAATCACAATGAAGAAGACGATGATAAAAACATAGGTATATAACACTTTGTGACTGATAAAGATGTTATACACAATTAGCCTATAAGGTAAGAAAGTGTTATGTCCATTGTATAGACGATTAACCTGAGACACAAAGAGATTAAGTGATTTCTTCACGTTCATATGGAAGGTAAATAATTGACCCTAAAATTGAACCCCAGTCTTTGAATTTCCAGTCTGGTAATATTTTTGTGTTTGAACTTATTGAATACATAAACTTAGTTCCCTTTCATTAATTGATAATGGGTTTTAGTTGACTTTGGTATTGTCAAATAGCATGTGTATTGAAATCTTTTGCTATTATAAGGGACATATCTTGAAATGAAAATGATCCAGGTTCCCCGAGCTTCCAGAGACATCACATCATTCAGATATGCCCTGCCCTTTCATTTGACCAGACCCTGACCTTGGTAAAATTAGAAGATCCTTCCTGCTTGTAGACCATATAAGAATATGGAGATATAGATTAGCATGATCTGAAATAGATGGGACCTACTGCTGGTTACTGGGGTAACCCTGTTTCTAGTTGCAGAATCATGCTGAAAGCTATTGCCTCCCGTAGGAGACTGGTTAAGCCATCAAGAGACTCAGGAGTGATGAAATGCTATTTATTTTGTCACAGACTGTTAAAGCAGGAAGAAATCTTGGAGTTTACTTAGTCCAATGTCCTTATTTTATAAATGAGGAAATAAGAGCCTAGAGAAAAGAATATTGCCCAAGATCATTCAACTATCAATTATATGAGCTAGGATTCAAATCCAATTCTTATGACCACAAGTTCACATACTGCTTGTTTAAATATACAATGTTTATTTAAAAAATACATTTGATTTTAAAATGTAGAAGTACACTTTGAGCCAAAAAAAAATGTGAATTCAAATTCTGTCTCTGACAATTATTTGGTATGTGATCCTGGACAAGTCACTTAACCTCCACATGTCTCAGTTAATTCCATAGGATTTATTTATTAAGTCCTACAGTGGTTTTCATTGTGTTTAGGAAGAAATTTCCCAACTCTGAAAAGAAATAATCACAGATCCTTTGCTATTCACATAATTTTTGGATGATGTTCAAAAATGTCCCAATTGATTTTTGTTGATTGGCATGTATACTTAATATATATGTAAATAATAAATAACAGTGCTAATAATTTCCATGATAAGTAGGTTTGTCTTGTTGATATGCATACTCTTCAATCCCTGGGAATCCTGAAGAGTAGACAAGTGTAATTCTTAACATGTATGTCCAAATCATAATCCCCAAGCCTCATAATCTTGGAAACAGCACAACTCCAGATGCACGGACAAAAAAAAATCCAATAAAAACTTCTGTCCTTTCAGGATTCCCAGGTCCTGACTGGAAAGCAGCAACACTCCTAATGAGGTTCTTCATCACAGATACACTCTCAAACCCAGAGACTTTCATTCTTTGCATTGTTAGTGACCTGTAAATCACCCTCCTCCTGGCAATTCATATCAGTGGAAAGGCAGTCTGTGTAGTAGTTTCTTGTAGGAAAAAATAAATCTAGAAGGAAAGAGAGAAAGTTTAGTGAGTATTTGTCTGAAGTTAGTTATAAAATTAGGAGGACAGATTTTCTCGAACCCCAAGTTATGAGTTTATGTTTGTTTAGCGCACTAAGCCTTGCTCCATCCTTATCTGATTCAAAATTTAGTGCTTTATCATCTATAATACACCTGTTAATCATTTGAATTAGTTACTATATATTATTCAGAAATTGTCCCAATATGTTTTTATTCATTAATATGTATAAATACATACATGCTACATGCATATATATTGTTTGTTTGTGTGCATATAGATTTATATATTTAAACTTCCATTTTTAGTCAAAATGCAATATTCCCTTGGCAGGGAGAGAATCAAGTGGGCAAAGAGAGAAAGATGGACTTCTTGGCCTCCCAGGGCAATAGAACCCATATTTGATGCGCTTTTCCATAATACGAATTCAGGAATCCAAAGGAGTGACTGCCTCCAAATCATTGTGTTTGTGAATTTCACAGTTAGAAAGGACCACAGTGGCCAGCCAGTAGAAAGTATTTTTGAAAAAGAATCTGCTCTACAACAAACCCAACAAATTTTCTTCAAGCCTTTGCTTAATGACCTTCCTAAACAGAATCTCAGAGACCAACAAAGGGATTAGGTTGTGTCTCAGGAGAATAGACAATGGGGATGTTCTCCCAGGCTGTGCTGTAGTACCTGGTTTATGCCCTCTGCCCTCTTATACTCCCATGGCAGCTTCTTCCATTTTTTTTTTGGATGGGGGAAGACAGGGCAATTGGGGTTAAGTGACTTGCCCAAAGTCACACGGCTACTAAGTGTTAAGTGTCTGAGGTCACATTTGAACTCAGGTCCTCCTGACACCAGGGACAGTGCTCTATTCACCTCACCACCTAGCCACCCCACTTCTTCCACTTTTTGATAGCTTTAGTTGGTAGAAGTTTGTTGTTGTTGCTTTGTTTTGTTTTTCCCCTTACATAAAACTTAAATTTGCCTCTCCAAGTTCTACTCATTGTTCCAGGTTCTACGCTCTTAGGCCTCACAGACCAAGTCTAATATACATGAAAACCCTTCAGATACTTGAAACTAAGAATGTCGTGCTACCCTGAAGTCTTGTTTTGTCTTGTCTTCTTTTTTCTTCTTTTGGATAAATATCTAGATTTATTTCAACTTATTCTCAGATGTCATGGACTGCCTGCCACAACCATATATAATGTAGTTCATTTGATGACGTCAGAAGTAAAATACTTTGAGTTAGACTTCACAGATCCAGGCATACTAGTGATTAGCTCTTACATTTGTCTTCATCCATATATGTATCTTTTGAGGACTGCTTTACTGATACCTCGATAATATTTTTTAGAATTTTTTGGAAGAGTTTCCAACATTCTACTTGTAAAAGAAGAAAAACTGGGAGAAAATCAACTACTTCAAAGTCCATAGCAGTTCTGAAAGTTTGGTGTTCTTACACAGGAATAAAAAAAATGAGGGAAGACATTTATTTTTAGACATATGAATTAGAAAAAAAACAATTTTAAGACTCAGCTGTAACATAGCATGCTGTCTAGAAAAGACTAACGTCGAAATGTGAACTTAAGTTCGTGAATCAGATAGATGGTCTTCAGTATTGTAGAATCATAGAATTAGAGTTAGAAGCAGCCTTAGAATTGGCAAAATCAAACTAGACCTCACGCAGAACCCTGTCTAGTCTTCCTAACAAATGGTAGCCTTTCTGTGAGCTGAAGTGAGAACAAATAAGCATTATTTTAAGAGAAAAACAAATCAATACAGATTTTGTAAGGAAAACACACAGTATTTAAGCCAAAAAAGACCAGTGACTTGAATTTGCCATTAGAATGGGGATAGGAAAATTCTCAGTTAAGCTCTTTACTGCTCCCATGTAACTGTGTACAGAAGGATTGGGTTTTTTAAAATTATTTTACAATTAGAGAAGTTTGTTTTATTTTGTCTTGATTTTTTTCATATAAACTGGGACAGAAATACACCAATTTCTTTATTGACAATGGGAAAAATGGATTAATCTTACATAATGTCAATTCTTTGATCTTTTAAGTTTTGTTTAGAGGAGGGAAATACACATTTTAATTTTATAGGAATAAAAAAAACAACAACCACCCAGGTTTTCACTTTATTTTTAGTCATCTGCCTAAACTTAGCATTAGCAAAAACTGCTGGCTGGTTTTCATCAGCTTGAAAGGAAGCCAAAATCTTTCGAGTGGAAAAAAAAAACCTTCTAGTGGAGTTTATCACTCAGGGGATTGGTAACAGGATATGGAGAATGTCTTATTTGTTGCGTCTAAGTATTAAATGCAGCTGAGATTGGAACACAGAGAAATATCTTGTAAATCAATGATTAATAACTGGATTTTTTTGGTACAAACAATATCTCTTTGGAACTAAAATATTAACTTTGATTTCTTAAAAAAAAAACAATATACCCCTACTCCTAAAAAATTGGGAGCTACTTGTTCAGGGACTATCAGGGTTAGCCAAATTTATCTAAATTCATCCAAAGTTCTGCACTTCAGTTTTGTTTAAGCCAATCTATTTAATTTCTTGGTGACCTCTAGCTCAAACTGAGCTATTTTTATATTATAGGTAGAAAAATATAAAAATGTCTTCAGTGACAGAATAAGCATAAATACTCATTGACTTTTTAAAGTAACATACAAAAGAAAAGAGAGAGTATTCTTAATGTAGCCAGAGCACCAAGCACCAACTAACTTACTTAGTTCACAATTTTTTATTAAGGATTTACAAAAACAACAATCCTACAATATGCTATCTATAAGAAACACATTTGAAACAGGGGAAAACACAAGATGAAGGTAAAGGGCTGGAGTAGGATATATTATGCTTCAACTAGAGTGAAAAAAAAAGCAGGGATGGCAATCCTTATCTCAGATAAAGCAAAAGCTAAAATAGATCTAATTAAAAGAGATAAGGAAGGAAATTATATACTGCTAAAAGGCACCATTGACAACGAAGCAATAGCATTACTAAACATATATGCACCAAGTGGTATAGCATCCACATTCTTAGAGGAGAAGTTAAGGGAGTTAGAAGAAGAAACAGATAGCAAAACTATACCAGTGGGGGACCTCAACTTCCCCCTCTCTGAACTTAATAACTCTAACCTCAAAATAAACAAGAAAGAAGCTAAGGAGGTGAATAGAACTTTATAGATGGTAGATATGATAGATCTCTGAAGAAAACTCAATGGAGATAAACAGGAATATACTTTCTTCTCAGTGGACATGGCACATACACAAAAATTGACCATGTACTAGAGCATAAAAACCTCATAATCCAGTGCAAAAAGGTAGAAATATTAAATGCATCCTTTTCAGATCATGATGCAATGAAAATTATATGTAATAAAGGGCCATGGAAAGATAAATCAATTGGAATCTAAATAATCTAATTCTAAAGAATAAGTAGGTCAAATAACAAATTGTAGAAACAATTAGTAACTTCATTTAATAGAATGACAATAATGAGATTACATACCAAAATTTGTGGGATGCAGCAAAATCAGTGCTTAGTAGAAGTTTTATATCTCTGAATGCTTACATGAATAAAATAGAGGAAAGGGAGATCAATGAATTGGGCATTGTAAAGCCATGCACAAGCAGCTTTCCAAAGGACTGCTGCTGCGAGCAGCTTTCAAGGTTCTGATTACATAGTATAGCAAACACTCCATTTATTCAATAACAAATCAGAACAAAACATTCACAGAAAATCAAGGTACAACTTCAGAATGATACAACTTATCACAGAAAATGGCCACATAGTTTTCACTAGAGTAGTCACATAGTTTTGAACAAAGTACATTCATTTAGTCACTCGATCATTTAGTAACTCAATCATTCAATCATCATTAAGGAGTAACTCAATCACCCTCCTTAAGGAACACAAAATACAAAAGTCAAAGTACACTACCCCTGGATAGTACATTCATTTAGTCAATCACAGAGTCCTTAATTCAATTACAAAGTACAATCACAAATAAATTACAATTCCATCAGTTACTACTCAACAGAAAATAACATAATTCAGCAGACAGGGCTTCCAGCTGTCTGACCATTACATCCATACCTAGTAAGTTACCAGAGAGGGAAGCACCAACATCTGGGTTTTCAAGGTCAGAGAAGCTCAATGGCTACCCAGAGTCTCATCTGGCCAAATCACACAACTCTTCCCAAAGTGAGTCCCAAAGCAAAACTTCACATCAGGATCAGTCACTACTCAGTATTCATGGAAAGGTCTTATCATCTTGACTCAGGGCAGGCTTTCAGCTTTCATGATTTCCCTTCCATGGTCCCAGCTCCTACCTGGATTCACCAAACTGTCACGTGGGTTCAAAGGCAGACAGCTCCCAGCTCCTTGTCCAGCTCTCTGTACAGTTCCTGTTCCACACTTAAGTTCACAGTGTCCAGTCCACCTTAAATCCTTCACAGTCTCTATTCCTGGGAAGTCAAAGCTTAGCAAAGCCACAAACAAAGTACCAACACCACAGTCACGCTTCCTCAGTCTTCTGCAGCTCCTGCTGGCTCTCAGAAATCCTCAGCAGCCTCAGCAGCTTGGCTGGCCCTCAGAAGAAGCTCTGCCACCACAAGTTCCCAATAAATTCTGCCTTTCCTAGCTGGGGTTTTTCCTTATATACAGTATTGCCCCTCCCTATTCAGCCTCTTCTTGTCACATCAGCAACAGGGATTTCCTATTCAGCCCCTTCCTGTTAACGTCAGCAACAGGGGTTCATACCTTCTGTTTCTTTAACAGAGGCTTAATTTGAAACTAGGTTCTAAATATCTTAGCTTAACAAAACAAAGGTATCTTCAAATTTCATTACTATTACAGGCATACAACTGAAAAAGCTAGAAAAGGAACAAATTGAAAATCCCCAATTAAATACTAAATTAAAAATACTGAAAACCAAAGGAGAGATTTAAAAAATTGAAATTAAGAAAGCTATTGAATGAATAAATAAAATTAAAAGCTGGTTTTATGAAAAGAAAAACAAAATTGAAAACCTTTAGTCAATTAGATAAAAAAGGACATATACAGAGCTAGGTACTGTGCTAAGTACTGGCAATACAAAGAGACAAAATTAAATGTCCCTGCCCTCAAGGAGCAAACATTGAAACTGGGGAGACAGTAAATAACTAGGTACATAGAAGACATATATATATAGGTAGGTAGACAGACAGATAGATGATAGATAGATAGATAGATAGATAGATAGATAGATAGATAGATAGACAGAACATAGAAAAAGGTCATCTGAAAGGGGAAAGCATTAGTAGCTGAGGGAATTAGAATGATGGGAGATGGAGTATTCTGTTTGAGGAATTGCAAGTAGAATAGTGTATGTAGCTGGATCAGAGAATGAATGGAGGGGAATAAAGTAAAAGGGTGGAAAAGCAGGGAGGGACCAGGTCATGAAGAAATTTAAATGACCAAAAGAGGAATTTATGTTTAGTCCTGGGAGTTACAGAGAGCCAGTGGAACTTATGGAGTAAGGGGTTCCCATGATCAAACCTACCCTTGTAATGGTAATAGGAATTTGAAGATCTTCCCTGCCCCTTAATAAGTCTGAGAGAATTTGAAGACCTTCCCTGCTTTGATAATAAACTCTGTCCCCTAAGAGGCTGAAGGTAAATACATGGAGCTTGTGGTGAAAGGAGTTTGCTAAAGGGTGAAGCAGAGCCCACAGGAAGCTGTGGGTCATAATCAGCTAGACAGTTGGGAGGAGAGCACACTTCTGAGGGAGACAAATAGGCTCTCTGTGCTGTTATGACATTAACTTCCTTGCTACTATGATGGAATCAACTTACTGGTTTTGGGATTCTGTTTTCTGGTGTCTGAATAAATATTTTGCTTCTGTCTTCTATATAGAAAGTCTGTTATATTTTGCAATTGAGCAACATGCAGGTGTATTTATAATGATTGCAAGTGCTGCAAATATCACATTGGTACTACAACGCTTTAGAAAAATCACTTGGCTGCTGCCTAGAGGATAGATTAGGAAGGGGAGAAATGTACAGCAAGAAACCAGTTAGAAGACTTGAGCAGTAATTTAAGCAATAGGTGATGAGAGCCTTAATTAAAGTTTTCACCGAAGAAGTAGAGAGAAGGGGATGTATAAGGGAAATGTTGGTATGGTAGAAACACAATTCATTGACAAATTGAATATTTAGTATGAATGAAAGTGAGTTCCGGATGTCACCAAAGTTGTGGGTCTAGATAAAAGGGAAGATGATGGCACCCTCAGAAACAACAGGGAAATTCGGAAGGAGGGTGCCTAGACGGGGATGAGTAAGATGTAGTGTCTGCTTTGGACATGTAGAGTTTGAGATGCCTATAGGACATCCAATTCAAGATGTCCGTGAGGTGATGGGAGGTGTAGAGTTATAGTGCTATCAAGTGATTAAGGCAGAGAAACATCTGAGAAACAGCTGCATATAGATGATAATAGAACTAATATGAGCTGATAATATCATTGAAAGAGATTTATAGTGAAAAGAAAAGGAAACCATCAATGGTGAATAAGTATATTCAAATTGATAACACTGCAGTCTGAAAATGAAGATCTTCAAATATTAAGGAACTTCCATATTTCATTCCCTAGAGCAGTATGACAGATAGTACAGGAGAAATGCTACTTCCAATAGAGAAAATGATGTGGAACTTTCTAATCCATGATAAAGCTACTGAGTTACTAGGTGTGTTACAGAACTTTTTGTAGATACTTCAGAAGTTCCTTAGAACTTCTGTCTTTTTGATAAGTTTTAGGGAAACAGGTAGGCATTATGGGATTGAATTCCATAATGAAATAATGGAATATATTATGGAAGGAGGTGCTACTTTGGTAGGGGAGGGATTGTAATTAACAAATTTTCTTTTCAGTTTTCCAATTTTTTTTTAAACATGAAAAAAGAGAGAAGGGAGTCCCAGGAGAGATCCCAGGGAATACTCACAGTTAAAGGGTATGACATGGTTAGACAGATAAAAGAACCTGTGTTACAAAAACCAAGAGAGGACAGAATATCCATAAGAAAATGGTGATGAACAAAGTTAAAAGCTGCAGAGAAGTCAAGGAGTATCAGGATTGTGAAAAGGTAAGTAAGATTTGGTAAAAGATCACTGTAACTTTGAAGAGCGCATTTTCAGTTTAATGATGAGGCCAGAAGTCAGTTTACAAAGGGTTTAGAACAGCAGTTCTCAACCCGTGGGCCGTGATCCCTTTGCGATTGAACGACCCTTTCACAGGAGTCACAGGGGTCACCTAAGACCATCAGAAAATACATATTTCTGATGGTCTTAGGAACTTCCTCTATCCGTCTCCAGGCAGGTCCACCCACTTGCAGACACACCCACCCTATTAAAGGGTCGAGGCATTAGGAAGGTTAAGAACCACTGGTTTAGAAGAATCAATAAGAGTGAGTGAAGCCCAAAGTATAGATGGCTTTCTCAAGGAATTTAACTGAAAAGGGGAAAAATATAGGATAGTAGCTAACAGGAAGTCAGAGATTTTTAATGATGGGGAGACATAGTTGTGTTTGTGGACAGAAGGAAAGGATTGTGTAGATAGGGAAGACTTGAAGATTTGATAGATTGAGGATGATAGTGGGACAAATCTGTTGGTCTGTTGGAGAAATAGGGGATGGAGTCAGATCAAGGATACATGTAGAGGGCGGCTAGGTGGAGCAGTAAATACAGCACCTGCCCTGGAGTCAGGAGGACCTGAGTTCCAATCTAGCCTGAGACACTTAACACAAAACTAGCCATGTGACCTTGGGCAAGTCACTTAACCCTAAATGCCTTATCTTCCCTGCTCCAAAAAATGAAAAGAAAAGAAAGGATATATGTAGAAGGGTTGGTAATGTCAAGGAGAACCTCTTCTTCTGAGACCAGAGGAAAGGAGGAAGCAGTGGAGTAAAATGTCTTTATAATGTGAGATGAAGAGGAGTAAAGAAGAGGAATCTCTTGTTGAAATGCTTCAATTCTTTCAGTGAAGTGTAAGATAGGTTCTTAGATGGTACTTAACTTTAAACTTCAGGCAAATACAGAGTAAATTGGGTAAGGGGAGGGTGCTATGGGAGTCTCGAAAAGAGATGAGAAAGTTTGTAATAATTGCTGTAGAAACTGGAATAGAAAATCAATTAAGGAGGAATAAAAATTTTGCATAGCTACAATGAGGACTCAGTTAAGATGAGAAAACAAAAATTAGAAGTATGTTGAATCAGTATGGCTTTATGATTTCCTCCAACTCTGTTCAGCATCAGGTGAAAGGAAGTGAAAGAGATTGATGGTGAAAGTATTTCAGTGTTGGACCTATGATAAGAGAAGGGAAAGGTAATCAAAAGTAGATAGTGTAAAATTGAATTGATTCACCAAGAAGTCAAGAAAAAAAAAAGAGCAAAGAATAGCCAATATAAGCATAGATGCCTGAGAACAAATTGAAGGGAAGCTAGAATAGAGATTATAATCAATAAAGAATAGGATTAGGTGCTATAAAGCCAGGGGAAAGAAGGATCAATAAATATTATGTTTGGATCGAAGAGTGTTCTAGCAAAAACATAATTTCTTATTACTGAAGAACAATGAAGAAATCTACTCATAAAATATAGTGACAGTTGACCTCAAAACTGCAAAAAATATGAGACAGAAGGGTACATGCAACAGTAAAAGGAACCACAGCAAAGCTAGCACTAGTGTAAACAATGAGGTCAGGTGTCTCCCACAATGACTAAAGACAGACCAGATATACATATGTGTGTGTGCATGTGTGTTTGTGTGGGTGCATGTGTGTGTGTAAATAATTGATAAGGTTCTTCATGTAGATGCAGAAAGAGTGGAGGGCTCCAATGAGAACAACCTAATATGGTCAGAAACTTACAACAGGAAACTTGGGAAGAAATAGGAGCCATAAAATTGGTCAGCACTCACTCCAGGAAATAGCAGGTGCCCAGGAGCTCCTTTGAGGAGTCTAGCACTCTGTCCTGAAATAACACAAAAGGCTCTGAGGATCCAGACTGAACCTTTGCCAAACTCTGGTAGGTGGAAGGCAGGGCAGGAACCCAATTGAACTAGGATGAAAACAAGCAGTCAAACACCCTATCCAAAGTGTCAGATACCAGAATCTGGCACTAGAACAAAGCCCAAATTCATAAACTTAAGTTGGAGAAGTGAGCAAACCAAAGACACTGACCAGTATAAAAGCCAGTCAAGAAAGTTATTCCATAATACTTGCAAGCACAAATTCAAAGGAAAAAAGTGATTTTTTTTACAAGGACATGAATACCTAGAAGAAATGAAGTGAAAAAGATAAAAGCAAATATAAGATAATCAATATCAGAAAACAACTGACCTGTAAAATAGGTCAAGAAGAGCTCATTTAAAAATAATTATGTTACCTGGAAAAAAAAAACACAAAAAAATAAAAAGCCCAGGCATTATTTTTAAAGAAATCATAAATGAAAACTGTTAAAATTTATTAGAACTAAAAGGCAAAGTGAAGATACAAAGCTTATCTTCTAAAAGAAATCCCAAAAGAAAGATCTCAAGAATATCATAGCCAGAATCTCAAATTTCCATATTAAAAAAATTCTGCAGGAATCCAGAAAAAAAAAGCTGTTCACATAAAAGTCTCAGAATATCTGAAATCTTCTACAACAAATTAGAAGAGAAGCCAGAACATAATGTTCCAAAAGGCAAAAAACATGACCTTAAAACCAAAAATAACAGTCTGAAAGTTGAGTATAATCCTACAGAGAAAAATAAATAAATAAAACCTTTAATAGAATTTTGGACTTTCAAGCACTTCTAATGAAAAGACCAGAGATGAATAAGAATTTTGAAATACAAAGACAAGAGTCAAGAGAACTCAGGAAAATAAATTTAATTAAGCAATTGGAATAAGATGTATATACAATGAAAATATTCTGAAGAGGGAAAGAAACAAGTGTTGTTTCAGAACCTGAAGGACTTCAGAGATAATTAGGGGAGTTAAATAAGGAAAACAGAGAACCAAAAGGTAGTTCAGTTTTGTTAAGAAAGTTTAAAGAAAGGAAAGAGAATGGAGGGTAAAATGTAATATACCAGTATAAAAAGGATGAAAGGGGTAGAATTTAATATATCACATTATTGGGGCATGAGAGAAAATGAGAATACAAATATGGAGTAAGGTAGAAGGAGACCATATATTAAGAAGAATATGATTCTTATCTGAGGTAAACAAAGGAGGGAAGGAGAAAGGGAGGGGGGAGAATTCACTATAGAAATATAGCAAACTTAACAGGGAAACAAGGTAGGGAAAGGAATAGGGGAAGTGAGAGGAAGGCATTAGTCATAAGGAAAAAAATCTTCCTGATCCTGAAGGGAGAATTAAAAGGGAAAAAAATAAAAATAACTGTAATCTAATAATTCTCTATTATATTACAGGAAATCAGGGAATTGCCAAAACAAACAAAAAAACCTGGTAGTATATGAATGTAATAGAAGGTTATTGTGCCATAAGAAATGACAAAATAGTTTCAGAGAATCCTAAGTAATCATTATGAATTATACAGACCGAAATGAGAAGAATCAGAAGAAAAAAATATACAAGGAAAATATATGGTTTAAAAAAATAAACTTTTAAAAAACATTTAAGAATTCTGGTAGGTGCAATGACAAACCCTATCTCCAAAGAATCTGTGATGAAGGATGTTACTCAACTCCTGAGAGAGAGAGGCAATAGAATCAAAGTGTCTACATTTTATAAATATCACTTTGTGGATTTGTTTGACTAAAAATTTGTTACTGGTTTTGCTTTTACTTCCATTTAATTTTGTACTTAGATGAGGGTTAGAAAATGAGGGGTCAGGAGTAGTGATGCCAAAAGAAGAAGACCATGGAAATATTTTTTTTAAGTAAACTAAAGAAAACATAAGGAAATACAGACAAGCAGAATAGTTTTGAAAGTAATGTCTTAAGTTTATTGCATACTTTTTTTATACTACAAAATGGAGATTCCTGAACTGATACACAATTCTCTTTTTTGCTCTTTGGAATATTTAAGTTTGGAATGAGAATAATTTAATTTTTTTTTTTTAATATGAGAGAGGTTCAGTGGAAAGAGACAGAATTTGGTATCTTGAGTTGTTCATTAGCCATTTTTAGTCATGTCTGACACTTTGTGACCCCATTTGGGGTTTTCTTGGCAAAGATATGGAAGTGGTTTGCCATGTCCTTCTCCAGTTCATTTTGTAGATGAGGAAACTGAGGCAAACAAGGTTAAGTGAGTTACCCAGCATCACATAGTTATTGTGTCTGAGGCCAGATTTGAACTTAGTTCCTCCTGACCCCAGACCTGGCACTCTATCCACTGTGCCATCTAGCTACCCCTATTGTCATAAGACCTACATTCAAATCCTGACTCAGCCACTGATCAACTGTGTGATGGTAGAAAATTTACTTAACCTCTCTGGGTCTCAGTTTTCTTACCTGCAAAATGAGGAGGCTAAATTAAATGAGCTGTAAAGTCTCTTCAGATTCTTAATCTAATACTCCACTTCTGTTGGTAAAGAAGCAAGAAAATCTGGATACTTAATGTCACATATGCTATTAGACTTGGTTACTTTGTCAGTTGGTTTTGATTAACTCTTTTTCCTTGTAACAAGAAATTATTCTAAAGAGAGATTATGATAATTCATAAAAATTTGGCAATGCAAAAAAATGAAAAAAACATTAATAAGACTTTTTTAAAATAATAGTTTTTGAAAAATAACTTTCAAATGAGATTTTCAAAGCTCTGACATTTCAATAGGTAGGTAAGGACAGTATGTAATATAATGAGAATGTTTCCATCAATTTCCCTAATATAAGAGAAACAGCCTAATAGAATTAAATTTGGTTTGAGAAAATGACAATAACTTCCTCACTGAATGAAATTTCAGCCAACACAGAACTGATAAATCTAACCTCTTCTTTCACAATTCTCTTTTTGGAAAGATGAACTTCATATTATTGGGAAAATGCCATTGTAAACGGATTCTTCACAGAGCTTCAGTGGCTGTGTGGTCCCCTACCGGGTAAAAAGCAGATCATTTGGGCTTTTAGGGTTTTGTAATCAAATCAGACCTTCAAGTACTTTCACTAGAATCCATATTTGGGTAAAAAGACCTAATTGATGTTGAGGGAAAATAAATGTCAGGTAGCGTCTTACTTTTTCAAACTGCAATAACCAGCCTCTATCAGTCCAATATAAACATGGATGTCTTTTTTTTTTTTGTAATTTGAACTACAATTTCTTTTTCTGTTACAAATGTTACAAATCTTATGAACTACCTTAGAACTCCACATGTATCAACTGTAGGGATCTCTCAGAGCAAAGGAGCACCACAGAACTATTTGGAGCAATTGGAGCTCCCAGTGAGCCAAAACGAGAAACACTGACCTATTAGAGGCAAAAAGTTCCATTTGCTCTGTCAGTGACAAGAAGGGAGGTGAGGAATTCCATTAAAATCCAAAACCCAAGGAGAAGACTCCCTATTCACCTGTCCTCTCACCCCAACACAACTCGTGCAGCTGTATAAGAGTACAGGGAATCTCGATCTTCCTGATGATGAGCTGTGTTCACTGCTTTTAGAGATGATGACCAATGAATTCAACATTAGGGATGACCTGTATGACAAGGCAAGAAATCTATGAGATTCTATAACAACTAGGGAATATAAATAATTTGGTGGTGTACTACATTGATCCCTAAACTTTGGGTCATAATAAACTTGATTTCATATATTGCCTCAACTATTACTAGCTTATCCTGGATGAGATACTGAACATTTTCAGTCTCAGTTTCCTCATCTATAAAATGAAGATAATATAATAATAGCGCCTATCTCACAGTGTTTTGTGAGGATCAAATGAGATAATATTTGTAAAATGCCTTACCACTCTCAGAGTGCTATATAACTTCTTTTGTTGCTGTTTAGTCATTTACCTCATGTTTAACCCTTTGTCAACCCATCTGGGATTTTCTTGGCAAAGATGCTGGAGTGGTTAGCCATTTCCTTCTTTAGCTCCATTTATAGATGAGTAAAGTGAGGCAAACAAGATTAACTGACTTGGCCCGGCATCACACAGCTATTACATATCGGAAGCTGAATTTGAACTCAGATCTTTCTGACTCAAGGCCCAGGGCTCTATACATCACCCCACCTAGCTACTGTTTATAACTGCTATTATATTACATTAACCTTCTTGTGAGTAGGGATTATTTCATTCTCGGGGATTTATATTCACAGTGCCTAGCCCATAGAAGGTGGTTAATAAATGGTTATGATTGATTGACTGATTGGGGTAGCACAGTGGAAAGTGTGCTACACTTGAAGTAAGGAAGAACTGACTTCCAATATGGCCTGCGTGATGAGCTGCACGGCCCTGGTGGAGTCAGGTCATTCAGCTTCTCTCAGTCTCAATATCCTTATCTGACAAATGGAAATAATAACATTTACCTCCCAAAGCTGTTGTGAGGACCCCATGAAATGACATATATATGAAGTACTTTGTAAACCTTAAGCCACCATATAAATATTGATGATTATTGATCTGGGAGTTCTGGGATGACATTGAAGGTATCAACATGCCTGTATGCTCTGGAAAAGAAATGCTTAGGCAGTAAATAACATTGGCATAGGAGATGGGGAATGTTAGAAGGATATACAATAGGCTATAGTTTGAATAAGTGTGGCTCAAAGATGTCATTGGCAAACAGTAAATTTGGGCAATGGAGAGAGTATTCAGGACCAGAGTGAATGCAAAGGAACAGTGGGCTGAGCAAACACAATTACTTCCCTGGTGTTTTGAAAATGAGAAAACGTTTCAGAGACAGAAGACTAAGAATCTTACTTCAGCACAAGTACTTAATAACTGTGGGACTTCAGCCAAGATACTTAGTATCTCTAACTATGTTTCCTTATCTATAAAAATGAAAATAATAACACTTTCACTACTTGTTTCACTAGGCAGTGATGAAAATAAGCGTGACTTATGATTACAATTGAAGGCATTTGGAATGTTATAAAGAAAAGGTATGGCAAAGGAGACAGAGTGAAAGAGCAGTCTTGTAATGCTTTGCAGGTGGGATGGATAACCAGGGTTCTGTTTTACAAGTTTGGGGTAGCATAACCGTATAAAATTAAAAGTTGCAAAGTGACAACTAATCTACGTTAAGAATTTTTGTCTCGCTTGCAGGTAGATATGGATCAGAGACAAGGGAGGGGCACAAGAGCCCCAATTTCAGTGTGTCAGTGCTGTACAAAATCTGATTTGCGAGCAATAATCTGGGAATTACAGAAAAATATATCTTTAGAACTCCACGGCAATTGAAACTAATAGCTCAATTTTCAGACCAACATTGGGAGGCTCTAGGGAAGACACAAATATACTTCCATGATTAGATAGATCGTGTTCTATTTTAATGTGAGATAGAGTAAAATTTTGGTCAGTCTTTTTTACTTCACTGATTCCCACAGGCAGACAGTTTTCACATGACTGAGTTCTTATTCATGTTTGAATCACATCCACTTGTTATGTTGAAAGAAGTTCACTTTCTTCATATTTGTGAGGCAGACTGGCAGTGGTATGCTTGTGGTGTCCCATGAGAGAGGTCAACTGACCCCCCAAATTCATAGTATTATAGGATTTAGATGTAGAGAAGGAAATTTTAACCTCAGCATTTTACAGATACTCTTAATCACAACATCGTGTAAGTGGATAGAGAACTAATTATAGAGACAGGAAGATCTATGGGAAAGTCCTGCCCTAGACACATGTTGACTATGTTGGCTTGGGTAAGTCATTAGTTTCTCAGTACTACAAATATCTCCCTAAGACTCTAAATTGGACAGGTCCTGATCTGCATTGGCGGTGGGAGTGTCCACCAAAAAAAAAATAATAATACATTCATTTAACCCTGGAAAGATCATAAAGCACTTTGCATAGTATTCACAAAGGGCAAAAAACTTCCTCCTGGACACATCAGCAACGGAGTCAGGATTTGAACTCCACTATTTGAAGACAATAGGGAGATGGTGTTAGAATTTATATCCAAAAATACATCATCAGTTAAGGATGTGAAGACCATGTAGAAGGGACCTTAAAAGCTATCTAGCATAAATTCCTAGTTTTACAGATAAGGAAATTAAGGCCCAGAGAAATTAAGACTTGCCCTTATGTGACAGCAACAACAGGGGTAGGATTTGGACCTTCATATTGACTTCAAATCCAATGTCCTTTCCAAGGTACTATGTCCACTCTTTTTTTTTTTGTAAGAACTATGGACTGAATTAAATGAGATTTCAGTTAATAGTGATCAATTTAAAATGGTAAATCTGTGCTAAAATTAAAAACTGTATTAACTTGGAATGGGCAAGGCATGACTAGACAACAATTTGAATGAAAAAGACTACTACAATAGCATCTTAATTAGCCCATCTGACCCAACTCTGTCCATTCAAGCTGTTGAAATAAATTTCCCTATGTCATAATTTTTCATGATTATCTATTACCCTTAAGATCAAATATAAGCTCTTCTGTTTGATCTTTAAAGATCTTTATAGCCTACCTCTGCACACACCTTTCTAGTACTTTTGTAAATCCATGCTTGCTATAGCCCAGACAAAATGACCTACATGCTGTTCCTCACACAAGATATTCCACCTGCTTTTTTGGCTATCTCCCACGCTTGAAATGTATTCCATCTATATCTCTATCTCTTGGAATACATAGTTTCTTTTAAGATTAATCTCAAATACCACCTTCAACTTGACTACTTTGTATCTATTTCAAATGCATTATGTATTTACCTATGTGTATATGTACGTATATGTATATGTGTGTGTAATCTCTCTTGTTTAGAATGTAATTCCTTATATTTAGGATTAGGAAATGTCTCATTTTCTTATTTGCAAGTCCAGCACTTAGCACAGTGCTTGGTACATGGTAGATACTTAACAAAAGTTTTTAGATGACTGACAATGCCTAGCCCAATATCTAGCACATAGTAGGCACTTAATAGATGCTTTTCAATTGATTGAACATCTGAAGATTATAGTACATTGCAAATTTGATATGAGTCAAGAGTTTGACATAGCAACTAAAAATGTGATGTTATTCTAGGCAATATCAGAAAACTATAAGGTCTTGAAAGACGAAGGTAGCAATTTCATGACAATCTACCTTAACAAGACCCCATCTGGAGTGTTGAATTTGGAGCTGGGAAATATATTTTAGAAAAAATAAAAATATAAATGAGATGAAACATCCAGAAGAAGGATGTTGTTCAAAAAGGAATGAGTCATTTTATAGAATCTGAGGGTCGTTTTATAGTATCTGAGGGTGATTAAGTTCTAACCTTGTCATTTTCCAAATGAGGAAACTGACCCAGAGATGAAGGAATTTGGGCAGGTATACATACAATAGCAGAGACTTCTTTTTTGTTTTTTTTTGGTTTGTTTTGTTTTTTTGCTTTTTGGAGGGCAATTGGGGTTAAGTGACTTGCCTAAGGTCACATGGCTAGTTTGTGTTTTGTGTGTGTGTGTGTGTGTGTGTGTGTGTGTGTGTGTGTGTTAAGTGTCTGAGGCCAGATTTGAACTTTGGTCCTCCTGACTCCAGGGCGCATGCTCTATTCATTGTGCCACCTAGCCGCCCAATAGCAGAGACTTCTTAAATCCAATTGGGAATGCAGTTCAAAGCACTGGGAACAGTGATATCCCAACTGGGATCCCATGGATCCCAAATATCATCTCTAACCATAACGATTCTCAAATTTATTTGTTGATCAGACCTCCACTCTCATATTTCTACATATTGGAAATCTTAAATCTTAAACTCAATAAGGCTCAACACTTAAATTTATTATTTTTTCCCCTAAATCTTCCTCTCCAAAGCTTCCCAATTACTGTCAAGGCTACCACCATTCTCCTCATTCATCACTTGCAACCTAGAAGTCATCCTCTTTTTCTCATTCATTCTCTCTCTCTCTCTCTCTCTCTCTCTCTCTCTCTCTCTCTCTCTCTCTCTCTCTCTCCCCCTCTCTCTCTCTCTCTCTCTCTCCCCCTCTCTCTCTCTCTCTCTTTCTCTCTCTCTTTCTCTCTCTCTCTCTCCCCCCATATCTAATCAGTTGCCAAGTACTGTCATTTCTAATCTTGTGATATCTTTTTTATATGTCCTTTCTCTCCTCTTTACCACCACCCTGGTATAGGCCCTTATCATCTCATACCTGGATTACTGCAATAGCCTGCCAGTTGGTCTGCCTGCTATATGTCTCTCGCCTTTCCAGGCCATCCTTTATTCAGTTTGTCAGGTTACTCTTCCTAAAGTACAGGACTCATCATGCCACCTCCTCCAACACTCCCTATTAAATAACCTCCAGTGGCTCCCAATTATCTCTGGGACCAAATTTTTTAAAGTCTCCATTTGGCTTTTTAAGCCCTTCATAAAACTGGACATTTTTCACTAGTCTTCTTATACCACCCCCCTCCACGCATGTACTCTGTGATACACTGACACTGATCTTTTTATGACTGTTCAAACAAGGCACTCAAAGCATTATCATTGGTCTGGAACTCACTCCTGTCTCATCTCTGCTTCCTAGGTTCCCTCAAGTCTTAACTAAAGTCCTGCCTTCTACAAGAATCCTTTCCTATTTCTCCTTAATCTTGGTGCCTTCCCTCTGAGATTATTTACATTTTTTCTAATTATGTTCAATTTATATAATTTATAATATATCTTGTTTATACTTAGTATTTTGCATGTTGTGTTTCCCACATCCCTCACTTTGTTAGACTGTGACCTTCTTGAGAGCAGGAACTGCTTTTTGTTTGTCTTTTGCCTTTCCTTGTATTCTCAGTGCTTAGCACAGTGCCTGGCACATAGTAGGAACTCAACAAATGCTTATTGATTTGTACTAAGCACAGAGAGCAGAAAATTTAGATTAGACACTCTTTGACATCATGGTGTTTGCCATCTCTAGAGGGACGAAGTACAAATATTAATAACTATAATGCACAATATCATATGGTAAGTAGATCAGAAATGTACAAACTGGACTTGAGGAGTAATGTTATTACTGACAGTAAATAAGGGTGGACTTTATGAAGGAGGTGACATCTGATCTGGTTTATAAAGAGTAGTTAGGAAAAGAACAGAGAAAGACAAAGAATGAAAACAGTCCAGATATTAGGAACAGCCAAAGCCAAGTCTCATAAACAAGAAAACTCAGAGAGTCTTCAAAAATAGAGTAGACCAGGGTTACAGGGTACAGTGAGTGCTTTGGGTAATAACTTGAGAAATGATACAAGAATGGGAAGATGGTTTCCCAGATTGTAGAAATCCTTGAAAACCAAAAAGAAACTTCAAGGTCTTTTCCAGTTCTATAAATTCTATGATCTTTTCCTACTATCTTTATGTATAGGTTCTATCCTCCCCAGTAGACTATAAATTCCTTGAGGGCAGGAATTATATCATTTTATCATCTTTGTAGCCTCAGCATCAAACATGATACATTTTCTATATTATTCATTTAATACATGTTTGTGGAAATGAATTTAAGTAAAATTGTGTATCTTGTGCTGGCCTAAATTTTTTTTTTTGTCTTTCTGGTTATAGTCTTCATCTATGTACTCTTAATGAAAGAGATACATCTTCTGTCTATCTTTTGGGTAAAGGATCCATCAAGGCATTGAGCCTTTGCCAGAATGAAGCCTGATGTCAGGTTGATGCATTCCATACCTTCAATGTGGTGTTTTCTCTTGTTTCCTTATGGTCTTTTCCTCTCCCCAAATGTGCTGACTTTTTGTGTATTTTCTTCCCACAGACCCGTAGCAGTCAAACATTTCAGCTTCACTGATTTGCGTGGGCTTCTTGGAGTCAGCTGCATGGATATAGATGTTTAGTTAAACCCATAAAGTCCCCTGATGAACCAGGAAAAGAGGATAATGAACAAAGGTGAGACATGCAAGAAATGCGGGAGAGGAAGGCAGGAGAATAGGGTCCCACAAAGCTCCTGATGGCATTGCCAGATATGCAGACAATGTACCTTTAGTTACCACTGGGAAGTGAGTAATAAAGTAAATAATCTATTTGTCAAAAGTAATCAGACTTAATGTAACCTGCACACACACACACACACACACACACACACACACACACACACACACACACACAGGCACACACCCCTACCGTCCCTATAGTTCAATCTAAAAATGAATTTATGCTGATAACAAACAAACTAGATTCTTTCAGAGTATAAACTCCTCTTTCAGAGTGAGTTATATACATTGGGAGACAGAATTGCCTGTTTTTGAAGAAAAATAGGATTGTTTGTTGGGGGTTGGAGAAGTTGGGGCAGGCACTAGCCCCAAATCAGGAAAAGTCTCATGTAGAAGGTTGATCTTGAGCTTAACTTTCAAGAAAAGTAGTGATTCTAAGAGGTGAAGGTGAGAAGGGAACTGTTTCCAGATATAGAACATAGGAGGGGCTAGGGAAAGGAGTTAGGAAATAAAATGTTCTTTGTGAAAGATGAAAAAAAATTAGTTTATATTTTATCCCACTTCTGGACTATAAGTTCCATTAGGACAGAGACCATGTCTTAAATAAAATTTCTATTTCCCCCAATGCTTAGCATAGTACATATGCAGTAGGCACTTTGTAATATTTTGTTGTGTTTCTTAGACTGGTCAACAAAAACCATTCCTATAGTGGTGAAATTTATTTCCTTAGTCTACTTTCAGACTATTTCTGAACCATCACAATAAATTTGGCAGTTTTAATCTTAAAGTTTCTTCTTTCTTATTCTTTTTCCTTCCCTTTAATACTGCACTTCTACCACTTCTGAGTTGTAGAAGTTTTCTTTGAGAATGGATGTATGTATTCAATCCAGTTCAACAAGAAATAATGAAGTAGACTAGAAAGAATGCCTCTCATCCCCAAGTTTTTCCTGTGTCAAAATAGAGTTCCATACCCTGCTCTGTGGACCACAACAATGAAGGAAGGAGAATAGAGAAATATCAAACTTTGTCACTGACATTGTGGACTACTACTCCAAGTCCAAGGACCAGTCTGTTGGAAATCATTGCCATTGTATTCCAAAATGATAACATTTATAATGTTGAATTATTTACATTCAGTATTGGCAGAAGTTCAAATTCCAGGTCTCCAAGAGAGGTTTAACACAGGATCTAACAACTAACCCCCACACACCTACTTACTATGAGAGTAGAAGCACTCCTTTCCTATATGGTGTAAGGAAAATAAAGCTGAGGGGAGAAAAAAAAAGTTGAACTACCCAAGGTAACTTAAACATTTGGAAATACTTTATAAACACCAGATCCTTGGCTTTAGAGCCTAAAGGGAATGTAGAAACCACCTATTTCAGCTCATTTTACAGCTAAAGAAATTGAATTTCAGATGTTAAATTACTTGTCCAAAGTCAGGTAGTAAGTAGCAAAATTAGGTTTTGAAACACGTTTTAACCAAATTCAGTTGAACCTGATCCCAAGTTCTCTTGGCAGTTAGCTTGACTATCGTATAGTGGACTTGTGTAAAGTTAGATGACCTCAAATTCTGCCTCTGATCACTGCTGCCTGACCAAGAGCAAGGATTTTCACTTCTTAGGACCCAAGTTTCCTCCTCTGAAAAATAGAATGGAGTATATGTATGCTATTTTCTTTGTGAGGTTGTTTTAAGGAAAATACTTTGGAAAGCATTATATAGAGTTATTATTAAAACACACTGCTTCGCCAAATGCTGGAGAGGATGTGGAAAAAATGGAACACTAATGCATTGTTGGTGGAGCTGTGAACTGATACAACCATTCTGGAGAGCATCTGGAGTCCAAAAGGGCTATAAATAATTGCATACCCTTTGACCCAGTAATACCACTTCTGGGGGTGTATCCCAAAGAGATTATAGAAGTGAGAGGAAGACCCATATGTACAAAAATATTTATTGCAGCTCTCTTTGTGGTGGCAAAAAACTGGAAATTAAGGGAATGCCCATCAATTGGGGAATGGCTAAACAAGTTGTAGTGTATGAATGTAATGGAATGTTATTGTGCTACAAGAAATGGGGAGGAGACGGTCTTCATATTCACCTGGAGAGGCTTATCCAAACTAATGCTAAGTGAGAAGAGCAGAACCAGGAAAAATTTGTAACAATCACAGACACATCGTATGTGTGATGACCAACTTAGATAAACTGGACTCTTCTCAGCAACGCAGAGGTATAAGACAACTCTACAAGTCTCAGAATGGAAGGAGAGATCTACATTCAGAAAAATATCTAGAAAGACCAGAGTTTAAATGGAGACTGAAGCAATCTACATGCTAGCATTCTTTTCCATGTTTGGTTTTCTTTCTTTTTTCCCATTGTTCACTCCATTGGTTACAACCTTTCTATACAACCAGACTAATGTCAAATGTGAAAGTATTTGCAGATCCTATACTTGATTGTATGCCACTGGGGGGGGGGGGGGATTTGAAACTCAAGGGACTGTGGAACTGCATCTTGTAAACTAAAAGTAAATTAATTAATTAATTTAAAAAAACACATGCTGTTTCTATGGGTGACTTTCTGAAAGTTGCAAGGTCTAGTCCATTCTACCTTTACTGTATTGAAAAGTCCTTGAGGGCAGGAATTGCCTGTTGCTTTTTTTTTTTTATGTTCCTATTCCCAAGGTCTTTTGCCTAATGAATGGGGGGGTTTTATTGTAATTAGAACAGTTAGCTCCACAGTTTAATTATTACATTCTGAATTTCCATGCCTCATACAACATTCCTAAGAAATACAACAATTACATTTATTAACATTCTCTGAATCCGAAATTAAGACAAAATAGCTTAGAATTTATACCACCATCCACTTATAGTTGGTTCATATTATTTGAAAGAATGATTATCTGTGACATATTCTTCTTATGATGCTTTTAATGTAAATTTCTTTTTTTGTTTTTTTTTCCTACTTTCAATCAATCTTATTTCATTTTAGGGTTTTTTTTCATGCTTGCTTAATCTGGATATATTTGTAGGTTTTATATTAAAAGATAACACCTAAAAAACAATGGAAAAGACAGTTAAGCCTCAGTCAGATATAAGGCTAGGAAGTTATGATTGCAAGATTACCTAAAAGCCTTCCCCCCGCCCCCCCCCCAAAAAAAAACCTGTTCCTAAGAGTATTTCTTGCATTATTACATTTTCTGCTTTAGTGATTGGAGTAGAATGAAAACAGCTCAATTCTTTTTTCCAGGATAGAGGACCATGGCAAGCACTGAAAACAATAGTAAACATTGATCAATCCTGCAGATACAGAAAGCATAGGAGATTAGGTAAAATATATAGGAATCCTCCAGGACATATTCTTTAAGATCCTTCTTTCCTTCCTCCCTTCTTTCTTCTCCTTCCCTCCCTCCCTGTCACCATTGTTTTTGTCTTCTCCTTCTCCTTCTCCTTCTTCTCCTCCTCTTCTTCCTTCTTTCTTCTTCTTCTTCTTCTTCTTCTTCTTCTTCTTCTTCTTCTTTTCTTCTTCTTCTTCTTCTTCTCCTCTTTCATCTTCTTCATCTTCTCCTCCTCCAAGTCTTTTTCTTCCTCCTCCTTTTTCACTCCCTCTTCCCAAATTGTTATTACATTTATCATATCTTTTTCTCCATTAATGATTACATGATGATGATGATGATGATGGTGATGATGATGATGATGATAGGATAGAAATAGGGACTGAACTTATGATTTTACTGGCCTAGGGAACTCCTGGGTGAAGAAACATCTACCAGTACAAATCATTGCCTTCTAAGTAACTTGCAATCTTAGAGACAGACTACAGCAAGTCAAAGGCTGCAACTTGTTCAGCTTCAAGTACTAGCACAGGCAGTATTTGTACTAAGACTTCAACCTAGATCTTTCTTTGCAGTTAGCCCTCTAATTCCTATGCTATAGTTTCTATGACAATAATAATAACTGATGATGATGGTAAAAAAAATTATGATTTTTAAAAGATAAGAAAATACTAGCTAACCTTAGATAGCACTTTACTATACCATCATGTCATTTTAGTCTCAAAAAGAGTAAGATATAATTCTGCCCTCAGAGTTCACAAACAAATTAGGAAAATAGGAAGCGATTTCTTGCTTGCATAGCTACAGAAGAGTTGAGTTTAAAGAATACCTGGCATGCCAGTAATGTGGTTGCCTTCCACAAAAAAAGCTTCTTGCTTCATAGTAACACCACTAATGCATTATGCCCCAAACCACCACAAGATTATAAAATCTCATTGTAACATTACTCAGTCAATTATCCATTGAAAATGCTGTTCCTTTGAGGCAACTGCCCACTTACAATGTTGTTTAACTTGACATCATTGTTTCAGGTACTGGCAGAAATATGCTTATAGAAGAGATATACCAAAATGATGAGGGCCTTTTTTTCTTTTCTTTTTTTGATGATGATGAACTTAATCATTGACAAAAATAAATATTTCAATATACAGAGAATAAAAAAGAGGATTGCATAGGAAATTGTGAACTTCTATTATATAGATTGTTTTTATAAATACATATCAAATTTAACAAGATGTATTGAAATTGCCTTATTTGTGTTTCCCTATGAATTTCTATTCTTTTTGTTGTTGTTATCGATGTTCTTTTTTGTCTTTTAAAAAAGTTTTGCACCTCTATTATAATCTACCAACTCACTCCCTCCATGCTCATTTAGGAGCTCTCCCTTGTAACAAAACCAAAAATAGAGCAAAATAATCATCACGTTGGCCAGTGATGTGTGGACTAGAAGGCAGGAAAAACTGGGTTCAACTACCGTTTCAGATACTTACTAACAATGTGACTCTAGACAAGTCACTTTACCAGTGTCTCAATTTCTGTATCTAGAAGATGTAGATAATAATAGCATCTACTTCACAGGGGTATTATGAGGATCAGATGATATTTTATACATACATACATACATATTTATATATATATGTATATATATATATATATATATATATATATTTATATACACAGCACCTGAAAACGTTATAGAAATGTTTGTTGTAGGGTGGCTAGGTGATTAGAGCACTGGCCCTGAAGTCAAGAGGACCTGAGTTCAAATCCAGCCTCAGACACTTAACACACTAGCCATGTGACCTTGGGCAAGTCACTTAGCCCCAATTGCCCCTCCAAAAACCAATAAAAAAGAAAAGAAAGAAATGTTTGTTGTTGTTGTTCAGTTGTTCAATTGTACCCAACACTTCATGACTCCCATGGACCATATCATACCAGCCCCTTCTGTCTTCAATTATCTCTCCAAGTCTGTCCAAGTTCATGTTTGTGGTTTTCATGACACTGCCTTCCATCTTTTTCTTTTTGCCTTCCATATTTTCTAACATCAATCTTTTCCAAAGAGTTCCAACTTCTCATTGTGTAACCAAAGTATTTAAGCTTCAATTTCCAGTTTTGGTTTCAGTTTTTTTCAGCAAACAACTTGAATTAATTTCTTTAAATATTGACTGACTTGATCTCCCTCCAAGGGACTCTCAAAAGTCTCCTTCATCACCACAATTTCAAAACATTGATTCTGGAGCCCTCAGTTTTCCTTATAGTCCAACTCTCACAGTCATACATTGCTACTGGAAAAACTATGGCTCTGACTATATGGACTTTTGTCAGCAAGGTCACGACTCTGCTTTTTAGTACACTGTCCAGATTTGACATAGCTTTCCCTCTAAGGAATGTCTTTGAATTTTATGACTGCAGTCACTGTCTTCAGTGATTCTTGAGCCCAAGAATATAAAATCTGATACTGTTTCAATTTCTTCTCCCTCTGTTTACCATAAAGTGATGTTATCAGTTAGTAAGATCTTTGTTGTTGTTTTTATATTAAGCCTCAAGCCAGCTTTTATGCTTTCCCCTTTGACCCTCATCAAGAGGTTTCTTAATTTTTCTTTACTTTCTGCCATCAGAGTATCATCTGCATATCTGAGATTGTTTAAAAAAAAATTCCTGACAACCTTAATTCTGAATTTTGATTCAACCAGCCTGGCATTTTGCATGATATACTCTGTACATAAGTTAAATAAATAAGGTGACAACATACAGTCTTGTCATAATAACTATTATGGGTATCATGGACAATTGCTTACCGACTGATAATGAATATTATTAGTTCAGAGGAGAGAGAGACCTGGAGTGATCAGTCTTCTGATCTAAGAAGGCTACCTGGGAGAAAAGGGATTTAAGATGAATATCAGCCAACAGACATTTATTAAGTATTTACTATGCTAGGCAATGTGCTAAGGGTTAAGGATACAAAGAAAGGCAAAAACATAGCCTTTGTCCTCAAGGAACTTACATTCTAGTAAGGGAGAGAATATTCAAACAAATATGCATGTACAAGATATCTAGAATGCAAATGGGAGGTTATCTCAGATATTAAAGGGTGGACAGGATTTTGTCAGATGGAGAAGGAAGGTATTTCAATAGTGGGGAATGGCACGATCAATACAAAGAGGCAGAAAAATAATATGTATTTGATTAATTCTGAGTAGATCAGGTCTGCTGTAGTAATCAGTTTTCAAGGGAAATATCGGGAAAAATAGCAAGGTAGTCTAGATGTAGACTGTGAATTTCCTTGAATAACAAACAGGCCAAGGAATTTTAATTTTATCCTATTAATAATAGAGTCATCAATGGCTTTAGATCAGAGGTTCCCAAACTTCTTTGGCCTACAGTCCCCTTTTTATAAAAAAAAAAAAATCCTCAATGCCCCGCCCCCTTTAAATCTACTTCCTTTAGCCCTTCAGTGGTTTGTTGGTTGTTGTTGTTGTTGTTGGTTGCTTTTTAATTTGCATCATTTCAAAAAATATATAATTTTAATGACATATTAAATTTAATAATTTATTGCAAATTTGTGGGGTTTTTCTCTGCATTGAAATTGTGAGGATGCAATATTGCATCAGGTAAGCAGGTCATTAAACACACATATTCCTGCCAATGCATATTGTACTTCCTGAAAACGCTCACCTGCCAACACTTGCTTGTTAAGACCAGTCAGTGGATTTTACTACTGATCAGTTATGACTTGTGTTTTGTATGTTTATTTAGAAAATAATACAATCATTTAGACTCTAACTCTGTTACACAACAGATGAAACACATATGAACAACATTTCCAATTTTTCTTCTCTTCTTTCCTTATGCTTCCATTACCCCCTTATTCTTATCCAACACCTCTCAATTGTACCTGAGGCTACCACTACCACTCTGGATCATTCCAGCAGCTCCCAAAATGGTATCACCCACTCTGGGAACCTCTGCATGAATTACAAAATGAAATCCACATCTTAGAAAGATTAAGGCATTTTTAGAAGAGAACCTGGCAACAATCAATCAAGGAGAACTTACTAAATTCCTGCTATGTGTATGATAGGTATTGTGATACAAAGATAAAAATGAAAAGGTTTCTACTTTCAAGGAACATTTTATCATGAAAGATAACATTTATACATATAAGTAATAACTAAGTTCATGGTCATTTTGGAATAGGGGCACTAGAAACTAGAGAAACCACAAAAGTCCTCATGTAGGAGGTGAGCTTTGAAAGAAGATAGGGATAGTACAGGTGAAGGTAAGGAAGACGTTTGGAGACAACCTCTGCAAAGGCTTCAAGATGGGAAAGAAAATGCTGTGAAAGGGAGCTACCAAGTAGGGCAATTTCATTTGGGTCGTAGATTACATCAAGATTAATGTGTGATAATCCTGGAAGACTAAGCTATGCTCAAATTGTGAAGGATTTTAAGTGCCAAGCAGAAGAGTTTGGATTCAATCTTAGCGTCAAGAGGGTGGCCCTGGAGCTTGTTGAACATGGCAGTGACATGGTCAGACACATACTTTAGGAATACTACCTTGGAAGCACTGTGAAAGATGTATTGGGGAGGGGAGACATTTAAGGCAAGGGGACTAATAAGAAAGTTATTTCAGTAGTCCAGCTGAGAAGTGATGAGAACTTGCACTAGAGTAGTGGTTATATGAATGGAGTGAAGAAGAAAGAGGCAAAAGGTCTATTGGACATAGAAACAGTGCATAGCAATTGATTGGATATGCAGGAGGGGGTGAGGGAAAATGAGGAGATAAGAAAGACTCAGGTTTTGAACCTTTGTGATTAGAAGGATGGAGATGCCCTCAAGAGTTAGGACGAATAGGGACAATGAATGGTTCGAAGAAGTAATAGGTAGGATGCATGCAGGATACCAAACTGGTAGGCCATTGCAATAGTCTAGATAAGGGGTAGCAAAAATTTGAACTAGAAAGGGCATGCTCAAAGTGGAAAGGAAAGGACAGATGGAAGATATCTTGTGGAATTGAAACAACCAGTATTTTTCTTTGAGCAAGACAGCATCTGGTACATCTGGTAAATTATGCACTTTCCCCAGCTCAACGTCTCGGTTTGTTCTCTATCTCTGGCATAATTGACTCTCCCCATTATTCCCCTATTTTATATGACATAGTATCACTCTTCAAAATGCCTAGTTACTCAGCCATGAATACCTTTATTCAGGACTGACTGTAATTCAGTGCATGCCACAATCCCAGTAATAGAAAAATGCTGTCTGGCAGAATCTGTTAGCCTCCCACTACCCATATGACACCTCCTTTAAATTGCTTCTCAAGAGTTGCTGCTTCAAGAAAGTCTTTCACATAGCAACACGCAACCCTTCAACAGCAAGTAATGAATGGGCTGTCACTGGATACCTTTCCATTGAGCTGTTTTCTGTTTTTCTTTGGGTAGAAGCTCCATCCTTCTTTCAGGCTGTAGTTTGCCTCTGTGACTAAGTTTCTATATCATCGATCGGACTTCAAAATTGTTTGTTGTTATATTTAGTGTATTAATACTAATTCGCCAGTGCTAAATACTCATCTAGATTATTGCCATGTTGGGAGGAACATACAAATGTTGATGATCAAGAACAGCTTAGGCACTAAGCTATCACCTAGATGTGTGATCTTGGCAAATGGCTCACCTTCTCTGGACCTTAGTGTCCACATCTACAGGAGTAAGAGGGTGTATCAGATCAAGTGTTCTTTAGGTCTACTAAACCCCCTATTGGTAGATTTCAGGGGGTTCATGAAGAAAGAAAAAAGAAAGCTGTTAATTATCTGAGTATATATAATTTTTAAGTTAGAAATGATAGATGACTGGTGACTACTTCATGGAAATAGAAAGGAACATA